>CM076575.1:1970604764-1970915224 GCA_034641835.2 Pinus albicaulis
CAACTATGCACACAGAACTATATCTCAAGAGAAACAGCTTACAATCTACGGTTATCCAAGCAACAACCTTTACAATGTATTTTTCAAGAGTTTTATAGCTAAAGAAAGGTAGAGGAGGTAGATGGAGCTTTAAATGAAACATTAAACAGATGAAGGAGAGAGCTCGAGGCCCATTCTGTCTTAATATCACTTGTATTGACTTTCAGTACTCTTTGGATGAAAGTGTGGTCTTCGACAGGCTGATATTAATTCCAGGTATGTCTCTATGATGTACTTTTTGGCTTTCTGTACTCTGTAGTACTCTGGGACAAGTAAGGCAGATAAATGACTTTAAGGTCTGCCATGTTGTGTAACAAATGCTCTAGCTATCTCAAGACTTTCTGTCAAGGTGGAGATCTTCTCAAGAGCGTTGATGGAGAATAAAATATCATGGGAACTTGTCCTTTCTAGGGAAAGAAACTTTTGCTGATGTGAAACACTGATAAGATTTGATTTATAAATTTTAGGCCTCATTAGGCCTTCTAAATCATTCATAAGGTCTTCAATATGTACATTTGACCTCTAATACTGGATTAAAGCTTAAAATCTTCAATAATGGGCATTAAACCTCTTTAATCCTTCACTGATACTCTTTGTTTCTTCTTTGACTGTCTCTATCTGTGGAAATGAAGTTTTAATGGCGCTGGAGGTTTTACAGAGTTAAACACTGGTATTTTAATGAAATATTTCGTTCAAACCTTGCCAGGAATTTTCTCTGCAATCTCTGGCTCGGAATAAGCTTTCTCTGCGCTCTATGTCACTATGACAGTGACTATGAGCACTAACGGCTTTCACTGTCTGTAACCCTGCAAAACACAAAAGCATGTTAAGAAATCCAGGCGAGAGGGAGGATGGATGCTATGGAAGATTGTGGGAATGGAAGCACAGCAGTGAAAACTGTGGTTGTAGTGAAGAAAACGGTGAAAACTGCGAAATAATGGTGAAACAATGATCTGATGGAGGTCTGGTGAAAAGATGGTTTTGGACCGTTGGATTAGATCTAGTGGTGGTTACCAACTGCTAGGATTTACTGGTGGAGATACTTTAGAGGAGTTTAGGCGGAAGAAATAAACTTTAATGTAAAACATAGAAGTTTATACTTTGGGCGAATTACAAAGTAAAATACGTGAAATCAAATGAAATCGGGCTTTGAATGGTGGGACCTGAGGGCGGAGGGTGATTTGAGTGTGGACCGTTAGATCTCAGGAGGAGATCAATGGATGAGATGTTCTGATGAAGTCCTTTGGAGGTCTGATGAACATAATATGAATGAAAACGCGATGGAATAAGGGCCGTAGATCTATACAGATCAATTTTCGGGATCTTCGGGAAGCGCTGTCGGAGGCAGAAGAGGGGAAGTGGTTTTTAGGAGAAAACAACTACAATAGAGTGGTTTTGAAATTTTCCCAAAAAAACGCGATAATGCTTGCCACCCGACACGTGTCCCTCCCAAAACTGCCCATTTTTTATTTTTTTAGAGTGTTAACCTTCGGGTGCAGAAAAAATGTGAAACGTAATGGTGGCCACTGGATGAAAGGCGGAGAGATCCGACGGTGCGGGATAGTGCGCGATATGGAAAGGTGCACGGTCGGTATGGTGGGGAATAGCCAACGGAGGATTAAATGTGGGCCATCAGATCAGATAATGGACGATCAGCATTAAAAGGAGGAGCGCTAATGTTCCAAAGGGGGAAATATTATAATATATGGGCGGAACAAATCATGATCGTTGGATGCAAGAGATGGACGGCAGAGATTTAAAGAGAAAGCGGAGGCAAAAGGGTCAAATGAAATGGGCGGGAGAAAGTAGAGCCGTTGGATCTATCAGATTGGATGGCCGAGATCCAATCACAATTGGAGAAGGTAGGGGCCAAGAACTCCGAAGTTTGATGTTGTGATTGCATGTGGACCGTCGGATCACAGGGAGATTGACGGTGGAGATCTGATTGGAGAGAAAGTGATGGAGGGAAAATGGGCGGAGCGCTATTGGATCTCGACCGTTGGTTCTTGTGGATTCAACGTTCCAGATCAACCAGCGAAGCAATGATGCTGGGCTGTCAGGCTCATCTCCAACCGTCGGATCTACATAAATGGACGGTTGAGATTCAATCGGAGATTGGCAATCAAGGAAAAAGAAAAGTGGAGTCATTGGATCGGCACGATGCGATTTTGTGCCAGCCATTGGATCATTGAGGGATCAACGGTGGAGATTGCAGTGGAGGGGTAATGGACAGAGGATGATGGGTGCGATGCGATTGGCACTTGAGCGTCGGATTGTTGGACGGATCGATGGTTCATATTGCATCCGAGGCCCATACACCAAATATTTCTCGCATCGGAGAATTTCACTTAACAAAAGAAATGCGCTCACAACCAACTTCCGATTGTGAATAGCGCCCGGGGCTTTAGCGCCTGGTCTTGAGCGTGGGTCATATGCGAAGAAGGGGTTAGGGGCTTAGCTGAAAGGGGCTTAGGCCTGATATATGGTAAAAGTGGGTTTTTTAGGCCAAAAACAGAGTTTTTAAGGCTTAGAAAGGGGTTCTGGTAGGGAAACAAAGGGATTTTTTCACCAAATGAGGGGATCCACAAGGTTTTAAAAGGGGAATTTGGTGATTTGGATGACTTAGGAAGGGATTTTGGGGGTTTTAGGGAGATTTTGAGAAGGGAAAAAAAGGGGTTAAAATGGGGAATTTGCAGGGGTAAAACGGAGTAAATGGGGGCTTTCTTGAGCACAATTTTTTCACAAACATTGAGGACTTTTTTTCAGTGGAAATAGCAGTGAATATCTTTTCAAAGGAAAAAGACACATTGAGGCTTCAAGAATGATATGTTTTCAGAGGAAATGTATTTCTTGAAGACTCAGAAACAAACTTAGCCACTTGTTTGCTATGTCAAAATTTATAGGTGGCTAACAGTGGCTCCACATGGGGATGGAATCTTCTTGAAGGTGTCAAGAACTTCAGAAAATAATCTTTGGAGTAGGCCATATGGTTGATACTTGACCATCTTTTTCTTCTTTAATCAGCTGCCACAACTCATGAAAACATCATGTCAGTAGTAGTATTCTCCCAAACAATCTACCTACCCATCCTACAGTCCTAACACTTTTTCTTCGAGGTGCATTTAGACTTCCAAACCTTATTCATCATCATTTTTTATTGAAAGTAGAAAAATCTAATCTAACTCTACCCTTATTCCTCCATGAGACCAGATTAGACAGTTGGTCTCATAGTTTCTCTACCTAAACTAATATCTTCTAGGATTAAATTGTATAGCAAATTTCATTCTCTACATTCTACAACAAAAATTTAAAAATAGTCAAACCAGGATTAGACTTTCTGGTTTGCTGTGGGTCCATGGCATAAAGACAGCTGCACATGAACTGAACTTTGCAGGAACCTGAAAACAGAATGTGAAGGCTTGAAACTGTGAAACTATCAAGCATCCTTCCCTTTCTTTGTGACTCAAGTTTTGAGCTTGTTAGAGTCACTTTCTTCAGTATTCCAGCTCTGTTTTTGGGCTTGTTAGAGCTGATTCTTCTTTCTTTCCTTGCTGGTTCAGGTTTTGGGCACATTAGAACCAGACTTTCCCTTTCTTTGGCTCAAATTTTGAGCTGATTTGAGCCATTCTTTTGGAACTTTAAGAGGTTCAAGTTTCGAGCATGTCTGGACCTCTCTTTCTCTCTTTTTTGAAACATTTTTTCTCTTTTTCTTTAAAACAAACACAGCAATGGTATTTACAATGGAAGTGAAAAATTTAAACTGGAACTTTAGCAGTAGTAATGCTTGAGCATCCTGCCATTGACAGGACCCCCAAACATATTTGTACCATCTAACTCCTGCAGAAAAAAGGCATTTGGACCAATGGTGGATTGGATGATGTAAGGACCCTGCCACAAACTATCAAATTTGCCATGCTTTCCTTTGTCTTCTCTCCTCGAGTCCCACTTAAGTACCTTATCTCCAAATTTGAAGTCACAAGCCTTTGTTCTCTTATCAAATAACTTCTTGATGTTTTCTTGCACTTTCAGAGCTCTGTTGCAGACTTCTTCTCTTGTCTGTTGGAGATGTATGGTTTGATTTATCCTCCTTACCATGTTGTCCTCTTCTGTTTGTATCTTTTGTACCAATTTAATCACTGGTACCCCTAGGCTAGTAGGAAACACTGCCTCTGTTTCATAAACAAACTGATATGGAGACATCCCAATGGATTTCTTTGTTGTTAACTTGTCAGCCCATAAAGCATGCACTAACTTGTTATGCCATGATTTTTTTTTCTCTTCAAGCAGCTTCTTGATGATGGTCACCAAGCTCTTATTTGATGACTCAACTAGCCCATTGCCCTGTGGGTAATAAGTAGTAGAATGACCAGGTGTAATCTGGTACCTGTGACAAAAATCAATCATCTTCTTGGATCCAAAAGCAGCAACAGTATCAGTGATTATCTTTCTAGGGCAGCCAAACCTAGAGAGGATGTGGTCTTCAAGGAATTTAATGATAACAGAATCTGTGGCATTCCTAGAAGAGATGGCCTCTATCCATTTTGTGAAATAGTCTGTGGCTGTGAGAATCCATTTGTGTTGGGCAGAGGAAGTAGGATAAATCTCCCCTATGAAATCTAGGCCCCATTGCTGAAAGGGAGCCTCAACAATGATAGGTTGTAATGGTAAAGGGAGGAGCTTTCTTTTTCCCTCAAAGATTTGGCACTTATGGCAGGCAACTATCATTTTTATGGATATCATTGAAAATGGTAGGCCAGTAATAGCCAGCTCTGAGTATTTTTTTAGCAGTGGCTTTCCAGTTTAGGTGGCCCCCACAGTCTCCTGCATGGACCTCATGTTTAATCCTCTCTGCTTCAGCTTCAGGCAGGCATTTAAGCAGCATACCATTTGCATTTTTCCAGTATAAACATTCATTTAAAATGCAATAGTTTCTAGCTTTTAACTTTAGGAACCTTGCCTTAGTCTTTGATAAATCAGGAGGAGCATTAAGATTTGTAAGCACATACAGGATGTCAGAATACCAAGGAGAGTTTTGAAATTGTTTTTCAACAGTAGGATCAGGAGATCCTTCATGTTCATCCAAGGCATCTACCATGTTTATGTCAAGGGCTTGCAAGTTAGATTTAGCCATAATTTGAGCTAAGCTCTGACCTTTGATAAGTTTTGTGGGTTTTATTTCCAGGTCATACTCTAATATTACAGCAATCCATTTGCCCCTCTTTCCATTTGGATATTGGGAAAAAATATCTTTTAGCACTATGTTAGGCACGTAGGCAATGATATGAGAATGGTGAATATACACCTTGAAGTCTTTTAAGGCCTTTACAAAGGCATCGGCATGTTTTTCCATTATGTTATATTTCAACGGTGCATCCATCAGAGCCTTGCTGAAGAAATCAATAGGTTGCTGCTGTCCCTCTGGATTTTTCTGCAGCAGGACTGCAGCCATTGTATGTTCAGAGGCAAAGGAGGATATAAGGAAGTCTTTTGAAAAATCAAGGCTAATTAATACTGGTGCCTGGGTAAGCGCAAGTTTAACTAATTAAAAATATTTTTTGGCCTCTAAAGTCCATTTAACTCCTACTCCCTTTTTGAGCATGTTTTTCATATCTCTGAGGAGCTCTGCTAAGTTGGAAATAAACCTCCTTAAGAAGTTGATTTTCCCAACAAAGGACTGCAATTATTTAATGTTTCTCGGGTGGGTAATCTGCAATATTCCCTCAACTCTTTTCGGGTCTATTTTAATCCCCTTCTCTGATATAATATGGCTAAGTAGCTTACCGTCATGAAGCCCAAAAACTGTCTTCTTGGGGTTTAAAGATAGACCAAACCTTCTACCATTCTCAAACACTCTTCTCAGATGTTTAAGGTGCTCTTCATCAGTATTGGAATAGACTGTTATGTCATCAAGATAAATGACAATGAAGTGACCTATTTCCTCTTAAAATGCTATGTCCATAGCTCTTTGGAAGGTTACACCAGCGTTCATTAGTCCAAAAGGCATTTTTACGTACATAAAAGTGCCCCATGGAGTGGTGAAAGTTGTCTTCAGTTGGTCTTCTGGGAGTACTAAGACCTGGTTATATCCTAAGAAACCATCTAACAGGGAGATCCTCTTTGAGCCGACTACCCTCTATAGGATGTGTTCCATCTTGGGTAAGGGGTAATTATCTTTAAGTGAAGCTCTGTTAAGGTTTCTAAAATCAATGCACTATCTGATCTCACCTATCTTTTCCTCACCGCTACAAGGTTGGAGACCCAATCGGAAAACCTCACAGGCACTGTGATTCCTACCTCTTACATTTTCTTGATTTCCTTTTCAACTAGAGGCAGTTGTATTGGGTTAATTCGACGCAGTTTTTGTCTAAAGGGTTTTTGGTTTTCTTTCAATGGGATCTTGTGCTGGATGATTTCTGTATCGTAGGCTTTTAATTCCTCATAGCTCCAAGCAAACATATCAACAAACTCTTTAAATAAGTCAATGTATTTCTTTTTCATGTCTGTTGGCAAAGACTTAGCTAATTTAACCATTTTAGGCTTATCCTCAGTGCCTATGTTGCATTCCTCAATGTCAGAATCTGAGTGTTCTATAGCGGTTTTCTTTGCTAAGTCATTAAAATCAAAAAGGACCTCTAAAGGTACTAGTCCTCTAAGTATGTTCTTGTCTTTTGACTACAGTACCTCAATGTCTTCTTTTTCCGCGTTCTTGTATTCTTCGGTTTGAGTTCCAAGTTCTTTAGTTAACATGTTTATTTCTACATTATGGGGTGATTTTTCTACATCAAAAGGTTCTTCATTTAGGAAGTTTTCATCGGATTTAGAGTCTGAATCAGATATTTCAAACTCATTCCTGCCAAGAAGGAAATCCTCTATCTGCTTGTCGCCCTCAAAGACCTGCCAATATTTCTCATTATCTTGCACTACAGGCCTATATTTTTTTTGAATGATGATCTGTTTGTCACTAGGTGATTTGTGATATGAACTAGCAACGCAGACTAATCCATTCGCAATGATGTTCTGACTCCTAGGAAAAAACACAAGTTTGTATTATACAAAGGTTTTCAATAAATCCATAGCATCATTTCTGTATGCTCTCAATCTAGGATGCTTTGCAGTTTATTCTCTGCTCACTTGTTTGATTACTAGCTCAGAGTCTCCATGTACAGCTATCCTTTGGGCTCCTAGCTTTTTCAATAGATTCAATCCTAGGATGAGAGCCTCATACTCTGCGATATTGTTTGTGCATTTAAAGCCTAGCTTGAAGGCATGACTCTCAGCATAGTCACTCTCAGTGTTATGTAACCACACTCCCGCTCCTGCACTCTTTCTAGTGCAAGACCCATCAAAGTTCATCTTCCATAAGGGATTGTTTTCAGGTTTATCATCATTTTCATCCCTAATGTTGGGTTCACAATTATGTTGTATAATGGGGTCTGCACCGTGGTGTGGAATGTATTGTTCTTCATGATGTGCATGGAGTTCAGAGTGGTGAGAAATCTGCAGTTTGCAGTCTTGGTTTTGTTCACTCTGAGTTTCATATTTAGTGTACTATCCTAACATTTCTCTCTTGTTTCCCTATGCATCTAGAGTGGCCATTATGTTAAGATCTGTGGGCTCTACTCTATTATCTCAGTCTTCTAGCTCTGGCTCATCTATGGATTCATCATTGAAAATGATAAAAGAGTCCAGATCTGTATGGACAAATTAAAGAGGTGAATTTTCAGGTTTTTCAGGGCTGCTAACGATAAAATTCATTTGTGTCTCTCTAAATAGTCTCCTAAGCTGGCTAAAGACGGGGATTGTGGCATATGACCCATCCATCTGCATTGTACCTTGCAGCTTGGCACCCCATGACCTTGACAACAGCATGCCATACTTAGGTGGCACATCTGCCACTACAACATCCATAACCATGCATTTTGCTGGGATTTGAGTCAAATTCACGCATAGATCTTTGATTAGGCCAAGGCACTTCACTCTGCTGGAGTCAAATGAATATAAAACCTTATAGGGTCGGGTTATCTCCAGGCCTAAATTGTCCATAATTACCCTGAGCATAAGGTTGTGTGAAGCCCCCAAGTCATGCATAGCATTATGAAGGATCTTGTCAATGATATTGAGGATAATATAAAAAGGAGGTACTACCCTTTCCTGAAACTTCCCTTCTATCTTTGGACCAAACAGAAGGGTTGGTTGATCATCACTTAAATTGACAGTGTCATTGTTTTCTCCTAGATTTAAAGCTTTCAAAATTTGGCCTTTATATACATCTTAGCTGCCAGCTTAGAGAGTGGGACAGAAATTTTAATTTTAGCAATCTCACTCTCCAAATTGAAAGAAGATTGACTCTTTGAAAGACTTAATTATGTCTTATTAGCCAATAATTTAGTGGTAGAATCAGCTTGCTGACTATCATTATGTACAATGTATGAAGCGGTTTTATCAGGAGCATTAGTTGCAGTGCTAATGCTGTTAGTTTCTTCACTTGACTTATCAGTGGTTTGAATGTCTTTTTCTTTGTTCTTCCTAGAACTCTCAGCTGCTAATTTATTACTTTCAGCAGTCACCTTAGGAGTTTTCTTAGGTCTTTTCTTAATGGTAATCTCAGAGGCTTTGGGTTTGGAAAAATCTAAGCTCATTTTGCTCTTGAGTTCATACTGTTCTCTGACTTACATGATTTCATTTTCAAATCCCAACCTATAATCCTCAGATTCTAATCCTTCCTCATCCCAAGGTGAGCATGAGGTCTGATTATCATCTGTAGAATAGGTGTGAATTTGGTTATCCACTTCTACCATATTTATGGCAGTTCCCTCTAACTCTTCTATTATCCCGTCATCTTCATCAAGGAAATTCTCTTGCAATGGGGGTATGACTTGTTGATCAGAGTCTCTCTATCTGTTGGGAGGGGTATTTCTCCTAAAATTATAGTTCTTATTTTGATTTTGGTTTCTGTTCTGGTTGTTGACTTGGACAGTCAAATTTTCCACCATTTTTCCTAGTCTCTCAATGGTTTTGGCTAGGCTATCATATTTGGCATCAGATGTGGAAGCTGACGTGTCATCCCTATATGTCACCTTCTTCTCAGTCCTCATTCTAGCTCTATTTTCAATCAGGTTTGCCTCTACGCTCACCGCTCCTTTTTGCATGTCTTCCAATGTGTTGTAATCTCTCTCCCTAAGTTGATAGGCCATGTCAGCATCAAAGCCTTCAGGATATTTCAACAAGGCCATTCCTTGGGGAGGTTTCATGTGTGGAGGAAGAGCCTTGTAAACACTATTAAACCTTGTAGAATAGTCATGGACACTCTCTCCTATATTTCTTTTCAGATTCTTGTATTTTGCTAGTATTTGGAAAGGGTTGGTCTTGACTTCCCATTTGTTTATAAAGGTTTGATGTAATGAGGGAAGTTCATGGATTGTATTAGGAGGTAAACCCTTAAACCACTTCTTCACCTCCCCTCCCAAACTTTGGTCAAAGATCCTCATCTTAATTGTTTCATCTTCTATTTCCATGTAGTCAAAGGCATCTTCCATCCTGTCCACATGATGTTGGGCTGTGGTGGATTCCTTGCCAGTCCAATGAGGTATTTTTGACTGATAATCGTTGGGTAGTGGAGCCAAAGGCTGCGATAACACCAAGGGAGCATACCACGCAGCCACGGTAGTGTTTTATGGAGGTAAAGATGTGCTTGAGCAGATGGTATATGAATGACATAAACGCTAGGACCAGCAGAAAACTGTTGAGCAGATCTAGGGTGAGAAAGACCCTAGTTATGGATAAAATGAATATTAGAAGGTGTAGATGGAGGGGTTTCTCTGTCCCTAATTTCTTTATCACTGGGTGGTGATGAACTTGAAGGCTCAAGGTTTCTCTGGTGTGAGGCACTGAATGACAGAGTTCTTGGTAAATCCTTTGATAAGTCTGAGTCAAATCGAGTCTCTAATAGAGTTGTAAAGTTCTCAGGTGCTGAATTAGCTCTATTAATGTGTCTAAAAATAGTTGTTTCTTTAGGTGTGTGAGGCTTCCTAAGAATACTCCCAGGGTTGTCAACCACTTCAAGTGGGTTTGGGTTAGGATAAGCTCTTGTGTGAATTGTTCTTGAAGCCAGTATGTTGGCCCTCAAGACTCAACAAAGAAGGTAAGCCGGATATGACAGTCTTTAGGTGGCAAACTATCTTCGACTAAAGAAGCTTATTCCTATGTGTTTCTTTTAAAATGCATGATGTTGAAATGTAAACTAGTCTCCCGGTGGAGTCTAGTGAAAACAAAGATAACCAGCAGGCCTATTGATCATCAGTGAAGTCATATGTTCGTTAAGGGATTGTGGAGTCACCAGGTGGAAGGTTTAGATTGTTTCAAGAAGGTCTACTGTCCACCACAGTGATTTACTTCCAAACTAAGGCTAATATGGTCTTAGTTCCCCAGCGAAGTCGCCATTATGTTGGGGTTCCTGTGTTTTGGCAAGTTTGGAAATACCAAAAGACAAGACAACATCGAACCACTTTGGGACCTTAGGATCTAGCCCTCTTGGGTCCAAAGAGGGATCTCTCTATAAAGGCAAAGAAATATGTATCTTTGAGGTTCAATCTAAGGTATTAGGCTAGTTATAGGGCACAAGGGTTGTTGTTTTGTTTATTTGTTTGTTTGGTTGTTGGGCTACATGAAAGAAGGGTTCAATATAAGACAAAGTGAGCAAAGCAGGGTTTTTGGCAAAGGGAGACAATTCAAAGAAAACTCAATACCATTGGGCAATGGAGTCATAAAAGGGTTTACTTGCTATTCAATATCCAAGGCTTTCAAATGGGCTAGGCATCTAAAATAGAGGATCTCTAAAGATGAGAGTGTAGGATGAAATGATAAGGAATGAAGGTGAATGACAAGTAAACCTTCCAAGGTGACCACTTAGGAAGCAAATCTAGGGACAGGGCATGCCTCAAATGCCTATTATCAAACTCCTAAGAGGCTAGCTCTTCAGGCAATAAGAAACACTTAAGATTTAACACAAAGGTGAAGCCTGAGATCAGAGAAATACTTTGAACTTTCAATGCTTTGACAATCAACTTAAGGGAAATTAGAAAGGTTTAACAGTTAGAAAAGGACCCTAGTGAGACAGAACCAGTTCCAAATCTCCCAGTATCCCAATTCTTTCAACTAAAACTAGACAAGAACATCTAAGAAAAGACTCTTAAATTCACACATCAGTAAGCAGTGATAACCAACTACTATACTGGTTAAATTATCTCAAATCTGTCCTTAGATCACACAATTAGCAGAAAACATCAAAGATGAGAAGAGTAGGAAGCATTAGGGTGCCATGCAAGGTATATCCTAAGCCAGATTATTGATTCTTATCAGAGAAATGAAATATGATGAATTACAGAAGGACAACAGAGACAAAGGTAGAACACATCACCACTGCTTTAATTCAGGATCCAATGAAACATGCTTGTCATATTAAAGAGCAACACCATTCATATACAACATTTTCCAACAGCTTGATATTCAGTCTGAAATCATCTCCTCGGCCTTTTTTACAACTATGCACACAGAACTATATCTCAAGAGAAACAACTTACAATCCACAGTTATCCAAACAACAACCTTTACAATGTATTTTTCAAGAGTTTTATAGCTAAAGAGAGGCAGAGGAGGTAGATGGAGCTTTAAATGAAACATTAAACAGATGAAGGAGAGAGCTCGAGGCCCATTCTGTCTTAATATCACTTGTATTGACTTTCAGTACTCTTTGGATGAAAGTGTGGTCTTCGACAGGCTGATAATAATTCCAAGTATGTCTCTATGATGTAATTTTCGGTTGTCTGTACTTTGTAGTACTCTGGGACAAGTAACGCAGATAAATGACTTTAAGGCCTGCCATGTTGTGTAACAAATGCTTTGGATATCTCAAGACTTTCTGTCAGAGTGGAGATCTTCTCAAGAACCTTGATGGAGAATAAAATATCATGGCAACTCGTCCTTTCTAGGGAAAGAACCTTCTGCTGACGTGAAACACTGATAAGATTTGATTTATGTATTTTAGGCCTCATTAGGCCTTCTGAATCACTCATAAGGTCTTCAATATGTACATTCACCCTCTAATACTGGATTAAAGCTTAAAATCTTCAATAATGGGCATTAAACCTCTTTAATCCTTCATTGATACTCTTTGTTGCTTCTTTGATTGTCTTTGTCTGTGGAAATGTATTTTTAATGGCGCTAGTGGTTTTACAGAGTTAAACACTGGTCTTTTAATGAAATATTTCGTTCAAACCTTCCCAGGCGTTTTCTCTGCAATCTCTGGCTCGGAATAAGCTTTCTCTGCGCTCTGTGTCACTATGACAGTGACTGTGAGCAATAACGGCTTTCACTATCTGTAACCCTACAAAACACAAAAGCATGTTAAGAAATCCAGGCAGGAGGGAGGATGGATGTTGTGGAAGATTGTGGGAATGGCAGCGCAGTAGTGAAAACAGTGGCTGTAGCAAAGAAATGGTGAAAATTGCGATATAATGGTGAAACAATGATCTGATGGAGGTCTAGTGAAAAGATGGTTTTGGACCATTGGATTAGATCTGATGGTGGTTACCAACGCCCAGGATTTACTGGTGGAGATGCTTTAGAGGAGTTTAGGCGGAAGAAATAAACTTTAATGTAAAACATAAAATTTTATACTTTGGGCGAATTACAAAGGAAAATACGTGAAATCAAATGAAATCGGGCTTTGAATGGTGGGATCGGAGGGCGGAGGGTAATTTGAGTGTGGACCGTTAGATCTAAGGAGGAGATCAACGGTTGAGATGCTCCGATGAAGTCCTTTGCAGGTCCAATGAACATAATATGAATGAAAACGCGATGGAATAAGGGCCGTGGATCTATACATATCAACGGTCGGGATCTTCGGGAAGCGCGGTCGGAGGCAGAAGAGGGGAAGTGGTTTTTAGGAGAAAACAACTGTTTTCGTGCTGCAATAGAGTGGTTTTGAAATTTGCCCAAAAAAACGCGATAACGCTTGCCACTCGACACATGTCCCTCCCAAAACTGCACATTTCCCATTTTTTTAGAGTGTTAACCTTCAGCCACAGAAAAAATGCGAAACGCAATGGTGGCCGCTGGATGAAATGTGGAGAGATCCGACGGTGCAAGATAGTGTGCAATATGGAAAGGTGCACGGTCGGTATGGTGGGGAATAGCCAATAGTGGATTAAATGTGGGCCATCAGATCTGATAATGGACGGTCATGATTAAAAGGAGGAGTGCTAATGTTCCAAAGGGGGAAATATTATAATAGACGGGCGGAACAAATCATGACCGTTGGATCCAAGGGATGGACGGTGGGAGGCAAAAGGGTCAAATGAAATGGGCGGGAGAAAGGAGAGTCGTTGGATCTATCAGATTAGACGAATGAGATCCAATCACAATTGGAGAAGGCAGGGGCCAAGAACTCCGAAGTTTGATGTTGCGATTACACGTGGACCATTAGATCACAGGGAGATTGACAGTGGAGATCTAATTGGAGGGAGAGCGATGGAGGGCAAATGGGCAGAGCGCAATTGGATCTGGACCGTTGGTTCTTATGGATTCAACAGTCCAAATCAACCAGCGGAGCGATCATGCTGGGCTGTCAAGCTCATCTCCAACCGTTGGATCTACATAAATGGACGGTTGAGATTCAATCGAAGATCGGCAATCAGGGAAAAAGAAAAGTGGAGTCATTGGATCGGCACGATGCGATTTTGCACCAGCCGTTGGATCATTGAGGGATCAATGGTGGAGATTGCAGCGGAGGGGTAATGGAAAGAGGCTAATGGGCATGATGAAATTGGCGCTTGACCATCGAATTGTTGGACGGATCGATGATTCATATTGCATCTGAGTCCCATAGACCAAATATTTCTCGCATCGGAGAATTTCACTTAACAAAAGACATGTGCTCACAACCAACTTTCAATTGCGATTAGCGCCTGGTCTCGGGCACGAGTCATATGCGGAGAAGGGCTAAGGGGTTTAGCTGAAAGGGGCTTAGGCCTGATATATGGTAAAAGTGGGTTTTTTAGGCCAAAAACAGAGTTTTTGAGGCTTAGAAAGGGGTTCCAGTAGGGAAACAAAGGGATTTTTTCACCAAATGAGGGGATCCACAAGGTTTTAAAAGGGGAATTTGGGTATTTGGATGACTTAGGAAGGGATTTTGGGGGTTTTAGGGAGATTTTGAGAAGGGAAAAAAAGGGGTTAAAATGGGGAATTTGCAGGGGTAAAAGGGAGCAAATGGGGGCTTTATTGAGCACAATTTTTTCATAAATAGTGAGGCCTTTTGTCAGTGGAAACAGCAGTGAAGATCTCTTCAAAGGAAAAAGACACATTGAGGCTTCAAGAATGATATGTTTTCAGAGGAAATGTATTTCTTGAAGACTCAAAAACAAACTTAGCCACCTGTTTGCTATGTCAAAATTTATAGGTGGCTAACAGTGGCTCCACATGGGGATGGAATCTTCTTGAAGGTGTCAAGAACTTAAGAAAATAATCTTTGGAGTAGGCCATATGGTTGATACTTGACCATATTTTTCTTCTTTAATCAGATGCCACAACTCATGAAAACATCATGTCAGTAGTAGTATTCTCCCAAACAATCTACCTACCCATCCTACAGTCCTAACATTTTTTCTTCTAGGTGAATTTAGACTTGCAGACCTTATTCATCATCATTTTTTATTGAAAGTAGAAAAATCTAATCTAACTCTACCCTTATTCCTCCATGAGACCAGATTAGACAGTTGGTCTCATAGTTTCTCTACCTAAACTAATATCTTCTAGGATTAAATTGTATAGCAAATTTCATTCTCTACATTCTACAACAAAAATTTAAAAATAGTCAAACCAGGATTAGACTTTCTGGTTTGATGTGGGTCCATGGCATAAAGACAGCTGCACATGAACTGAACTTTGCAGGAACCTGAAAACAGAATGTGAAGGCTTGAAACTGTGAAACTATCAAGAATCCTTCCCTTTCTTTGTGACTCAAGTTTTGAGCTTGTTAGAGTCACTTTCTTCAGTATTCCAGCTCTGTTTTTGGGCTTGTTAGAGCTGATTCTTCTTTCTTTCCTTGCTGGTTCAGGTTTTGGGCACATTAGAACCAGACTTTCCCTTTCTTTGGCTCAAATTTTGAGCTGATTTGAGCCATTCTTTTGGAACTTTCAGAGGTTCAAGTTTTGAGCATGTATGAACCTCTCTTTCTTTCTTTTTTGAAACAGTTTTTCTATTTTTCTTTAAAACGAAACACAACAATGGTATTTACAATGGAAGTGAAAATTTTAAACTGGAACTTCAGCAGTAGTAATCCTTGAGCATCCTGCCATTGACATGACCCCCAAACAGATCTGTACCATCTAACTCTTGCAGAAAAAAGGCATTTGGACCAATGGTGGATTGGATGATGTAAGGACCCTTCCACAAACTGTCAAATTTGCCATGCTTTCCTTTGTCTTCTCTCCTGGAGTCCCACTTAAGTACCTTATCTCCAATTTTTAAGTCACAAGCCTTTGTTCTCTTATCAAATAACTTGATGTTTTCTTGCACTTTCAGAGCTCTGTTGTAGACTTCTTCTCTTGTCTGTTGGAGATGTATGGTTTGATTTATCCTCCTTACGATGTTGTCCGCTTCTGTCTGTATCTCTTATACCAATTTAATCATTGGTACCCCTAGGCTAGTAGGAAACACTGCCTCCGTTCAATAAACAAGCTGATATGGAGACATCCCAATGGATTTCTTTGTTGTTAACCTGTCAGCCCATAAAGCATGCACTAACTTGTTATGCCACGATTTTTTGTTCTCTTCAAGCAGCTTCTTGATGATGGTCACCAAGCTCTTATTTGATGACTTAGCTAGCCCATTGCCCTGTGGGTAATAAACAGTAGAATGACCAAGTGCAATCTGGTACCTATGACAAAAATCAACCATCTTCTTGGATCCAAAAGCAACAGCATTATCAGTGATTATCTTTCTAGGGCAGCCAAACCTAGAGATGATGTGGTCTTCAAGGAATTTAATGATAACAGAATTTGTGGCATTCCTAGAAGGGACGGCCTCTATCCATTTTGTGAAATAGTTTGTGGCTGTGAGAATCCATTTGTGTTGTGCAGAGGAAGCAGGATGAATCTCCCCTATGAAATCTAGGCCCCACTGTTGAAAGGGAGCCTCAACAGTGATAGGTTGTAATGGAAAAGGGAGGAACTTTCTTTTGCCCTCAAAGATTTGGCACTTATGGCAGGCAACTATCATTTTATGGATATCATTGAAAAGGGTAGGCCAGTAATAGCCAGCTCTGAGTATTTTGTTAGCAGTTGCTTTCCAGTTTAGGTGGCCCCCACACTCTCCTACATGGAACTCATGTTTAATCCTCTCTACTTCAGCTTCAAGTAGGAATTTAAGCAGCAAACCATTTGCATTTTTCTAGTATAAACATTCATTTAAAATGAAATAGTTTCTAGCCTTTAACTTTAGGAACCTTGCCTTAGTCTTTGATAAATCAGGAGGAGCATTAAGATTTGTAAGCACATACAAGATGTCAAAATACCAAGGAGAGTTTTGAAATTGTTTTTCAACAATAGGATCAGGAGATCCTTCATGTTCATCCAAGGCATCTACCATGTTTATGTCAAGGGCTTGCAAGTTAGATTCATCCATAAGTTGAGCTAAGCCCTCACCTTTGATAAGTTTTGTGGTTTTTATTTCCAGGTCATACTCTAATATTACAGCAATCCATTTTCCCCTCTTTCCATTTGGATCTTGGGACAAAATATCTTTTAGCACTATGTTAGGCACGTAGGCAACGATGTGAAAATGCAGAATATACACCCTGAAGTATTTTAAGGCCTTTACCAAGGCATAGGCATGTTTTTCCATTATGTTATTTTTCAAGGGTGCATCCCTCAGAGCCTTGATGCAATAGGCTACTCCTGTCCCTCTGGATTTTTCTGCAGCAGGACTGCAGCCACTGTATGCTCGGAGGCAAAGGAGAATATAAGGAAGTCTTTTGAAAAATCGGGGTTGATTAAGACTAGTGCCCGGGTAAGTGCAAGTTTAACTAATTCAAAATATTTTTTGGCCTCTAAAGTCCATTCGACTCCTACTCCCTTTTTCAACATGTTTGTCATATCTCTGAGGAGCTCTGATAAATTGGGAATAAACCTCCTTAAGAAGTTGATTTTCCCAATAAAGGACTGTAATTCTTTTATGTTTCTCGGGTGGGTAATCTGCAGTATTCCCTCAACTCTTTTCGGGTCAAATTTTAATCCCCTTCTCTGATATAATATGGCTAAGGAGCTTACCTTCTTGAAGGCCAAAAACTGTCTTCTTGGGGTTTAAAGATAGACCGAACCTTCTACATTTCTCCAACACTCTTCTCAGATGTTTAACGTGCTCTTCATCAGTCTTGGAATAGACTGTTATGTCATCAAGATAAATGACAATGAAGTGACCTATTTCCTCTGAAAATGCTATGTCCATAGCTCTTTGGAAGGTTGCATGAGCGTTCACTAGTCCAAAAGGCATTTTTACGTACATAAAAGTGCCCCATGGAGTGGTGAAAGTTGTCTTAAGTTGGTCTTCTATGAGTACTAAAACCTGGTTATATCCTAAGAAACCATCTAACAGGGAGATCCTCTTTGAGCTGACTACCCTCTGTAGAATGTGTTCCATCTTGGGTAAGGGGTAATTATCTTTAAGTGAAGCTCTGTTAAGGTTTCTAAAATAAATGCACAGTCTGATCTCACCTGTCTTTTTCCTCATAGCTACAAAGTTGGAGACCCAATCGGAAAACCTCACAGGCACTATGATTCCTGCCTCATACATTTTCTTGATTTCCTTTTCAACTAGAGGCAGTTGTATTGAGTTAATTCGATGCAGTTTTTGCCTAAAGGGTTTTTGGTTTTCTTTCAATGGGATCTTGTGCTAGATGATTTCTGTATCGTAGGCTTTTAATTTCTCATAGCTTCAGGCAAACACATCAACAAACTCTTTAAATAAGTCAATGTATTTCTTTTTCATGTCTCTTGGCAAGGACTTAGCTAATTTAATCATTTTAGGCTTATCCTCAGTGTCTATGTTGCATTCCTCAACGTCAGAATCTGAGTGTTCTATAGCGGGTTTCTTCGCTACGTCGTTAAAATCAAATAGGTCCTCTAAAGGTGCTAGTCCTCTAGGTATGTTCTTGTCTTTTGACTGCAGCACCTCAATGTCTTCTTTTTCCACCTTCTTGTATTTTTCGGTTTGAGTTCCAAGTTCTTTTTTTAACATGTTTATTTCTACATTATGGGGTGATTTTTCTTCATCATAGGGTTCTTCATTTAGGCAGTTTTCATTAGATTTAGAGTCTGAATTAGATATTTCAAACTCATTCCTGCTAAGCAGGAAATCCTCTATCTGCTTGTCGCCCTCAAAGACCTGCCAATATTTCTCATTATCTGGCACTGCAGGCCTATATTTTTTTTGAATGATGATCTGTTTGTCACTAGGTGATTTGTGATATGAACTAGCAATGCAAGCTAATCCATTCGCAATGATGTTCTGACTCCTAGAAAAAAACACAAGTTCATATTCTACAAAGGTTTTCAGTAAATCCATAGCATCATTTCTATATGCTCTCAATCTAGGATGCTCTGCAGTGTATTCTTTGTTCACTTGTTTAATTACTAGCTCAGAGTCTCCATGTATAGCTATCCTTCGGGCTCCTAGTTTTTTCAATAAATTCAATCCTAGGATGAGAGCCTCATACTCTGCAATATTGTTTGTGCATTTAAAGTCTAGCTTGAAGGCATGACTCTCAGCATATTCAATCTCAGTGTTATGTAACCACACTCTTGCTCCTGCATTCTTTGTAGTGCAAGACCCATCAAATTTCATCCTCCATAAGGGATTGTTTTCAGGTTTATCATCATTTTCATCCCTAGTGCTAGGTTCACCATTATGTTGTATAATGGGGTGTGCACCGTGGTGTGGAATGTTTTGTTCTTCATGATGTGCATGGAGTTTAGAGTGATGAGAAATATGCAGTTTGCAGTCTTGATTTTTTTCACTCTGGGTTTCTGATTCAGTGTATTGTCCCAACGTTTCTCTCTCGTTTCCCTCTGCATCTAGAGTGGCCATTATGTTAAGATCCGTGGGCTCTACTCTATTGTTTGCATCTCTTTCTTCTAGCTCTAGCTCATCTATGGATTCATCATTGAAAAGGATAAAAGAGTTTTGTATGGACAGAGTACAGAGGTGAATTTTCAGGTTTTTCAGGGCTGCTAACCATAAACTTCATTTGTACCTCTCTATATAGTCTCCTAAGCTAGCTAAAGACAGGGATTGTGGCATATGACCCATCCATCTGCATTGTACCATGCAGCTTGGCACCCCATGATCTTGACAACAACATGCCATACTTAGGTGGCACATCTGCCACTACAACATCCATAATCATGCATTTGGATGGGATTTCATCCATAATCATGCATTTGGCTGGGATTTGAGTCGGATTCACACATAGATCTTTGATTAGGACAAGGCACTTCACTCTGCTGGAGTCAAGTGAATATATATCCTTATAGGGTCGGGTTATCTCCAGGCCTAATTTCTCCATAATTACCTTGGGCATAAGGTTGTGTGAAGCCCCCGAGTCATGCATAGCATTATGAAGGATATTGTCATGGATATTGAGGCTGGTATAAAAAGCAGGTACTACCCCTTCCTGAAACTTCCCTTCTATCTTTGGACCAAACAGAAGGGTTGGTTGATCATCACTTAAATTTACAGCGTCACTGTTTTCTCCTAGATTTAAAGCTTTCAAAATTTGGCCTTTATATACATCTTGGGTGGCCAGCTCAGAGAGTGGGACAGAAATTATAATTTTAGCAATCTCACTCTCCAAATTGAAAGGAGATTGACTCTTTTTGAAACTTAATTATGTCTTATTAGCCACTAATTTAGTTGCAGAATCAGCTTGCTAACTCTCATTATGTACAATGTTTGAAGTTGTTTTATCAGGAGCATTAGTTGCAGTGCTAATGCTGCTAGTTTCTTCACTTGACTTATCAGTGGTTTGAATGTCTTTTTCTTTGTTCTTCCTAGAACTCTCAACTGCTGATTTGTTACTTTCATCAGTCACCTTAGGAGTTTTCTCAAGTCTTTTCTTAATGGTAATCTCAAAGGCTTTGGGTTTGGAAGTGTCTAAGCTCTTTTTTCTCATGAGTTCATACTGTTCTCTGATATGCATGATGGCATTTTCAAATCCCAACCTATAATCCTCAGATTCTAATCCTTCCTCATCCCATGGTGAGCATGAGGTATGATTATCATGTGTAGAAAAGGTGTGAATTTGGTTATCCACTTGTACCATATTTATGGCAGTTCCCTCTGACTCTTCTATTATCCCCTCATCTTCATCAAGGAAATTCTCTTGCAATGGAGGTATGACTTGTTGATCGGAGTCTCTCTATCTGTTGGGAGGGGTATTTCTCCTAAAATTATGGTTCTAGTTTTGATTTTGGTTTCTGTTCTGGTTTCTGACTTGGACAGTCAGATTTTCCACCATTTTTCCTAGTCTCTCAATGGTTTCAGCTAGGCTGTCATATTTGGCATCAAATGTGGAAGCTGATGTGTCATCCCTGTATCTCACCTTCTTCTCAGTCCTCATTCTAGCTCTTTTTTCAATCAGGTTTGCCTCTACGCTCACCGCTCTTTTTTGCATGTCTTCCAATGTGTTGTAATCTCTCTCCCTAAGCTGATAGGCCATGTCAGCATCAAAGCCTTTACGGTATTTCACCAAGGCCATTCCTTGGGGAGGTTTCATGTGTGGAGGAAAAGCGTTGTAAACATTTTTAAACCTTGTAGAATAGTCATGGACACTCTCTCCTATATTTTTTTTCATATTCTTGTATTCTGCTAGTATTTGGGGAGGGTTGGTCTTGACTTCCCATTTGTTTATAAAGGTTTGATGTAATGAGGGAAGATCATGGATTGTATTAGGAGGTAAACCCTTAAACCACTTCTTCACCTCCCCTCCCAAACTCTGGGAAAAAATCCTCATCTTAATTGTTTCATCTTCTATTTCCATGTAGTTAAAGGCATCTTCCATCCTCTCCACATGATGTTGGGCTGTGGTGGATTCATTGCCAATGAAATGAGGGATTTTTTACTGATAATCATTGGGTAGTGGAGCTAAAGGCTGCGGTTACACCAAGGGAGCATACCACACTGCCATGGTAGTGTTTTTTGGAGGTAAAGGATGTGCTTGAGCAGTAGATATACGAATGATGGAAATGTTAGGACCAGCAGCAAACTGTTGAGCAGATCTAGGGTGAGAAAGACCCCAGTTATGGATAAAATGAATATCAGGGGGTGTACATGGAGGGGTTTCTCTATCCCTAATGTCTTGATCACTGTGTGGTGATGAAATTGAAGGCTCAAAGTTTCTCTGGTCTAAGGCACTGAATGACAGAGTTATTGGTAAATCCTTTGATAAGTCTGAGTCAAATCAAGTCTCTGATAGAGCTGTAAAGTTCTCAGGTGTTGAATTAGCTCTATTAATGTGTCTGAAAATAGTTGTTTCTTTAGGTGTGTGAGGCTTCCTAAGAATACTCTCAGGGTTGTCAACCACTTCAGGTGGGTTTGGGTTAGGATAAGCTCTTGTGTGAATTGTTCTTGAAGCCAGTATGTTGGCCCTCAAGACTCAACAAAGAAGGAAATCCAGATATGACAGTCTTTAGGTGGCAAAATATCTTCGACTAAAGAAGCTTATTCCTATGTGTTTCTTTTAAAATGGATGATGTTGAAATGTAAATTGGTCTCTCATTGGAGTCTAGTGAAAACAAAAATAACTAGCAGGCCTACTGATCATCAGTGAAGTCATATGTTCGTTAAGGGATTGTGGAGTCGCCAGGTGGAATGTTTAGAATGTTTCAAGAAGGTCTATTGTCCACCACAGTTATTTACTTCCAAACTTAGGCTAATATGGTCTTAGTTCCCCAGCGGAGTCGCCATTATGTTGGGGTTCCTGTGTTTTGGCAAGTTTGGAAATACCAAAAGATAAGACAACCTCAAACCACTTTGGGACCTCAGGATCTAGCTCTCCTGGGTCCAGAGAGCGATCTCTCTATAAAGGCAAAGAAATATGTATCTTTGAGGTTCAGTCTAAGGTATTGGGCTAGTTATAGGGCACAAGGGTTGTTGCTTTTTTTGTTTGGTTGTTGGGAAACATGAAAGAAGGGTTCAATATAAGACAAAGTGAGCAAAGCAGGGTTTTTGGAAAAGGGAGATAGTTCAAAGAAAACTCAAGACCATTGGGCAATGGAGTCATAAAAGGGTTTACTTGCTATTCAATATCCAAGGCTTTCAAATGGGCTAGTCATCGAAAACAGAGGATCTCTAAAGATGATAGCGTGGGATGAAATGATAAGAAATGAAGGTGAATGACAAGGAAACCTTCCAAGGTGACCACTTAGGAAGAAAATATAGGGACAGGGCATGCCTTAAACGCCTATGATCAAACTCCTAAGAGGCTAGCTCTTTAGACAATAAGAAACACTTAAGATTTAACACAAAGGTGAAGCCTGAGATCAGAGAAATACTTTGAACTTTCAATGCTTTGCCATTCAACTTAAGGGAACTTAGAAAGGTTTAACAATTAGAAAAGGACCCTAGTGAGACAAAACCAGTTCTAAATCTTTCAGTATCCCAATTCTTCCAGCTAAAACTAGACAAGAACATCTAAGAAAAGACTCTTAAATTCACACCTCAGTAAGTAGTGATAACCAAATACTATACTGGTTAAATTATCTCAAATCTGTCCTCAGATCACACAATTAGCAGAAAACATCAAAGATAAGAAGAGCAAGAATCATTAGGGCACCATGCAAGGGTATATCCTAAGCCAAATTCCTGATTCTTATCAGAGAAATGAAATATGATGAATTACAGAAGGAAAACAGAGACAAAGGTAGAACACATCGCCGCTGCTTTAAATCAGGATCCAATGAAACATGCTTGTCATATTAAAGAGCAACACCAGTCATATACAACATTGTCCAACAGCTTGATATTCAGTCTGAAATCATCTCCTCAGCCTTTTTTACAACTATGCACACAGAACTATATCTCAATAGAAACATCTTACAATCCACGGTTATCCAAACAACAACCTTTACAATGTATTTTCCAAGAGTTTTATAGCTAAAGAGAGGCAGAGGAGGTAGATGGAGCTTTAAATGAAACATTAAACATATGAAGGAGAGAGCTCGAGGCCCATTCTGTCTTAATATCACTTGTATTGACTTTGAATACTCTTTGGATGAAAGTGTGGTCTTCGACAGGCTGATATTAATTCCAGGTATGTCTCTATGATGTACTTTTCGGTTGTCTGTACTCTGTAGTACTCTCGGACAAGTAACACAGATAAATGACTTTAAGGCCTGCCATGTTGTGTAACAAATGCTCTGGATATCTCAAGACTTTCTGTCAGGATGGAGATCTTCTCAAGAACGTTGATGGAGAATAAAATATCATGGGAACTCGTCCTTTCTAGGGAAAGAACCTTCTACTGATGTGAAACACTGATAAGATTTGATTTATGTATTTTAGGCCTCATTAGGCCTTCTGAATCATTCATAATGTCTTGAATCTGTGCATTCGCCCTCTAATACTGGATTAAAGCTTAAAATCTTCAATAATGGGCATTAAACCTCTTTAATCCTTCACTGGTACTCTTTGCCACTTCTTTGACTGTCTCTGTATGTGGGAATGCAGTTTTAATGGCACTGGAGGTTTTACAAAGTTAAACACTGGTCTTTTAATGAAATATTTCATTCAAACCTTCCCAGGCATTTTATTTGCAATCTCTAGCTCGGAATAAGCTTTCTGTACTCTCTTTGTCACTATGAGAGTGACTGTGAGCAATAATAGCTTTCACCGTCTGTAACCCTACAAGACCCAAAAGCATGTTAAAAAATCCAGGCGAGAGGGAAGATGGATGCTATGGAAGATGGTGGGAATGGCAGCGCAACAGTGAAAACAGTGGTTGTAGTGAAGAAAACGGTGAAAACTGTGAAAGAATGGTGAAACAATGATCTGATGGAGGTCTAGTGAAAATATGGTTTTGGACCGTTGGATTAGATCTTATGGTGGTTATCAACAGCCAGTATTTACTGGTGGATATGCTTTAGAGGAGTTTAGGCAGAAGAAATAAACTTTAATGTAAAACATAAAAGTTTAGACTTTGGGCGAATAACAAAGGAAAATGCGTGAAATCAAATGAAATCGGGCTTTGAATGGTGGGACCGAAGGGCAGAGGGTGATTTGAGTGTGGACTGTTAGATCTCAGGAGGAGATCAACGGTTGAGATGTTTCGATGAAGTCCTTTGGAGGTCCAATGAACATAATATGAATGAAAATGTGACGGAATAAGGGCCATAGCTCTATACATATCAATGGTCGAGATCTTCGAGAAGCGTTGTCGGAGGCAGAAGAGAGGAAGTTGTTTTTAGGAGAAAACAATTGTTTTCACGCTGCAATAGAGTGGTTTTGAAATTTGCGAAAAAAAAAACGCGATAACGCTTGTCGCCCGACACGTGTCCGTCCCAAAACCACCCATTTCGCATTTTTTTAGAGTGTTAACCTTTGGGCGTAGAAAAAATGTGAAACGCAATGGTGGCCATTGGATGAAAGGCGGAGGGATCCGACGGTGCGGGATAGTGCGCGATATGGAAAGGTGCACGGTCGGTATGGTGCGAAATAGCCAACGACGGATTAAATGTGGGCCGTCATATATGATAATGGACAATCAGGATTAAAAGCACGAGCGCTAATGTTCCAAAGGGGGAAATATTATAATAGACGGGCGGAACAAATCCTGACCGTTGGATCCAAGGGATGGATGGCAGAGATTTAAAGAGAAAGCGGAGGCAAAAGGGTCAAATGAAATGGGCAGGAGAAAGGAGAGCCGTTGGATCTATCAGATTAGATGGCTGAGATCCAATTGTAATCGAAGAAGGCAGGGGCCAAGAACTCTGAAGTTTGATGTTGCGATTGCACGTGGACCGTCGGATCACAGGGAGATTGATGGTGGAGATCTGATTGGAGGGAGAGAGATGGAGGGCAAATGGGTGGAGCGCGATTGGATCTAGACCGTTGGTTCTTGTGGATTCAATGGTCCTGATCAACCAGCGGAGCGATGATGTTAGGCTATCGGGCTCATCTCCAACCGTCGGATCTACATAAATGGACGGTTGAGATTCAATCGAAGATCGGCAATCAGGGAAAAAGAAAAGTGGAGTCATTGGATCGGTGCGATGCGATTTTGCGCGAGTCATTGGATCATTGAGGGATCAACGGTGGAGATTGCAGCAGAGGGGTAATGGACAGAGGCTGAAGGGCGCAATGCGATTGGTGCTTGATCGTCAGATTGTTAGACGGATTGACGATTCATATTTCATCTGAGGCCCATAAACCAAATATTTCTCGCATCAGAGAATTTCACTTAACAAAAGAAATGCGCTCGCAACCAACTTCCGATTGCGATTAGCACCCGGGGATTTAGCGCCTAGTCTCGGGCACGGGTCATATGCGAAGAAGGGGTTAGGGACTTAGCTGAAATGGGCTTAGGCCTGATATATGGTAAAAGTGGGTTTTTTAGGCCAAAAACAGAGTTTTTGAGGCTTAGAAAGGGGTTCCGATAAGGAAATAAAGGGATTTTTTCACCAAATGAGGGGATCCACAAGGTTTTAAAAGGGGAATTTGGTGATTTGGATGAATTAGGAAGGGATTTTGGGGTTTTTAGGGAGATTTTGAGAAGGGAAAAAAGGGGTTAAAATGGGGAATTTGCAGGGGTAAAAGGGAGAAAATGGGGGCTTTCTTGAGCACAATTTTTTCACAAACAATGAGGCCTTTTTTTCAGTGGAAACAGCAGTGAAGATCTCTTCAAAGGCAAAAGACACATTGAGGCTTCAAGAATGATATGTTTTCAGAGGAAATTTATTTCTTGAAGACTCAAAAACAAACTTAGCCACTTGTTTGCTATGTCAAAATTTATAGGTGGCTAACAGATTGTTTCCACTACAAGGAAACATTCTCTTACAAATAATTCTTACTCCAAAAATGTGGCTCCATATAATAAGTCATAAAAAGGACTCACACATCATGTCCTTGTACTCCAACTAAAAATCGAGCATAAAAACATACAACAACTCCACATTGAAGTACTGAAAAGAGCTTTTGTCAAGAACACGTGATGATAAAATACTAAAAAGAGTTGCACTAAAAAAATTCACAGTTGTTGCAAATGAAATAAGAATGCTAGAAAACCCCTACAAGGTTCTATCCATGCTCAAAATGCCTTCAAAATTGCTTCAAACCGCTTGTTGTCTCTAGCACTAAAAGTCTCATTCGTGTAAACATTCCTTCCAAAATTACTCAAATCAAAAAATTAAGGCTACCAATGAGTCTAGGACACTCAAAAACCCCCATCTAGGCTCTTCTTGAGCTCAAAAAGGTTCAAAATTGAGCAATTCATGCTTCTCCAACCCAAGCTCTGTTATTTGTCCTGCAATTTGGCCAAACCTCCTAACTGTGCGACATTTTCGCCCTTTTCACAGTTAGGGAAGCAACAAATTTTCTCACAAAAGGTGAAATTTATCGCCTCATTAATTTTCCCAATAACCCCCATGCGCAAAAATAGGGCCACATGGGGCATATACGACCGGGAGTTGGGGCCAATTGTCCACCCCCGCTAGTGCTGGCTCCTTTTCCTTTCGGAAAGGTAACGTTGTGCGATGATGTGGCCGAGGGCCAGGGCCAATTTTCCGCTCCCACTGAGAGAGCTCTTGGAAACAGTCATGTGTTGGCCATATGGCCAGGGGCCAGGGCAAACTTCCCACACCCTTTGGCATAGCTCCCACTCTGGTCCTGTGGAATCCATAACACGACAGGCTAGAGATTACAACACCACCCTCTTCGTTGAGCCTTCTGCCATGGGCATATGGACAATAACGTGCCTTACGGTTGGGGTTGGTCCCTGCCCCCCTCCACTAAGCCTTATGTCAGGGTCCTGTGGGTGCGAGCATGACCAGGGGCCAGGGCTAATGCCTAGCCCCTCTCGCCCAACGCGAAAACCACTTGAATTCAAATAGAAAATATGCCCATAGTTGGTTAAGAACCAAATGTATGGCATGATGGTGTAGAGCATAAATTGTATGCAGAAGGACTAGGGTTTGACCCGGTTGAAGCCTTTGGGCCTGTATACAAAATTTTGACCAATAACGAGATGCCATGTGACAGCATCTAGTTGGGCCACGTGGCGACCTACTATTGGACCACCCAAAACACCACGAACCAATCAAACAATGCTAACACATCCTATATAAAGTCGCCACTTGGCAAGATACGATTGGCTTTTTGTATGCCCAGTTAACATATTGATGTCAACATGATGTCAGCAATACAGACTCCCAGGTCAGCAGGCCAGTTAGCCCACCTGCAATTTTTTTTTTGTTGGTCAAAAACTTTTGGAACATCATAACTTTATCATACGACGTCGGATTGAGGAAATTTAAGCATCGTTGGAATCAGGACGACGAACACTACGACTTTATGCCAATTTCAAGAGATTCCAAGCACTTTAATTTTTTAGCCTAATTTTGATCTCTAGATCAGATGTCTAAAGAATGAATAATTTAATGTTTCCAGTGTAATGGCATGGTTTTTTTGGTCATGTGGTCTGATTTCACCATAGATTACATCAAGCTTGACCTATGGCTTGAAAAACTACGACCCAAGGGCATCTAAACCATCAAAATAACTCGAGGATCGCACCCATCCTAAGCCACACCAGCACTAAGCTAATTGGGTTTAACTTGTATCCTCCCCCTAGCACGGGTGCAACAACATCCATGAGGTTTGCTCCTGGGTTGCCCTTCTGACGAGGCCCATCCTCAACCGATTGTGCTAGTGGGACTTGACATTGTAATGACATAGTGAACTTCATGCCTCTGTATATATTTGTTTTTGGTTGTAGTTCCTATTAAATTTTTGTAGGTACATAATCTTCAAGACATTGAAGATATTCGTAAGGGAAGATGACTTGATCATATTGGTAAGCATGATGAAGGAAGCTATACAAATTATATGATCAAGATGACCTTGATGCCATAAGAAAGAAAGAAAACCCTGAAAGAATGAAGTTTCTTTGATATTATGAATTTGTTGATTTCCCTAAGTTGAGAGGGAGGGCATATTATGATAGTGAATACCTTGAAGTAAGATTGAAACCAAATGAATGAAAGTACTACAAATGAATGCTCGTAATTCATGCAGTTGCAAAAAAAACACTTGAGAAATATTAAGCTATATTAGGTGTTGCTCAAGAAGTAAAATAAGAAAGATTTTGACAAGATGTATTTAGATAACTTGATGATGATATAAGAAACATTTGAACGATTGAAGGCCCCGAAGTTTTGTGTTTACTTGAATATGTCTTTAAAGGTTTATTACTGATGAGGTTGTGATTGTTCATGATCTTTCCATATAAGGTTGAATGTGTGAAGCATGATTGGATCGGTGGATATATCTGATTTATTTAGGAGAGATGAAACATCTTATGGCAAGATGCTTGGGAGGACATCTAGTAAGCCTATGTGTTGATGTCTAGATCTCGAAGAGTGTTATGTCCCTATAATACTAGTGTATCACGTTATTATTATTATTAGTGTATCCCCCTTATTATTATTGTTCTGCCAATGTAGTCCACATATTGATTTATTATGCCCCATAGGAGCCCACTATTGTAGTTTTTGTGCCATTACATTATTATTGTTATGATGTCTTTGATTATATTGTGACCCCTTAGACTCCTATATATAGAAAGGAGGTTTTTTCATTTGTAAAATCCAAGAATTGTTCATTTATGTGATTTAAAGGAGGTTTCCCCCTCGAATAAGCTATTTTGTGAGTTGGTTGCGTAACATTTGGTATCAGAGCTTTGGATTCTAGGGTTTCGCTTCTTCAAACAAGACATCTTGGCATTTTCATTATAATTTTTTTTCTACGGAGCTTCAGAGGATGAAATTGAAACCACATGGATTTGAAATATTGGTGAACCTCGTGTACAAATTTTAGATCTTGGTTTTCTATATTTTCGAAGATATGATTTGAGGAATTTAGGGTTTCTGCAGGCTCCATAATTTCTTCTGAAACAGGTGACTGATGGAAAATCATCATAACTTTTGTTTCAGGAACCGAATTTGAATTATATAAAAATTCACCGAAATTGCATGGACTGTAGTGTTTCCTGTATCAATTTCAGAGCTGATTATTTAAGCAGTAACACGTGGAATCCCTTACAACTTCACTCTAGTCAACCAATCCATAATTGGGTTATCATGGGAGAGTTGGCATAAATTTACCTTGAAGAATCCAAATTTGGTCTCACTTGTGTCATTGGAAATAAGACTCAGAGGGATACCATAAACTGAAGTTCAGATCTTTGATATCCAAAATCACAGAGATACAACAGTTTCAATATCAAGCTCCTTAAAAGCAATAAAAAGGTGTGTATTTTTTAATTTTGCAGTTTGAAATCATTTAAAGGGCATATTGAAGCATAAATATTAGTATTTGGTTCTAAAATTCCTCCCACATAAAATAATTCCACACCCATTAAGCCCTCAAAAAACTCTACTATGGCGCATAAATGTGAATAATTGCGGCATAATATATCAAAATTATGAGACCAAGTGCAACAAATTTTGTTCTCACAAAGAGAAACCAAATATGAACTAAAACGGGACATGGATGGCTTAAAATAAGACATGGAAGGTTTGAAGGATGGCATGGATGCTAAGATGGATGGTTTGAAAGCAAACATGGAAGGTTTAACAAAGTTATTGCAATAAAGGTTTCCTGGTGGTGACAAGGTAACCTATGAAAATCATGATGAGGACAAAAGGAATATGAATTGTGATTTTAGAAACTCCAATGTGGGGTTTAAAATCCACCACATTCCAAAGATCGATTTGAAGAAGTTTGATGGTAAGGATCCGGTAACATGGATACTACAAATGGAGCAATATTTTGATCTCTGTGATGTGCAACACTCTAAAAAGGTACGCATTGAAACTTTATATATAGAACCCAATTAGTTTGTATGGTATCGATGGCTTTGTTCTCGTAAAACACTTGTCAATTGGTCAATTTTTACAGAGGAAATGATAGCACATTATGAGGATACAAAGAGCAACAACTTCTTTAGCCAATTGATAAATCTCAAACAAAAGGGTTCAATGGTAGAGCACATTAAGGACTTCCAAAAATCGAATACCAGGGTAACAAATATTTCAAAGGAGCATAGGGTTGATGTCTTCATAGGGACTTTAAAGGATAACATCCAACATGAGGTTCGCCTTTGGGAACCTGATTCATTGGAGAAGGAATTCAGGGTGGCAAGAAAAGTTAAAAGGAAAATTATGGAAACAAGGAAGTCTACCATTCGCAACTATAAATATGGAAGTGTTGTTGATCCTAGCCTTCCACAACCTACAAGGTTGACACCTCAACAATTTGAGGAAAATAGAGGAAAAGGGCTTTGTTATAGTTGTGATATCAAATACACTAAAGGTTATAAGTGCGTTGAGAATAAATTATTTTACATATATTGTGAAGAGGAGGAATAAAAGGAACAAGAAACATCAAAAGAGGAGGACATACACCAGGAAGCAACCCCTGAGAAAGAAGAAATTAATCTGACCATATCTTGTAATTAAATGGCAGGAATTACCACTCCTGAAGCTCTCAAGATATAAGGATATATCAAGAAGAGAAAGGTAACAGTCGTGATTGATTCAGGTAGTACCCATAATTTTATTCATTGCAAGATATCCAAGGAATTGAATTGCCTCCTATATCCAGCACTAGAGTGTCAAGTGTTGGTTTCAAATGGAGGAACTATAAATTGCTCTCAAAAGTGCCATAATATCAAGCTAACCATGGGGTAATATGTTTTGAATAGTCCAATGCTCTCCATTCCAATGGGTGGTGTTGATGTTGTACTAGGAGTCTAATAGTTACAAACTTTGGGGATGATAACTTTTAATTTTCATGAACTTTTCTTGAATTTTTTTTTTTTTGGAAGGAAAGGAAGTTGAATTATGGGGTATCGAAGGTAAACCAAGAAAGATAATCAACTCTAATGTCATGAAAAAGATTATGAATAAAGAACAATGAGGCATAATTTCACAATTATGCTCACTAAAGGTTCAAACATTGAAATCGTATATTTATCCATATCTACAAAAAAAGTATTGGACAATCATTCCAAGGTGTTTGAGACTCCCAAAGGCCTCCCACCTATTCATGATCATCATCATGTTCTTAATTTGATTCCATGAATTGTTCCTCCAAACATCAGGCCTTACAGATATCATTATGCCCAAAAGAGTGATATTGAATGCATGGTTGCAGAAATGCTAGAGGTTGGTATAATTCAACCTAGTCAAAGTTCTTTCTCTACTCCAGTAGTATTGGTGCACAAGAAGGATGGATCATGGCGTATGTGTTCGGATTATAAGGAACTAAAAAATCTCACTATTAAAGATAAATTTCTCATCCTTGTCATTGATGAATTGTTGGATGAATTACATGGAGCAATTTACTTCACCAAGTTCGAACTTCGTTCAGGATATCATCAAATTGGAATGAAGACAGAAGACATTTCGAAAAAAAACATTCACGACTCATGAGGGTCATTATGAATTTTTGGTCATGCCTTTTGGCCTTACTAATGCACCTTCCACATTTCAAGGTTTGATGAATTCCATTTTCAAACCCTTCCTTAGAAAATTTGTGTTAGTCTTTTTTTATGATATACTAATCTATAACAAGACTTGGAAGGATCATGTTCAACATGTTGACAGGGTGCTCAAACTATTGGAGGAGAAAAAATTATATGAAAAAAGCTCCAAATGCTTCTTTGGAGTACAGGGGGTGGAATATTTGGGTCATATTGTATCTCACGAGGGTGTTAAGGTATACCAGGTAACAAAATTAAAGTTATTAAGGAACGAAAAATCCCCACAACCATAAAGTATCTTCAAGGATTTCTTGGGTTGACAGGCTATTATCACAATTTTGTTAAGGATTATGGGAGAATATCGGCACCTCTAACATCATTACTAAAGAAAGATGCATTTATTGGAATCTGAAAGCAACTAAGGCCTTTGAACTTCTTAAAGAGGCAATGTGCCAAGCACCGGTCTTAGTTGCGCCAAAATTCACAAAAAACCTTTATTGTGGAATGTGATGCCTCAAGAAATGGAATTGGTGTGGTTTTAATGCAAGAAGGAAGACCCATTGCTTTTGAAAGTCTTTCAATCAAAGGAAAGTATTTACACAAACCTATTTATGAGAAGGAAATGTTGGCAATACTACATGCGCTAAAGCAATGGAGACCTTACCTAATGAGAAGACACTTGAAGGTAAAAATAGATTATGATAGTCTTAAATAAATTTTGGAACAAAGCTTATATTTAGAATAGCAGCAAGAATGGGTCGCAAAGATGTTGGGTTATGGATTTGAAATCATCTGCAAAAAAGGGAAGAAAAATGTCGTTGTAGATGCACTCTCAAGAAAGTATGAGGATGTGGAAGCATTGCTTTGTGCCATTTCTATTATACAACTTGAGTGGATAACTGAAGCAAGGGATGAATGGAAGAATGATGAAGAGGGGTGGACACTAATTCAAAATTTGCAGCAAGATCCCAGTACATCTGATATATTTAGCTTGAAAAATGATTCATTATGGTACAAATATTGCTTATATATTTGTCCTGACAAAGATTCTAATGTCAATTCTAATGAAAGATAATGAACTATAATGTCATGACAAAGTTTCCGAAGAAAGAAAAGAGAATCAATTCTAATTTCATGAAAAAACTTCTAAATAAAGAAAAACAAGGCGTAATTGCACAATTATCCTCACTAGAGGTTCAAACATTGAAATCATCTATTTCTCCAGATCTCCAAAAAGTCTTGGACAATCATTCGAAGGTGTTTTAGACTCCCAAAGGCCTCCCACCTATTCGTAAATCATGATCATGCTATTCATTTGATTCAGGCAAGTGTTCGTCCAAACATTAGGCCTTACAAATATCTCTATGCCCAAAAGGGTGAGATTGAACGTATGGTTGCAGAAATGCTAGAGGCTAGTATAATTCAACCTAGTAAAAGTTTTTTCTCTTCTCTATTAGTATTGGTGCACAAGAAGAATGGATCATGGCATATGTGTCCATATTATAGGGAGCTCAAAAAGCTCACTATTAAAGATAAATTTCCCATCCCTGTCATTGATGAAGTGTTGGATGAATTACATGGAGAAATTTACTTCACCAAGCTCGATCTTCGTCTAGGATATCATCAAATTAGAATGAATATCGAAGACATTCCAAAAACAAAATTCATAACTCATGATGGTCATTATGAATTTTTGGTCATGCCTTTTGGCCTTAAAAATGCACCTTCCACATTTCAAGGTTTGATGAATTCCATTTTCAAACCCTTCCTTAGATAATTTGTGTTAGTATTTTTTGATGATATACTAATCTACAACAAGTCTCGGAAATATGATTTTCAACATGTTGGCAGGGTGCTCAAAATATTGGAGGAGAAACAACTATATGAAAAAACCTCCAAATGTTTCTTTGGAGTATAGGAGGTGGAATATTTGGATCATATTGTATCTGATGAGTGTGTTAAGGTAGATCCTAACAAAATTAAAGCCATTAAGGAATGAAAAATCCCCACAATCATAAAGCGTCTTCGAAGATTTCTCAGGTTGATAGGGTATTATCACAAGTTTATTAAGAATTATGGGAGAATAGTAGCACCTCTAACATCATTACTAAATAAATATGCATTTTCTAGGACTCCAGAAGCAACTAAGGCCTTTTAAAATCTTAAAGAGGTAATGTGCCAAGCATCGGTCTTATCTATGCCAAACTTCACAAAAACCTTTATTGTGGAATGTGATGCCTCAAGAAATGGAATTGGTACAAAGTTTAATGCAAGAAAGAAGACCCATTTCTTTTAAAAGTCATCCAATCAAAGCAAAGTATTTACACAAACCTATTTATGAGAAGGAAATGTTAGCAATACTACATGCACTAAAGCAATGACGACCTTACCTAATGGGAAGACACTTCAAGGTAAAAAAATATCATGATAGTCTTAAATGATTTTTGGAAGAAAAATTATATTTAGAAGAGCAGAAAATATGGGTCACAAAGATGTTGGGTTATGACTTTCAAAACATCTACAAAAAAGGAAGCAAAATGTTGTTGCAAATGCACTCTCAAGAAAGGATGAGTATTTGGAAGCATTTATTTGTGTCATTTCTATTATCCCACCTAGGTGGATAACAAAAGCAAGGGATGAATGAAAGAATGATGAAGAGGTGTGGACACTCGTTCAAAAGTTGCAGCAAGATCCTAGTATATCTTATACATTTAACTGGAAAAATGATTCAATATGGTACAAATATCACTTATATATTTGTAAGAATTCCCAACTCAAACAAAATATTCTTTTGGAATTGCACACATCTCCCTTCGGAGGGAACTCAAGATTTTTAAAAACTCACCACAGGGTCAAGAAGGAATTTTTTTGGGATGGCCTTAAATTTGATATTCAAAATTTTGTGGTAGAATGTTTGATTTGACAACAAAATAAAGATGAGACAATTAATACCCCGAGTTTGTTACAACCTTTAGCCATAGAAAGTCAGCGTTTGGAGGAGGTTTCAATGGATTTTATCACAAGTTTACCCAATTCTAAAGGAAAGAGTGTCATCATGGTGGTATTTGATAGACTTACCAAGTATGCACACTTTTGTGCATTGTCTCATCCTTTTAAAGCCAATACAATTGCTACTGCATTTATGGAAAAAAAGTTAAAATCTTCATGGAAACTCAAAGATTATAGTAAGTGAAAAAAATCCCATTTTCACTGGAAATTTTTGGACATAATTGTTTTCTTGTATTGACACTCAATTAGCTCATAGTTCATCTTATCATCCTAAATCTAATGGGAAAACTGAGATAGTGAACAAATGTTTGGAAATATATCTTTGTTTCTTTGTATCTAATAAATAAACATAATGGGTCAAGTGGTCACCTCTAGCTGAATGGTGGTATAATACTTCCTTCGCTACTACAACAAAAATGACCCCATTTATGACACTTTACGGATATAATCCGCCATCCATCAAATCATCTTTAAGAGAAAATTCTAAGTTTAAAGTAGTAAAATATCACATCGAACATCAACAACAAGTTCTCCAACTCGTAAAGGATAACCTCATTCTGGCGCAGAATCGAATGAAACAATAGGAAAATTAGCATCGCAATGAACCAGGTTTTGATGTAGGCGACTGGGTATTTTTACGGCTACAACCATACAAAAAAAGGTCCCTCAAGCAAGCCAAGAAGGATAATAAATTAGCATCCAAGCACTACGGTCCTTACAAGGCGTTAGAAAAGATTGGTACTATGGCATACAAATTGGAGCTACCTACATCTTCTTGAATACACCCAGTTTTCAAAGTTTTATGCTTAAAGAAGGTTATTGGTGACAAGCTTCTAGTTCAAGCAATGTTGCTAGAATTTGACGAAGAAGGAAAAATCATATTTGAGCCTGAAGCAGTCACAGAAATAAGAACCCGACGGCTACGGAATTGATCAACCTGATGGCTATAGATTGAACAAATTTAGAATATCTCATTAAGTAGAAGAACTTACCCTCTGAATATTCCACATGGGAGGATGATAATTTTATACCGAAGCATCCAAAAATACTCAAGCGTTGAGGACAACACTTTTTTGAAGGAGAGGGGAATGTTAGGTCCCTATAATACTAGTGTATCCCCTTATTTTTATTGTTAGTGTAGCCCCTTTATTGTTTTTGTTGTTCCCATGTAGTCCCCATACTATTATTATTGTGCCCCATAAAAGCCCACTATCGTTATTGTTGTGCCCTTACATTATTATTGTTATGTCAGCTTTAATTATATTGTGACCCCTTAGACTCCTATATATATAAAGGAGGCTTTTTCATTTGTATCATCCAAGAATTGTTCATTTATGTGATGTAAAGCAGGTCTCCCCTTTGAAGAAGCTATTTTTCAAGTCGTTGATCTATCCTTTCTTCTATTTTGTGAGTTGGATGCATAATAAAGAGGGAGGGTGGTGTTGGTCATGGAGCTCTGACCTTAGATACACACCTAGATACCTATGTTGGTGCTAGAGCTTAAAAGCCTGATGGTACCTAGACTGGTTAAAGCTTGAGTCCCTTTAGTCCCACATGGATAGAATTCCCTGGTGAGGTATCTAGTCCACAACAGTAAGTGTGCTATAACTCTTTGTAGTTCATTTCATTTTGAAATCTTCCATTTACTCTTATATGTATGTAATTATGAATACCTCTCTAGTTAAGAGGGAGTGTTGAAGAATGTAACTAGTGTCGGTCTTCATAATTGTACTTGTAAAAATAAAATTTGTTATTAAAGAAAATGACTTATTAAAGCATGGGTTTCATATTTGGGTCAATTTTTTCTAGTTAAAATCCTCCATTAGAGGCTTATGGGTTTTGTCTTAAGTCATTAGAGTCATCGCCATTTTTATTAGACCCTTCATGGGCTTTTGTATAGTGTAAAAATAATTATTTTTGAGTCAAAAATGTTATTTGTCACCTCCACACCAAGTTGACCCTGCCCCCATGAATTCGTCCTACATTAGGGAAATTCGACCCAATAGAAAGGCTATATAAAGAGAGGTTGTTGGCTCGAGGGGTCGTAACCTAGGTTCGGAGGTTAAGGTTTGCCAACAAACCCCTATAATACTTTCAGCAGTGACCTACTTGCGCAGGCCAAAGTCTCACCCGAAGCAGTATGGAAGGGTGTTGGAACCAGGTTTCCGAACCCTGAGAGAGAGTAAGTAAGTCAAGCAGATCCACGTTCACACCCTATTAGGTTCGTACCTGACAGATCTATTCGCAGGGTTGTTAACAGTATAATCGCAATATGAAGAGCTATTATCATGCACAGATCTAGTTAATGACCCCGCATCCACGTGCATATCAGCAGTTATTGGCACATATTATCATAACATATTGCAGTTATACCATAACACGGACAGATTCACAGCACAAACAGATAACACAACAGTAATTGCACAAATGCCAACAATTCGCATCAACAGTCATACGTCAGATCAGATAACACAGAAATACTTTAACCACACTCGCATATATTAGCATCCAAAACCCAATACAATTCGACCATGACTGCGCTACGACCCGGTCACTTTCTGACAAGGCGAGGATCTCGTTACGCCTGACCCGATAGATCCTTGCCAAAGCCTGTTAACAAAAGATCTAACAATTCGCACTTAGCATCAGACCTTAATCTTTCCTACCTTAAGACTAAAAAATGTTCATCTATTGATATCGACTTAGCCTACGCTTCCAATGGTCTGCAAACCATGGTTTGCGGACACTTAGTCTACCCTTGACCCATTACAATGCATTCGGGGCTTTGACCCACGCAAAAACCCCTGCGTTAGACTAAATAATACCAAAAATATACAAAATTATACAAAATTCGCAGCTTTTAGGGGACCCTGTTCCAACAGTCCCCCGACACAATATTGTGACTCGTCCCGAGTCACTGTGATAGTGGGGTCTCTACCTGCACCTGTAGCAGCCTGTTTGCCTCAATCAGTAGGGGTAGCACACCTTCACTTTGAGCAGCAACATTTTGCGCAATATCCACCAACTTTTGGGAAGTCAGGCCTTTTGTTGCAGTGGTGACACTCTCCAAAGTATGGTTTAGTTGTTTGATAACAATATCAATATCCTGGGAGATCTTGAGGGCTTCATCAACCCACGACTTAAGACGGTCACTGAGAGTCTTCTTCTTCTGGCGAAGTTTGTCCATATCATCCCAAAGGGCATGGCTAGTTCGCAGTTGTGCCAATCATTGAGCACGAATTAGAGTGGGCATCGTGGCTTCAAGCTGCTCAAACGCTTCTTCCTTCTGTCGTAGGTCCTAGTTGATTTCACGCAAGATCGGGTCGCATTGTACCTTGTTCCATAACTACATGGTTGTATCCAGCAATTGGGCACCCTAAGAAATATGTCCTATATTCACATTTGTAGCTGCGGTAACCAGCATAGCTTTCTGGGCCCGTACCTCCAGTGGTGTCTCTGGCTGCAACTTGGCTTGCAAGTCTATGATCTGTTGTTCCAATTGTGTTTTGACCACATGAATCTCCATCCTAGAGGCCTTTTATGTTGCGACTAAACCCTCAATCTTGTCCTGGGGGTGGCTGTGGCTAGGATTTCTTCTATAACATCCGTGCAGAGTCTACTAATTAAGTGTTTCAGCTCTGTTTGTTGCGCGGTGGCGAGGGTACAAGCAGCCTGTACCTGGGAAACTTCAGCGTTATTTTCCTCGATTGTCTTCTTAGCTACACTAAGTTGCTAGTGCACTTGATGGTCCCTGTGTTGAATTTCCTCAAACAAGGAGGTGTGGAGAACCTGTAATGCTTCATGGGGCAACCTGGCTAGATCCAACTGTACCTCTGCACAGGCCTGGACTTGCGCCCCCAAGTCGAGTGGATTGATTGCGAGGGTTGCGTCGGACAAGGGGCAGAGGCGGCTTCCCGCTATAACAAGTGTTGTGCTGCTAGTCATTGAGGTCGTTTGTAGCTAAACCATGTTTGTTTGCAGCGAGTCCGTTTTTAACTGCATGGCGCGAAGCTCGGCCTGAAGTGTGTCGACCGCAGCTCTCTGTTGTTCTTCCAGAGCTAGCCATTTTTGTTCAGCGGCCAAGGTAACCGCATCTGCAATTTGTTTGAGGTCCCCTTTAGTTAGTGTAACTGCTTCGTCGCGTTTGGGTCGTTGGGAGCACTGCTTCTTTCGTGGCCCCTTAGCAGGGTCACCGTTCGCTTTGTTCCTTGAGGGGAGTCGGCACTTCTCGCCTCCTATCCTTCGATACCGAGATCCTGCTGCGCATCCTTTTGTACTACGACGTCCATGCCTTTCCCTGTACTCTTACCGGGCTGTGAACCTTTTTGTGACGTGGCTTCAGTGCCCTTCCCCATGCTTTTTCTTAGTCCTCCAGTTTCTTTGATGATGGCAGGTGCGGTGACTTTCGGGGTGCTTGTTCCTTCAGTGCCCTTCGCACCTATTTTGAGGCCAAGCTTCCAGTGAGGAGGCCATTGTGCAACTAGCCGATCAATCTCTTCGTCGGCAACCATGTAGGGGAGCGAAGCCCACGCAAAATCCTTGTGCCCTCGAATTTGGACATTATGCATAGTCACCTGGAAAGCATTAACTATTTTATATTGATCATAAATGGTTGGCGACAGACGCGACCAGCAGTTGATAGCTGCTGCGAGCCCACTCTAAAACAATACCCAGAACACTTGGTTGTCCTTGATGTGCAGCGCATCTTTAGAGTCCCACAAGTTCGTATAATGAGCCCCTTCTCACTTGTCTTAGGTGAGCTCAGGGAGGATTGATTCCTCAGGTGCTTCCCAAGCGACCAACGCAATGAGAAACAACAACCAGGAATAACAAAAGGTTCGTCCCTGCTCCTGGGATTCTCAGATATTGGCCAAAAACTCGTCGCACAAGTATTGGGCACAATTGAAGCAGATCCGCTTCCCGCATTGGCATGCTAGCTAAATTACATATGCAGGGATGGTGGCAACTTGGCATTTTCGCATCATCTTGCATGCCAACAACATGGTACCCAACTACGTACCAAGGTCACTGATGGATTTGATTATGAATCATCGAGTATTTTTCTCCACATGGTAGGTTTTGCACACGAATTCAGTAGTCTCCCCCTCATACTTATTTCCAACGCACTCCAGAGGGTTTGGTCCTTTCATGGGAAGACCAGTAATTTGATGAATGAGTACAACATCGATGGGGATTCAATCCTGGATCCACAGGTAGCCATCATGAACCAGGGCGAGCAACTAACGTGCCAAACGGTTTGTGATATTATAGTGGCTAAAGTGTGGCATCCTTAGTAGGTATAAGAGCCCGGACCTAGCCAATCCATACACCCAGCGCATGGGGACAATATTTATCCCATCGTCTTCCTTAATTCTGTCAAGGTATAGTTCGGGTGCTAACTCAGGGAAGGCCTCCAAATTGGCCAAGTCATGATCATCAAATTTTATCTCATGGAGCCATCCAAAAGGTTCGCCAATGACGGGGACCTCTCTTGGGGTTAGCGACATCTGCAGGTAGGTGATCAGGTTGTCAAGGTTCTTCGGCATGTGTGTTGAGGGCTTGCGCGGCCGAACAAAGGGAGGTAGCCAATTGTTTGGTTCAGCGGCCTGGGCCCCTTCCTGAGTATAACGTTCCTGGGGCGTCATTCGTGGGGATTTTACATTTCTTGGGGAAGTACGGGGCTTCACCCCAACCCATTTCGTAGGTTTTCCTGAGCCTTGAGATTTTTCCTTTCCCTTCTTCTTGGTTGGGCTCGGTGTGGATATAACCTCTTCGGCCTCGGACTCAATGTCCACTACTTCCTCGGTTTCTTGCTTTGTCGAGTCACCAGTTATGAGGTTTCAGCAGGATTAGTGGGCGTCATCCTGGCATGGAAGATGAAGTCTAGGTTGCTACTATCAGAGGGCGTAGGATGCTCATACATGAAAGGGACACACTGCGCACAACAACTCTTACAGTACAAATTTATCAAGGACAAATGCGCCAAGTACAAATTATTCAAGTGACACGGAACCCTTTTCTGATCTATCCCCTTGCTTTTATAGCCTTTGTGATCAACCAATGTTTAGGTAAACCTTATTCGGAACTTACCATCAAGTAAACGGTAAAAAATCTTCCAAAATCGCCTCATTAAATGTCAGTCGCCCACTCTTTCCAACGGTAAATTTTTCCTTTTACATGATTTTGACTGTTCCAACGGCTAGTTTTCGCACCTCCTGTGTGCCCAGCGTACCCATGCGATCCCAGCAGACCTTCTATGCACCTAGCACACCTGCTGCGTTCTGAGTTTATTCCAGCGCGTATCATGGTTCCTCCATGCTTACCTTCCTCGGTGGGTACGCCCCACCTCATACAGCTACTCCGGCCATATATTCATTTGATCCGATACGGTTTGAGCCGGCTACCATTGATATAGCCAGGTAACATATCGCCAGGTTAACTGAATAGCTCCTCCATCCATGATTTCTTTAACTATATAGGGCTCGAGCCAGTACTGTCAGAACTTCTCCGGGTGTTTCGCAAGCTGGATATCATATAGCAGGACTAATTCACCCTCCGCAAAGGTCTTTTGATGAATATGTCGATCATGCCATGCCTTGTCCCGTGCATTCTGAACCTACTAATGGAAATGAGCAATGAAATAGTATTCCTCTAAATCCACAAACTGCGTTAAACGCTCCACCATAATATCAAGCTCTGTCATATTCGTAAAGGATGCGATGTGCAGGCTAGGAACAATATATTCCATGGGCATAATGGCCTCCTTGCCATAGACCATCCTGAATGGTGTTTTCTCGGTCAACTTCTTGCAGGTGGTGCGGTAGGTCCAAAGAATAGACGGGATGCGCACGTCCCAGTCGCTGTGATTGGCATTACAGACCTTAGTTAGTGCGTGCTCCAAGACTTTATTAAACGCTTCAACCGCTCTGTTTTCCTGAGGATGATACGGAGTGATTTTCGCATGATAGATCTGGAATTCTTCCGTCGAGCCCTGTATTGTGTTGTTAACAAAGTGCGTACCTCTATCACTCATCAGGATTTTTGGACATCCAAATTTGGTCAGAATATGCTCAAAGATGAAGTGTGCAATGGTATCTGCAGTGCAGTCCTTCATCGCTTGTGCTTCGACCCACCTAGTTACATAATCAGTGGCAGTTATAATGTAACGCGCACCTGTCTTCTTTCTGGGTGGGTTGATAGGGCCCACAAAATCGATGGCCCGTTTGTCAAATGCTTGCAGGGACATTTGCGGTTGAAGGGGAATTTCATCTATGTGTGATGGCCTTCTTGTTCATTGGCATGTATCACAGGCTTTACAATAGTCGTGAGAGTCAGTATGGAGGGTAGGCCACCATAGCCCAGCTCTTAAGATATTTTGCGTCGTTGCTTTCCCTGCGTAGTGACCTCCTGCTACCCCATCGTGGGCTTCCGCCAATATAGCATGCCATTCATGCTCTAGAACAAACCTGCACAACATTTCATCAACCCCCATATTATATAAATGACCTACTACGATGGTAAAATCTGTAGCGTGGGTTACCAGCTCTTTCTTCTGTTGTACCGAATACTCAGCAAGTGCCATGCCTATAGTCAGGAACTGAATGATGTCAGCAAAGTGTGCATCAACTGCTTTAATAGTAAACAGTTGCACGTTGGGCAACCCGTCTTCCAGGTTGGTCGGTTCCTCGACACTCTCAATGTGGGACAAATGATCTAGCCCAACATTCAACTTCCCTGGCTTGACAATAATCTCAAAGTCATATTCCTGGAACAGCAGAAGCCATCGGTAGATTTCTCCCCCAACATAGGCTTATTCACCAGGTACTTCAAAGAATAATGGTCTGTAAACATTTTAAAGTGTCCTCCTAACAGATAGTGTTGATACTTCTGTAATGCATGGACCATGGCCAATCCTTCCCGCTCTATGGTGGAATAGTTGCGCTCTGCACCAGAGAGTTTCCAACTAGCAAATGCAACCAAGTGATCAATGTCTCCGTCTCCGGGCTGTGTAAGGATTGCTCCTAGGGCGATTCCTGAGGCATCGATGTGAACATGGAATACCTTCATCCAATCAGGAAAAATGAGGATAGGTGCAGAGACCATCTTCTCCTTGAGTAGCTCGAAGATTTTCTGACACTCGTCATCCCAAAATAATGAAACATCCTTCTTAAGCAGCATTTCCATAGGCTTTGTAATCAACACGTACCCCTTAATGAACTTTCTATAGTAGCATGTGTGTCCGAGGATTGAACACAGTTGTTTCTCAGTTGTAGGCACTGCCAAATTTATGATAACTACAACATTCGCAGGGTCAACCATCAACCCTTGTCGGCAAACTATATGTCCGAGCAAGATTCTGAAGGGTATGCAGAAGATACACTTCTTTATATTCAGGGAAATATGGTGCTTTCTACAGGCATCCAACATCATGTGCAGGTTCGAAACGTGCTTCTTCACTAAGCTGAAGACAGTCCAATCATCAAAGTAAACCTCCAGAAATTTGTGGATGAACTCTTTGAATACTGCGACTACTACGCACGAAAAGATAATAGGGACATTCTTGAGTCCAAACGGCATGACCATATACTGAAATAATCCCCATTCGGTAGAAAATGTAGTTTTGTTGCGATCTTCAGGTGAAATTCTGATTTGATGGTAGCCGGAGAACCCATCAATGAAGGAGTACGCTTCTTGGCCTCCTACGATATCTAGGATTTCATCTGAGAATGGCATCGAAAAGGGATCATGTACACAGACATCATTTAATTTGCGCAAGTCCACGTAGATTCATATTTCCCCTTCGTCTTCTTCTCCTCAACCACCATCAGACTTACCCAATCTGACTGTTCAACCGGTTCAATGATACTTGCGGTGAGAATTTTATCGATTTCTTCCTTAACCTTCTGCTTATACTTAGGATTCCGCCGATTAGGGCACTGCGTCACAGGGCACACATCTGGATTTAATGTGATGCACATGACCCTTAGGTCCCCTGTGATTCCCTTGAGATCCGAAAACTTCGTCGGGAATAAGTCTTGATATGCTGTGAGTAATTCTGCCACTTTGCCTATTGTATGATCATCCCAGTAATCCCCAGTTTTAGCTAACTTAGGCTGCTCTTTCGTGCCAATATTGACTTCTCGCAGCTTCAGAGGCTTCATAACATCCACATTTTGTAGTGGAGGTCCTGCAACTGTATGCTCTCCCTCCAACTCTAGGATAGAGACATTGCGCGGATCCTCATCGCACTCTTCTATGGTTATATTGCGGCAGTTGGAAATATCTTGCATCTGTGTCTCCCATGTCGGTACCCCAAGTGCTGCGTAGGGGCGCGATTCAACAAATACGAAGGTATCTATATCCTGCAGAGCTTCGTAAAGTGCCTTAGTTCCCCATGTTAACCCAAATGTCCCTATAAATTCATCCTTTAATGTTTCCTAGTGGCGGGTGCGCTGATGGAGCTCCGCAACTAAGTACCATGCAGTGGGAATTGTTCCCAAGGCATGAATAAACAGGTGAACTCATTCTTTTGTAGTCCGGTCACACCATTTTTCCATCCAAGCGAACAGATGCTCGCGCGTGTCCCTAGGGCCAAGGAATTTTTTTACACACAAATGGCTTGGAGGTTCGAATCGCAAGATCATCATATCCCGACACTCTTCCCAACCTGGAACGCCCCCTTATGTGTTTCCCACCACCTTGCAGGTGTTGCACGCATGGCTAGATTAAGGGCCCATATCCTTCCCTCTCTCGGAACCTCAGCCTCAAATGTTCGTAAAAACTCCTTAATACTACTAGAACCATCAAAGTAGGGCAGTTCTCTTACCTATGAGGAGATACATTGGAAATCCCTTGTGATCCTAAGGCATCACAACGCAGATACATCGTATAACCGATTCTGCCAGTTTTCCATCTCCCCATCGGAGTCAGACAAAAATTCACTATCCTTTTCCTAGCAAAGTACACCATTCGTCGTAGGATTGATCCAATCTTCGTCCCATGCAGTTAAGTTATAGATGTGATCCACATCCACTTCTTTGTGTACTGGTTTTGTATACTGCTCTCCTTCCGCTGGGTCCAATGGTACTATTAACCACGTACCTTCATTTTCAAACACTATGCTTCTCTTCTTCAAATTGATAATACAGCCCATATCTATGGCCCAGTCCAATCCTAGGAGTGCAAGATAGGGGTCTGCATCTTCTACAATCTGAATGACCTCAAAATCAGCCCGGACCTTAACTCCTACAATATCTACCATGATTTTTGACAGCCTTCCCAACAGTATGGTCTTCTGTTGATTGGCCATGCGCAGCTAGATAGTGGACCATTCCAACTTAGGTTCCCCCATTCGCTGCCAAGTTTTCTTGGGCAGTACGTTCGCATCCGATCCTAGGTCCAAAATAACGTGATCCATTTCATAATCACCAATTTGCATTGTTAGCCGCATTTCCCTACCAGTGCGTTTCTTATGTTTTTACAGTTTGTGCACATCCTTAAATTCTAGGGGTGGATTATTTCTTTCTGCGCAACTATCTATTAGTGCTTGGAGGTTCTCTACAGCCTGTTGGTTGCACAACAGCTTCATACACACCTGCAAAAATTGTTTGACCTCGTCCTCTGCTTTGATGTTTGTGGGGGTATGATAAGTAGATGCCTCAGCCTTAGCAAAGTGTTGTCATGCTCCGACAAAGGTTTCATTTTCCTTCTGTAGGTCTAAACCTTCTGGTTTGATGACTGCTTTTCAGATCAGAGGCTTAGCCGTAGCTTTCTCTTTCGCTCCTCCAGTGGCCATGCCGCTACATGTTATGACATTAACGGTTGGTTCTTCGTCTCAAGGTTCTACCTTAACCCTCTGTACATTCTGTATAGGTGTCGACTCCCTTTCCTACATTTTTGTGATCAGAATTGGACAGTATTCAATCACATGTTCTAGCTATCTGTAATATCTGCAGGACTGTCTTGTAGGGTTTGGGCAGTCTCTCGCAAAGTGTCCTACCTCTCTGCAGTTATAGCAGATCAGTTGTCATCTTCCCCTACTTGCGCTTCCACCCCAGCCACCTCCCCTGCCCTTAGCTGGGGAGCCCCCTATGCCTGAGGGGGATCTTGGTGAAGAAGGGTCTGATTGTACCCTATATAGGTTTCCTCGGTCTATCATCAGATAATAAGTCCACCAGTTCTGCTCATCATGTACTACGGATCTGCAAAACCTGCATCATTGTTGCTTCACTTATGGGACATATGCACCTAGGCGAGGGCAGTAGTTAGTATCATGCAGGTTGGCTACATGACAGTCATCGCACCACAACGTTGGTCCACTTGGTCCTAGACGTAATGGATTGGGTCCCCTTGCCTGTAGGTAGTCTGCCAACAGTGGGCACTGATATTTGGTATGCCTCGATACCCTACATTTTATACACCATAGGTTTGCGCTAGCTTCTTTCCCTCAGTCCTTTTGCAGGTTCTGGATCTGCATGTGCGTCGCCTTCAGCTATCCTTATATTTGTTGTACTCCCAACTGGGTATCATCTCTTGGCATAGCTTCCAACTTCGTAGCAATCTCCAAGGCTTTCTCCTGCGATTCAATGGCTTGATGACCCATAGGTATGCACAGGTGAGGCAGTAACATAGCAATGAACCATTCCCTGTGCTGCCTGTCATCATACAAAAATCCTCCTTCTTTGTTTACCTTCTTAGCTGTTGGTCAGCTTCCCATACAGACTCAGATGGTCCCTGCTTGAAATATTTCAGATCATTTACTATTTGGGAGTAGGACTTAGGATTTTTGAATTGTTGTTTTAGGGTATCTTTAATATTTTGAATGGTTGCATTCGCATGTTGAGCTATGTATCCCATATACCAGTCCAAGGCCCTTCCTTCAAAGGCAAGGGATAGCTGCACTCTTTTCACCACATCACTGGCCACATTCTACGCAGTCCATACTGATTTTGCAACAAACCAGAACCAATCCATATCTTCGTCCCCTACGCCCTTGAAGGTAGGTAGCTTCATGTGCGATGCCATCTCGTCTTCTAATGGTGGCGAAGGTACAGGTGAGTTTTTACCCCTATGCTGGCTTGAATGTGGTGTAGTTGGAGGGCTCTATGCAGTCGAATCCCTTACTGGGCTGTAGATCAATCTATCTCCTTCTTGATTGATTCTGTAGTATTTACCACTTCATGTTGTACCCTCACTCTAGTTGGAGCTCATTCACTCTGTATAGCTGCACAGAATGCTCTTTTCGCACAATAATCAATAATGGCAAGGTTTTTAGAAACTTATCCCAGAAACCCGTGAAGAATCTTTGCTCTACCTCCGAATAGGACACGAATTGATCAATTGCAAATTTTGTCACAAATCCTCCCAGCACACTATCCACCCAGTGATCTACTATTCGAGTGATGGTATTGTCAGTTCTTTCCAACTACCGGATCAACTCTGGAGTCCACTGCGTGATCCGTTCGTCCTTCCAACACGTCTGGAAATATACGAGTCTTGCCAGCCATTCCTAAAGCTCGGTTGTGAATGTCACGAAGAAAATTTTGTAGATCTCCGTGAAAATCTACTTATTCTTCCACTTCTCTGCTGTCAACTTTACACTGCGATTTTCTTTCACCGCGAATTCCTGAACTTGCTTTTCACACCACTCTTCAATTTCTTTCTTCTCAAGTCTCAAATGTTTTCTTGGCATTACCTGATCTCTCTCTAAAAATTCTCCTGGTCCCGGAAACGGAATCATTTTTTGGCTCGAGGGGTCCTGACCCAAGTTCAGAGGTTAAGGTTTGCCAAAAAACCCCTATACTACTGTCCCTTTTGGCAATGACCTACTTGCGCAGGCCAAAGTCTCACCCGAAGCAGTATAGGAGGGTGCTGGAACCAGGTTTCCACACCCTGAGAGAGAGTAGGTAAGTCAAGTAGATCCACGTTCACATCCTATTAGGTTCGTACCTAACATATCTATTCGCAGGGTTGTTAACAGTATAATCACAATATACATAGCTATTATCGTGCACATATATAGTTAATAACCCCGCATCCACGTGCGTATCAGCAGTTATTGGCACATAATATCATAACATATTGCAGTTATACCATAACACGAACATATTCACAGCATAAATAGATAACATAACAATAATTGCAACAGATCCCAATAGTTCACATCAACAGTCATACGTCAGATCAGATAACACAGAAATACTTTAACCACACTCGCATATATTAGCATCCAAAACCCAATACAATTCGACACGCCCTGCGCACACAGCCGACAGGGTTTGCACACAGCAGGACTGAGGATCTCCGCGCACACATCCAGTAGGATTCCTTACCCAAACAACCCAACAACAGATCTAACAATTCACACTTAGCATCAGACCTTAATCTTTCCTACCTTAAGACTCAAAAATGTTCATCTATTTATATCGACTTAGCCTACACTTCCAGTGGTCCGCAAACCATGGTTTGTGGACTCTTGGTCTACCCTTGACCCATTACAATGCATTCGAGGCTTTGACCCACCCCAAAACCCCTGCGTTAGACTAAATAATACCAAAAATATACAAAATTATACAAAATTTGCAGCTTTTAGGGGGTCGTGTTCCAACAAAGGTGATTCGACCTATTTGGAGCATTCACTCAACAAGTTTGATCTTCAGGGAGGAGAGGCAATTTGACCTATTTGGAGCATTCACTTGACAAGTTTGATCTTAATGAAAGAGAGGCAGAAAAGAGAGCAAAGTAGCTAGAAAAGGAGGAAATTGGTTGGGGACATGTAATACAAGTTTTTGGGCTACCTATCTCTCACATGTGTAAATTTTCTGGGCATTTTTTAGCGCTGAAATTCTGTGTATAATGCAAGTCCAAAATTCTATTGTTGGGGGTCGAAATTGTGTTGTTGGGGGTCAAATTTCTACTGTTGGGAGCCAAAATTTTGGACTAAAGTTGTTGTTGGGGAGCTTTCACTTGGAGACTTTGATAGGGATCATCTATTGAAGGGAAGGGTTGGCTTGGTGGTTGAATGAGGCCTTTGTATAGGTCTAATAAGTCTAGAAGTGTCTCATATTGATTTGAATCTATTGAAGGAAGAGTTTTGACTGGGTTTTCCCCTTGTAGGAGTTTTTCCCTGGCTGAGTGCCTACATATTGTGTCTCTTGTTCTTGTGATCTTCATATACACATAATTTCGTAATTTCTTGATGAAATATAAACAAATTAAGAAGTAAAATAAGCCAACATAATCCACAATTAATTATCAAGAAATCATAATAAAACCCTAATTCCTATAAGCATTAATTTCTCAACAAGATGCAACTAGTTGTTTCAGTTTAATTCTTCATGAATTTATTTATTGGTACTAATGTTATTTAAACTTGAAACCCTTAATGAAGTGCTACACATTCAAGAACTCATACACATTTTCTCAGTCTTTCATCATTCTTTCTGTAGAAGTTTGAGTTCATATTCTTAATTGTTTCGGTTCGAACTCTATCTTCTTTATTTCACTTCAAACCATCCCTTCAATCCAAAAACCACGCAACCCTCAATGTTTTTGGCCATTCTATTTTTTAAGGCTGGGGTTTCAAAACCACAAGCTTTGTTGCAAGCCCTTGTGGCCTATCTCTTTGGCCATAAATTGAAAGTTTTCATCAATCTTTAGATGTCCCGGGCACTACTTCCCCCACAATCAGAAACTGTCTCATGGGAAACAACATGGAGTTTTCCTAGTAAAAGTGCAAATAATATAAATTGTAGGTTTATCACCATTTTAAATGTTATTGGTTATAAAAAGATAATACTTGGAATGGTTCCCTCGAATGCAGGTGCTAGATGAGGAGAGAGGGTGCCACTTGGGCGCTAGGTGGCAGGCACCTGTCCACCCCATGTGCCTACACATGGCTGCTCAATGTATTTTAAATGTCGTAGCATGAGGAATTTATTCACCGCCCCCGCCAACCTCCCATTGACGTCCTATGCATTTATCTATGACTGTTGCTCATTTACTCTGTTTGTCCCGCCTTGGACACCTCCCATGGCCCTTAAATCTGCCACCCCTACTCATTCTTCCTCCATACACCTCTCCCTTCGGCTCTATGCAGATTCTTATCGTGTCTCCATCACGAGTTGGCTCCTCTATTCTGTTCCCCTTCCAAGTGGTTGCCTCTCCTTGAATTTTGGCACCCTGGCTGCTCCAGAGGACGCTCCTTCTCCTCAGAAATCATCTCAATCCCTTGCCTCTGCCATGCCTAGAGGACACAGGATGAGATGCTGCAGAGCAGGAGGGCGGGGCCTCCCCTTCAGGCCTCCCACCTCGGCCTCTACGGGTAGGGCGGTGAATTTCTCTGTGGATTGGGAAGATTCAGACGTCCTCGACCCTGTAAATCTCACTGCCCATCTGTCCCTCCATCTGCCGAGCTCTCCGCCTCAACCCTTTGGCTTCGGCCTCTGCCCTATAAAAATACCTCGTAAATCCACCATTTTGTCTGCTATAGCCTTCTCTCCATGCAAAATGAAGGCCTTGCTGGTGCAGAGCACTTCAAGCAGCGATGCATGTTCAAGAAGTGATGCAGCTTCAAGCTCAGACAAGGATGGAACGGATGCGGTCGCCAACACTCATGCGGCCTCCTCCATTTCGCCAGATGCCCAAGCGTTGTTTCTCCCTCTGTAAACGGTCCACGCGTCCAAGAAGGAGGAGGACGAGTCAGACTATGCTTGCCATTAGGGGAATTTTGAGATATAAAATGGGCCTCCTAAGGAAAATGTACAATCAAAATTCATTTTATGATAACCAATCACATTTTAGAGGATGACATCATCCCTAATGGTTGAGGTGGCATTGCTTGAGTTAAATACTTACTTGTCACATTCTCAATGGTGGATAAAAACTCATGGTTAACCATGGTAGTGCTCTAAGTACTTCTAAAGTCAAAGTAAAGTACTCATAATAAATGTCATTTCACACTTTTTGAATAAAAATATATTATTGTCATTTCATATTTCTTGAAAGAAACAATGCATATACCTATACACTTATTATATTATATCATATTATTTTTATATAGTATATTAATTACATGTTATTATACAATTTAAATAACATAAATTTTAATTAATAGCATATAATATAATTAAGAATTTATAAATTTATATTTATATTTTATTTTAAGTTATTTAAGTACAAAGGACAAATGCATTAGTTTTTCAATGATAATGATTTTTTCTTGAAAAACTTATTCTTATTTATAGTCACATCACTACAATTTTTTTATTAATTTTATTTTGGTACAACTTTTGAATTGAATTTAACTATGGTTACATGGATTGTGGTGCAAAAAGTGAATTGAAAATTCATAAATATTATTTTATTAGTTTAGCTATTATTTTATTATTTCCTTAGGAGGCCCATTTTAGACCTCAAAATTTCCCTAATGAGTATTGTGGAAGAGCCACCCCTCCTTCCAGAAAAGAATGACAGCTCTCCATCGGCTTAATTGTTGGGTGATCGTCTCTTTTTCCAGTTATTGTTTAGATATTTCTAGATTTCTAGCGTTTTGGTTCTATCCACTATTATGGTTTTGTCCTAAAATTTTAACTTGTCAAGCTGGTTTCCCGCTATGGGCAGCTCGTTATCAACTCTTCTCTAGGGATGGTTTCCCCGTCTGGGGCAGTCCCTTTTTTGAGTTTTTACTTCTGAAACTTCCCTCCAGAATTGGCCTGCCAACTCCGAAGGACGATAAATGTAACTTTTGGACCTGTATGATATAACAAAAGTAGCCTAATTTAGAAAAAAAATACTTAGAATGGTTCAAATAATCTAACCATATTTTCCCTCATTTATCATTAGTTGTATTCATCGTTATTGATATGTAGCGATCATTTTTACTACCATTAATAAAATATTACCTACTTGCCTAACAACACAACGTAAATTGTCCTCCATTAGCATGATCATGATATATTATGAAACCAGCTCACAAAATAGAAGAAAAGATAGATCAATGACTTAAAACTAGCCTCTTCGAGGGGAACCTCCTTTACATTACATAACTGAATAATTGTTGGATGCTCCAAATGAAAAAACCTCATTTCTATATATAGGAGTCCATGGGGTCATAATATAATCCTAGCGAACCTAACAACAATCATGCGAGGGCACAACAATAACAATAATGGCCTTTTATGGGGCACAATAATAAAAATATGGGGACTATAGGGGTACAACAATAACAATAAAGGGGCTACAATAGCAGTAATAAGGGACTAAACTAGTAATATAGGGACCTGACATGCCCCTCTCCTTCAAAAAGGTGTTTTCCTCAACGCTTGAGTATTTTTGGATGCTTCTTTATAAAATTTTCATCCTCCCATGTGGAATCTTCAATGGGTAAGTTCCTCCACTTGATGAGATACTCTAAAATTGATCGATTTCGTAGTTGTCGAGTTCTTGTTTCCGCGACTACTTCAGGTTCCAATATGATTTTTCCTTCCTCGTCAAGTTTTAGCAATATTATTTGAATTGGAAGTTTGTCGCCTATAACCTTCTTGGATCATGAAACATGGAAAACTGGGTGCACTCGAGAAGATGCAAAAGCTCCATTTTGTATGCCATAATACCAATCTTTTGCAACACCTTGTAAGGACCATAGTATTTTAGCGATATGTTATTATCCTTATTAGCTTGCTTGAAGGACACTTGTTTGTATGGTTGTATTCGTAAAAATACCCTGTCGCCTACATCAAAACTTCTCTCACTGCGATGTTGATCTGCTTCTTGTTTCATTCGATTTTGTGCCAAATTTAGGTTATCCTTTAAGAGTTGGAGAACTTGTTGTTGATGGTGGATGTGATCTTCTACTGATTGAACCTTATAATTTTCTCTTAAAGATGATGTGATGGATGGTGGATGATATCCATAAAGTTCCATAAATGGGGCCATTTTTGCTGTAGTGTGGAAGGAAGTGTTATACCACCATTCAGCGAGAGGTAACCACTTGACCCATTGTGTTTGTTTATCAAATACAAAGCAACGAAGATATCCTTCCAAACATTTGTTCACTATCTCAATTTTCCCAACGGATTGAGGATGATAAGATGAGCTATGAGCTAGTTGCGTACCGAAACAAGAAAATAATTCCATCCAAAAATTTCCAGTGAAAATGGGATCTCTATCGCTTACAATAATCTTTGGGTTTCCATGTAGCTTTTGAATTGTTTCCATAAATGAAATAGCAAATGTACTCACTTTAAATGGATGAGATAATGCACAAAAGTGTGCATACTTGGTAATTTTATCAACTACCGCAATGACGACACTCTTTCCTTCAGACTTAGGTAAACCTGTGATAAATCCATTGAAGCCTCTTCCCAATGTTGAATTGGAACTGTAGCAGACTTGTGGTCTTAATTGTCTCAACTTTATTTTTCTCGCAAATAAACATTCTGCCACAAACTTTTGATCATATTTAATGCCATCCCCAAAAAAATATTTCTTCACCCTGTGGTAAGTTTTTAAAAGTCTTGAGTATCCTCCTAAGGGAGAGGTGTGCAATTCCAAAAGAATCTTTTGTTTTAGTTGGAAATTCTTTCAAAGATATAAACGATCTTTGTACCATAAGGAATCACTTTTCCAACTAAATATATCAGATGTATTGGGATCTTGCTGCAAATTTTGAATGAGTGTCCACACTTCTTCGTCATTCTTCCATTCCTCCCTTGCTTTGGTTATCCAATCTGGTTGGATAATAGAAATGGCACAAAGAAATGCTTCCACATCCTCATCCTTTATTGAGAGTGCATTTGCAACAACATTTAGCTTCCCTTTTTTGTAGATGATTTCAAAGTCACAACCCAAAATATTTGTGACCTATTTTTTTTGCTCTTCTGAAGAGAGTATTTGTTCCAAAAATTATTTAAGACTATCATGATCGGTTTTTACCTTGAAGTGTCTTTCCATTAGATAAGGTCACCATTTCTTTAGTGCACGTAGTATTGCCAACATTTCCTTCTCATAAATAGTTTTTTGTAAATACTTTCCTTTGATTGGACGACTTTCAAAAGCAATGGGTCTTCCTTCTTGAATTAAAGCAACACCAATTCCATTTCTCAGGGCATAAAATTCCACAATAAAGGTTTTTGTGAAATATGGCGTAGCTAAGACAGGTGCTTGGCACATTGCTTCTTTAAGATGTTCAAAGGCCTTAGTTGCTTTAGGAGTCCATGAAAATGCATCTGTCTTCAATAATGTTGTTAAAGGTGTTGCTATTCTCCCATAATTCTTAACAAACTTGCGATAATACCCTATTAACCTGAGAAATCCTCGCAGCTGCTATATGGTTGTGGGGACTTTCCATTCCTTAATGGATTTAATTTTTTTAGGGTCTACCTTAACACCCTCCTGAGATACAATATGACCCAAATATTCCACCTCTTCTACTCCAAAGAAACATTTGGAGGTTTTTGCATATAATTGTTTCTCCTTCTATAGTTTGAGCACCCTATCAATATGTTGAACATGATCCTTCCAAGACCTATTGTAGATTAATATATCATCAAAAAATACTAACACAAATTTTCTAAGGAAGGGTTTGAAAATGGAATTCATCAACCCTTGAAATGTATAAGTTTCATTAGTAAGGCGAAAAGGCATGACCAAAAATTCATAATGACCCTCATGAGTTCTAAATGTTGTTTTCGGAACGTATTCAGTCTTCATTCTAATTTGATGATATCTTGAACGGAGATCCAACTTGGTGAAATAAATTGCTCCATGTAATTCATCAATCACATGAATGGGAAATTTGTCCTTAATAGTGAGCTTATTGAGCTCCCTATAATCTGGACACATGCACCATGATCCATCCTTCTTGTGCACCAATACTACTGTAGCAAAGAAAGAACTTTAACTAGATTGAATTATACCAGCCTCTAGCATTTTTTGCAATCATACGTTCAATTTCACTATTTTAGACATAAGGATATTTATAAAGCTTGATGTTTGGAGGAACACTTATTGAAATCAAATGAATAGCATGATCATGATCACGAGTAGGTGGGAGTCCTTTGGGAGTTTCAATGATCAGGAGATCAAGTCCTTAATGGAAAAATGCTCAAAAAACTAGTGGCTCAAAAATGGTCCAAACCAGAATGACAGGAAAGAGCTTGGAAAAACGATCCTGTAGCCGCGAACAACATTGAAAACCGACGTTATATGAGAAAGTTATTCAGCTTTGAATTTTTCCAATTTCAGTAAAAAAATGGCCAGTTTGACTTTATAAAAAATTTTATTTAAAATAAAAATAAAAAAAATCCACAGAATATTCTGCAGAATATTCCACTGGCAGCCAATCATAGGGCGCCACGTGGCCAGCCCGGAGGCCACCACGTGGCCCCAAGGGTCGAATGAAATTAGTGTTACAAAAATATGTTGTTGCGGGCAGGAATCGACCACGGGTCGAGGTGGAGACAACCGAGAGGCCCAACCATCGGACAAAAGGTGGTTCTTAACCTGTATAGTTGAGAACAGGTTTATTTAAAGTTGGTTTTTTGTTTGGGCGGGGCCCGAAAGGGGGCCAGCCCCCTTAGCATGTAACCTTCCGCTCGGAACCGTGAGCTAATTCAATTAGCGTGCATAATGGTTTGGGTCGTGGTCGCGTGGACCGGTGGGAGAAGCGAAATGTGTTTAATACACGATTTTATAATAAAGTTTCAACGCAATAAACTCAAAGTTTATGTTGGAAGTTCCGCCATAAGGGATAAGACCCTTATCCATTAACCCCGAGAGTCTGGCAGAAAATTTGCGGAGTGCCAAAAATTTAGCGCCGCCCCTAATTTGTTGGGCTCAACTGGAGTTCCACCAGATTTGTTGGAGCTTTCCTAACCCTAACTAGGCAAAGTCTATTTCAGTTATAACTTTGGCTAGGGAAGTCCCTTTGAAATGATTTTTTTTTTTTTTTGGAGGTATTGGAGCATTCTGAAGCTGTTGGAACAGGTTGCAGAGCCATCAGGGCACTCTGTCAGTGATTTTATTAGCGAATTTTCTTGTGGAGCCACCAGGGCTATGGGAATGATCAGCTGTATTGGGCTATATTCATCTGATTGAGGTGAATGAATAGTCAATTTTTACTGTTTCCAGCACTCTGACTCTGAATTTGCAGCTATTTCAGCCTTTTGAGGCTTTCTTCATGGTGTAATACTTATTTTGAGCATTAATAAAAGAGGGAAAAGCCTATTTGGAGGCTTTTGGACCCAGCAGAGGTAGCCCAAGAGAGGGGTGAACTGCTTAAACAAATGCTTACTGTTATGCTGTGTATTCTTGCTGCTTATTTCCAGAGTTTACTACATTAAACAATAATTTTTAATAAGTCCACTTTCCACAATGAGACTTATACAGTAATCAAAACACATTTGTTCCATTCCAAACCACATTACTTCCATTGCAGAATACCTTAACTTGCTTGTTCACACATAAAATTGGTTAATGAATACTTTGCAAACAGAAAACAAATACTTTCATTGCCAGATCGTTTTAGTGTTTACTTCATATTTCCTTAGGCAGAGCCAGTAAGAGGGCCAGAAGCTTCTAGTTTCATCCTTTCTAGTAAAGGTGAAATAACCAGTAATAGCCCCTACTGTCTATCTTTGTATAAGAAATATTTTTTTCACACTTTTCAGATCATTCAAACACCTTTGAGTGATTGTCGAAGACTTTTTGGAGTTCTAGGGAAATAGATGATTTTGATGTTGGAACTTCTAGTGAGAATACTTGTGCAATTATGCCTCGTTGTTCTTTCTTCAGAAGCTTTGTTATGGCATTAGATCTTATTATCTTTCCCAGCTTCCATACAATGCCCTGTATTTCAACTTCCTTTACTTTCGAAAAAAAATTCTTGAAAATTTCTTGAAAATTAAAATTTGTTGTCCCCAAATATTGTAACCATTGTGCTCCTAGTGCAACATCAACACCACCCATTGGAATGGATAGCATTGGAATATTCAATACATATTCCCCCATGGTTAGCTTGATATTATGGCACTTTCCAGAGCAATTTATAGTTCCTCCATTTGCAACCATCTCTTGACACTGTGGTGCTGGGTATAGGAAGAAATTCAATTCCCTGGCTACCTTACAATGGATAAAATTATGGGTACTACCAAAATCAATCAACACTATTACATTTTTCTTCTTGATATGTCCTTCTATCTTGAGAGTTTTAGTAGTGGTAATTCCTGCCAATGCATTACAGGATATGGTCAGATTCATTTCTTCTTTCTCTGTGGTTGGTTCTTTCTCTTCCTTTGAATTTTCTTGTTCATTTTCTTCCTCCTCTTCACAAGCTATGTAAAATAGTTTCTTCTCAACACAATTATGACCTTTAGTGCATTTGCTATCACAACTGTAGAAAAGCCATTTTTCTCTTTTTTCTTCCAATTGTGTGGTGTCAACCATGTAGGTTGTGGAAGTCTAGGAGTAGCAACACTTCCATCTTTATAGTTGTGAGTGGTAGGCTTCCTTGTCACCATAATTTTTCTTTCAATTTTTCTTGCCAATCTGAATTCCTTCTCCATGGAATCAAGTTCCCAAAGGCGAACCTCATGTTGGATGCTATCCTTTAAAGTCCCTATGAAGACATCAATCATGTCTTCCTTTGGAATATTAGTTACCCTTATATCCAATTTTTGGAAGTCATCAATGTGCTCCACCATTGAACCCTCTTGTTTGAGATTTATCAATTGGCTAAAGAAGGTGTTTCTCTTTGTATCCTCATAATGTGCTATCATTTCCTCCGTAAAAATTGACCAAGTGACAATTTGTTTAAGAGAGAAAAGCTATCGATACCATGCAAATGTATTGTGTTCTACATATAAAGTTGCAATATGTACCTTTTGTGTGTTTTGCACATTATGGAGATCAAAATATTGCTCCATCTGTAGTATACATGTTACGGGATCCTTGCCATCAAACTTCCTCAAATCGATCTTTGGAATATGGTGGGTCTTCAATCCAACGTTAGAGTTTATGAAATCATTATTAACGTTTATTTTTGTCTCATCATGAGTTTGCTCTACTATCTTTTCGCCATTAGGTATCATTTCTTGTAGCAACTTTGTCAAACCTTCCTTCAAACCTTCCATGTCTACTTTTAGTTTTTCTTCTATACCATCGATCTTAGATTCCATAACATCCATGCCATTCTTCAAATCATACATATTAGCTTCCACGAATAATTTGAATTTGAATGTTACTTTTGCTATGTTGATTTTATCTTCAAAATTATAAAAAAATCTTGATCATTTACTTCATGTGCATAGGTTTCCTTGAGGTGTTTGCAAGTGTTTAATGGGTAATTGCATCTTGTTCTATGATAAATTCATTAGCATATTAACATTATAATAAAGTGTTGAAAAAATAAAATAAATGTACATCAAACCATCAAATGATCCATTAACACAATGTTTTGATGAAGGAGTTCGCCCCTCCTGGGCTACATCTCCTTGGTCCAACCTCCATGGATTGGGCCTCTGTATTAGCTCAAAATGGTAAAAAGTGTTGTTTACAGTCCTCTATTGCTCCTAAAACCTGCTCCAAACTACGGATAATGTCCAAATATGCTTGGATAGACTCTTTCTCAGCCTAATTTGGTTGAATTTTGCAAAAGTTATGGCTTAGTCAATTTTGCCTAAGAAAAACCCTCCAAAATTGGAGAGAAATATAGTTAACTCCACCAAATTTGGAGTTCTGCTGAAAATGGCGGACTCCGCCAAACTAACCACAGAGGATAAGATGGTATTAATTAGGGATAAGTGGAAATTAATTGTGGGTTAGGAACTAAATGCGTGTTTAACAATCCGCATTTAAAAATGTGATTAACGTTAATAAAACAAGCCTTAACTCCGCATGAACGCGCTCTATCGGTGGTCTCCGCAATGAGGTCACATGGGTGGGGGTTTGGCCCTTTGAGGCTGACCCCCGCCATATTATATTATAAAATTTAAATATAAGTTGAGAACTTTGTATGTTAAGAACCATTGTGCGAGTGTAATGGTATGTTGTTACATTTGTGTGGGGGAGGTCGTGGTGTCGACCCCAACCTCCGCCCGTCCGCCATATATAATTTTCCACTATATATAATAAGATTTAGACCATACCTTAGTCCCATTTCGACATTTGGGAGGGGCCACGTGGTAGCCCCTGGATGCACCACGTGTCCTCTTCCCATTGGTGTGTTTCAACAACCAATAAAACTGTGACAAATCACCAACATTAGCATCAAATCCCCAAATGAAATTTGCCACCACCTGATTCTCTTGGAGGATATTTGACTAACCTTTGACCCCTGCACATTCACCTGCCACATCAGCAATATAGACTGCTGACTGGGTAGTTGTCTGTCATTTATTTTTTGAAATTTACCTGTTTGAGAAAATGGACAGTAGGATCTAACTTTCACATACAGAGTCTGTTTTTGATGAAACGAAGTGCGACGAATTCAGGGTGACAAGCATTTCGTAGTCATTCAGGTTTCGAACTATTTTGAGCACTTCGATTTTTGATCTTAATAATGAGCACCTGATCATTCCTCCCCACTATAAGCCTTTTGGACCCCAATATATTACTGTCATTTATTCAACAGGTGAGGGTACAGTTCCCTCACCTTCTCAATATCCATCCTTTTGGCCTTAGAAGGATTTTGTCCCTTGAGTCCCACTCGAAGGTATTCGACATTCCCTCTCCTTGAAGTTCTGGTTCTTCTGTCAAGTTTGAGATCTTGTTGAAGCTCATCAAGATATTATGGTGAGAAATCTTCTATTGGTGGCAGTTGAACATTCTCTCCTTGATCATTAATAAATGGAGGCTCAAACAGTCTCAAATTCTCAACATTAACAGCAAATTATATTTGCATATAAGGAGGCAAATCTAGCTTAAATTCATTGTTACCAATCTTTTCCAAACTTTTGAAAGGACCATAACAGATTGGATTAAGCTTTTTACCTTCCCCTTGAAGTCTCCCTTTTCTAATATATAACCAAACTTCGTCACCAACTTGGAATTTATGATTGACACGATGTTTATCATGCCTTGCTTTGTAGCTGCTTTGACTCTTTTCAAGTTGTTCTTGCAATGTGTGACGTATCAACTGAATTTTCTCACTAAAATTATTTGATTTATCTATGTCATTATGGCCATCGATAGCAACATATTTCCCAAAGATGAAGTCCAATAGCGATCTTGGCAAGTATCCAAGACATGCCTCAAATGGAGATGTGCTTGTGGAAGAATGCTTTGCCCTGTTATATGCATGCTGAATGTAATGCAACTGTTCATCCCACAACTTGGGATGTTTGCTGCAATGTCCTCAAAGAAGATGAATGACAGTCTTGTTGACCAATTCGGTTTGACCATCTGTTTGCGGATGAAAGGTTGTACTCTTCTTCAACTTAATGTCCATCATGTCCCAAAAATTTGACCAAAAATTCCCAACAAATCAAGAATATATATCACTTATAATAGAAGTAGAAAGACCAAAATGAACCCAAACACTTTGAAAGAAAATATGAATTGTTTGCTTGGTTGTAATTTTATTTTTACATGGTATCAATATCAATATATACATATTGTTGAACCTATCTACAACTACATACAAGTAATCATGACCTTTCCTTGATAATGGAAGACCTACTACAAAATCCATTGAGATACTCTACCAAGAACGTGAAGGTACCGGAAGTGGAGTGTACAATCCTAGTTTCCTAATGCTAGGCTTGCTTATTTCACACAAAGAACATCCTCTAATGAAATGAGATACACTATCAAACATGCATGGCCAATTACAATACCTTTTGAGATTCGTTAATGTCTTGCCTACACCGAAATGTCCAACAATCAATGAAGTGTGTGCCTCCCTTATGATATTGTTTCTTTCTACTTGTGGAATACATAACTTGCCCAAGCGATACAACGAACAGTTATGTACATGGTAATCTAACTCTTCAATTTGGTTTCCTTGACTCAAGCTTGCATACACATCTTGAAAGTCATCATCATATGAATATTGCTCAATGTAACTTTCATGCAAAACAAAACTGTGCTTGAGTATAATATATGAATTTACAATAGGCCTAGAAAGCATATCAACTACCTTATTGTAGATTCCCTTTTTATACCTGATAACCAAATGAAATTTTTGTAGAAATCCCATCCATCTAAAGTGTCATGATTACTGCAGCTTTGATTGTGACTGTAAGTACTACAATGGTTGATGGTCAGTATGGATAATGGTCTCTTTCCCCATCAAGTAGTGTTTTCATTTCTTTACACTTTGTACCAATGCATATAAATTTTTGTCATAAGTGGGATAGTTAGTCACAACACCATTAAAAATTTCAGAACAAAACGAAATGGGCTTACCATGTTGCATGAGAACTGCTCCCATGGCGTAATCACTAGCATATGTTTGAATCTCAAATGGTTGTCTAAGATTTTGAAGAGCCAATACTGGTGCTGAACTGATCTTTTGTTTCAAAGAATCAAATGATTTTTGTTGCTTATCTCCTCAATGGAATACTTTCTTGACACTAGTCAATGCATGTAATGAAGCTGTAATAGAGGAAAAAATAGCAATGAACTTCCTACAATATTATGCTTCCCCTAGAAAACTTCTTACCTATGTAACTCTATTGGGCTTGGGACAATTCGCAATGAACTCAACCTTAGAGGGGTCTATCTTCAACTCACCTCCTCCAACAATGTGTCCCAAATACATTAAAGAAGTCCTACCAAATTCACACTTCGACATCTTCAAAAACAATTGTTCTTTTCTCAAGACATCAAGTACTTTGTTCACATGCATGACATGTTCATCTCTTTATTTGTTGAATATCAAAATATCATCTAAGTAGACAATGACAAAATCATCAAGAAATGGCCTCAATACATCATTCATAACTCTCATGAAATTAGTTGGAGCATTGGTAAGACCGAAAGGCATAACAAGCCACTCAAACAATCCTTGTTTAGTTTTAAATGTGGTTTTCCAAATGTCCTCTTCAACTATTCTAACTTGATGATAACCACTTCGTAAGTCTAACTTAGTGAAATACTTTGCATACCTCAATTGATAAAGAAAATCATCAATTCTTGGGAGTGGATAGCGATTCTTTAACGTGATTTTGTTGAGTGCATGGAAAATCCACACACATGCACCAAGTCCCATACTTCTTTGGCACCAAGACAATCGGTGAACCACATGACGAAGTAGATGGCCGTATGATACCTTTGTTCAACAGTTCTTGAATTTTCTTCTTGATTTCCATGATCTTCATTATCAACATGGATACATGCCAATGTTTGGAAGTGGAACATCTTATTGCAGCTGTATCTCATGCTGAATTCCCCTCTTGGGAGGTAACCCATTTGGCTCTTGAAACATCTCGCCATGCTGACTTACCACCTCAAAAAAATCAGATTTTAATTTTTCGTCAGAACCTTCAAAAGATTCATAATCCATATGATTATTTTTCTTGATCATGAGAAGCACAAAAAATTTACTTGCATTTACTAATCTCTTCATCTGCCCCGCATTAACCAAAGAAATGTTGAGCTTTTTGCGATGAGCTCTCCCAATATATTCCACCCCATCCTTAAGCAAATGATATTTGTTCTCATGGCGATATAATACCGCTTTCTTATCATACAAATATGGGATTCCCAAGGTAATTCCTAAAATGTCAAGCGAAACCACATCTAACTCGACTTCATTAATAAAATTTGCAGTAATGGCAAACTTGAATATACATTTCCTTGTAACCTGTAGATTTTCATTCTTGACTATCCAACCCAACGGATATGGCTTATGATGGGGTACAGTTTCAAGGTTAGGCTTCTTGATCAAGTCTTCTGAGATTAAGTTCACTTGTGACCCACTGTCAAATAATATGTCAATCTTTGTATGGTTTGAGATCACCTTACATGGAACAACTCTATCCTTATTTCTTCATTCAAAGTGTTATTGTGACAATTTTATGAACTAGTACTTGTTATGGCTTCTATTCCCTTTGTGACCATGGATGTAATCTTGGTCTCATCACCAGAATCGGATCCAAGATCATGTTGTGTGGTAGCAGTTGTCTTTTATTTCCCCTTATTGCTAAGTTTCTTAGGCCTTAGTTTGGGATGTAGTTTCCAACAATGGGCTTCATAATGCCCCTCTTTGGAATAATGTTTGCATGTGGTTTTCTCCCCTTCTTTCTTAACACTTCAATTCCTCTCACCCTTCCATTTTCCTCCCCTCTCTTTCTCCTCACCCTTGAATGGATTATTTTTACTACCCTCTTCCTAAATGTTCTTTCCCCTTGGTTCAAGGTGCGTGGCTTGCACACATACTTCATCTAAGTTGCTTGGATTAAACATAAGGATCGTGTGTTTTAAATAAGAATGTAAACCTCCAATGCATTTCAATAGAGTGTCTTGGGATTTCAAGTTTACACCTAGCAACAAAGCTCTCTTCCTAAATTCCTGGGTATAATCTCGAACTCATTGACCCTTAAGCTACCTAAAGTTTTTCCATCTCATAATCGCTTTTTGCATGTAATCTAAAGGACAAAATTGTCTCTTAATTGAATAAATAAACCCAGCCCAAGAAATGGATATTTTACCATGGATTCACATTTCCTCTTGAGTCTTTGCTTCCCACCAGACCAGTGTTGCGCCTTCTAACCTTAATGAAGCCAATTGGGTCTTTGTTTCATTGTATTGTAGGCTTTGAATTCTGCAATAAATATCCAACTAACGAATCCAATTGTACAACTTCTCTGCATTTACCTTGCCATTGTACATGGGAAGTTCAAACTTAATGTCCAATTTGAGTAAGGGAGTTTTTGCTTTTGGGTTTTTTGAGTGAGTATGGGTGGTTTGTGTGGTGGAAAGGAAGATGATGTTGATGGTGAGGATGAGGATGATGAGGAAGATGGTGGAGATGGAGGAGGCTTTCCTCCATTACCCTTTGAAGCCTTCTCTTCATCCTTTTTGTGTTTAGAGGTTCCCTCTCCATGTGGAGGTTTAGAATTCCCTCCAACCATCCTGGTGCTCCTCTCTTCATAATGGACCCTAACCATGTTATTTAGGTCATATAAATCCTTCTTGAATGCTTTCTATCCTGGAATATCTTCAGTCTCTCCTACACCCAACATGATGGTTGTGGATTCAAGCTGAGCTTCTGGTGCTAATTATACCTCTTCAATCTCAGCTAGAGATATAACTTGAGGTGCTTCAAGTGCAGTTAGGGGTGAAACTTTGGGTGTAGATTGTGGCCTTGTGGCTCTCCCTCTTCTGGTACTAACTTTAGGACTAGCAACCAATAATTTCCCTTCTCCTCTCTGCAACTTTAACCTTGTAAGCATCACAAATTTGCAACCATTAAAACCCTACTTGCACAAAACTCAAGAAAATATAAAGGAAATAACCTTGCTCCAATATCACCTTGATCTGAATCTGAATGTTAGTGTTGTTGTGCTAATTTAATCTTCAGAATTATAAACAAATCTTGATCATTTACTTCATGGGCATAGGTTTCCTGGAGGTGTTTGCAAGTGTTTAATAGGTAATTTCATATTGTTTTATGTTAAATTCATGAGCATATTAACATTAAAAGAAAGTGTTGAACAACAAAAAATAAATGTACCAAAAACCATCAAATGATCCATTAACATAACGTTTTGATGAAGGAGTTCACCCCTCCAGGCTACATCTCCTTGGTCCAGCTTCCATGGCTTGGGCCTCTGTATTAGCTCAAAATGGAAAAAAGTGTTGTTTACAATCCTCTACTGCTCTTGAAACCTACTCCAAACTACTTAGAAATGTCCAAATCTGTTAGGATAGACTCTTTCTCAGCCTAATTTTGTCGAATTTTGCAAAATTTATGGCTCAGTCAATTTTGCCTAAGAAAACCCCTCCAAAATTGGAGAGAACTCCAGTTAACTCCACCAAATTTGGAGTTCCACCGAAAATGGCGGACTCCTCAAAACTAACCACAAAGGATAATATCAAATTAATTAGGGATAAGCAGAATTTAACTGTCGTTTAGGCGCTAAATGCATGTTTAACAATCCACATTTAAAAATGTGATTAACATTAATAAACAAGGTTTAATGTTAATAAAACAAGGCTTAACTCCTTATTAACGCACTCTGTCGGTGGTCTTCGCATCAAGGTAACATGGGCCGGGGGTTAGCCCTTCAGGGCTGGCCCCAGCCTTATCCTCACCACATTATAATATAAAATTTAAATATAAGTTGAGAACTTTGTATGTTAATAACCATTGTGCTGGTATAACGATACGTTGTTGTGTTTGTGTGGGGGAGTTCGCGGGGTTGACCCCGATCTCCGCCCGTCTGCCATATATAATTTTGCCACTATATATAATATGATTTGGACCATACCTTAGTCCCATTTCAACCTTTGGGAGGGGGCACGTGGCGACCCCTAGCTGCACCACGTGTCCTCTTCCCATTGATGCGCTTCAACAACCAATAAAACTGCGACAAGTCACCAATTTTAACATCAAATCCCAGAATGATACTTGTCACCACTTGATTCGCCCAAAGCATCTTTGACCAACCTTTGACCCTGCACAGTCACCTACCATGTCAACAATATAGACTACTGACTGGGCAGTTGTCTGTCATTTTTTTTGAAATTTACCTGTTTGAGAAAATGGACAACATGCTCTAACTTCCACATACATAGTCAGTTTTCGATGAAGCGAAATGCGTCGGATTCAGGGCGACGAGAAATTTGCGGTCATTCAGGTTCTAAAAGATTATGAGCACTTTCATTTTTGAGCTTAATACTAAGCACGTGATCAATTCCAATCATCTTAACTTCCATGCCTTTCTTCAAACCATCCATTTTAGCTTCCATTTCATTTTTTGTTACTTTTTGTGAGAGCGACATTTGTTTCACTTAGTATCGTAATTTTGACATATCATGTTGCACTTCTTCCTCTTCATGCGTCATAGTAGAAATTTTTGAGGACTTAATGGGTGTGCAATTATTTTTGGGAGGCATTTTAGAACCCAATATTGATATATATGCTTCAATACGCCCTTGGAATCACTTCAAACTGATTTTTCAAACAAACGTTATGCAATTTTAAAAAAACGATGCACACCTTTTTCTTGCTTTTGAGGAGCTCACTATTGATCTCGTTGTATCTTTGTTATTTCAGATCCCCAATATTTTAAATTCGGACATGTAGTAGCCCTCTGAGTCGTCTTTCCAATGCCACATGTCAGACCTAATTTGGATTCTTCAAGACAAAGTTATGCAAAATATCCCACAATGGCCTAATTAATGGACTGGTTCAGTAGAGTGAACTTGTATGACATGCCACGTGTCACTGTTTCGTCTTTCGGTTCTGAAATCGATACACAAGAAACTACAGTCTGTTCGCTTTCGGCCACTTCTTATAGAATTTGAATCTGATGCTCATAGAGAAAGTTATGATGATTTTCCCAAGGTCACCTCTTTGAGATGAAATTATGGAGCCCGCAAAAACCCTGAATTCCTCAAATCATATCTCCAAAAATGTAGCAAACCAAGCTCTGAAATTTTTACACGAAGTTCCTCATGATTTCGATTCAAATGGGTTTTTTTCATCGTTTGAAACTTCGTAGAAAAAAATTTATAGAAAAAATTCCACGATGACCTGTTTGTAGCAGCGAAACCCTAGAATCCAAAGGTTCTGATACAAAATGTGATGAAGCCAGCTCACAAAATAGAAGAAAATATAGATCAACGACTTATAAATTAGCCTCTTCGAGGGGACAACCTCCTTTACGTTACATAAATGAATAATTCTTGGATCATCCAAACGACAAAATCTCCTTTCTATATATAGGAGTCCATGGGGTCACAATATAATCCTAGATGACCTAACAATAATAATGTAAGTGCACAACAATAACAATAGTGGTCTTTTATGGGGCATAATAATAACAACATGGGGACTACAGGTACACCAATAACCATAAGGGGGTACACTAACAATAATAAGGGACTACACTAGTAATATAGGGACCTAACATGATATAATCCACAAAGCTAGTCACACACTCCTTGAAGCTTGCACACCATACATTCACCATATCCATCCATATCCTTGTAAATATCTATACTTCCAACCAATGAAAAAGCCTCTTTTGTTTCAAATCAATATGGTGCCTTGAATGAGGAAGAGCAAAGTGTTAAGAAGGAAATTAGAAAAATATCAAGCATCATAGACGACAGAAATTGGAAAATCAAGTACAAAGAAGTGAAGGACTTCAAAATGGTGGAGGACGAATGGACAAATTGAATATATGAGCCCATTCAGAGGACACTCCTTTGAATAAGGGAAAATTCAATATGGACAATGAAGAATAAGGATGAAGAAAAGAAATCATATGCTTAAAGAACAAGAAACAACCTCTTCCTCAACTCTTAGTGACTTAAAAGAGCTAGGAAATCCAAGACCACCCTCTTCAAGAAGAGATGTAAACTTACATAAAGCAATGTGATCTCAATCCTGGCTTACTTACTATGACTACATTTAAGGAATTCTAGATGAAGCTTAGTTATGTTTTCTAGATACATCCTACATTGTAGGTAGTTTGAAAAGCAATGTAGAAGATCTTGAAATAATAAGTGTACAAAGCCAAGAAAAAAAGAATTTCCCCACCTTCCAATCTTCAGATTAAGGGATGATAGAAGGCAAGATCTAAAGACAAATTAAAACCCTTGTTTTTGTAACGAAATGTATGGGTATTTCACAACTTAGTTTGGCGTAGAGGTCATGAATAAGTGGTTGTAACACTGGTGTCAGGCCAACATTTAATGTATAAAAACACAAAAAATAATATTTTTTGGTAATAAAATTATCAAGTCAACTATTTTTACAAGCTTAGATATATCATAATCTCAGATCTATCAAGCAATGAAGGGGATCAAACCCTTGAGGTGCAAATCTTTGGAACGATGCAAATTCTTTATTAAGTGGCAAGAGTACTTTTGGGAATGTTAAAAAGGTTTACACCACCATGGATTCAATCCCCCTTGTTGCTTGATAAATTCGAGGTAAATATGGGTTTACATCTCGAAGACAATCATAATTATCTTTGTGAAAATGATAGCCTCTACTCACCACTTACTTAGGCCACCCACTTTTGTCATTGTGTTTTTGTGATCATTTTTCATGATACACCTTTCAAAGTTAGTTTGAGACTCCATGAAGCTTGCACATCATATATTCACCATATCCATCAATCTCCTCATAAATACATGTACTTCCAACTAATGAGTAGTCCCTTCCATTTCAAATCAATTCAAAATCCTAAGTGAGTAAGAGCGAAGCATTGAGAAGGGAGATGGGGAAATCTTGAGTCTTAGATAGGAGGAAAATGGGTAGTTTGAGCACAATGAAGTGAAGGATTTTGATATGGGGAAGAAGCGACATTAACACACTTGATTAGAGGAGCCCATTTGTGAGTGTGATCCTTTGACTAGGAAAAATCAACATTGACAATGAAGAACAATGGGGAAGGAAAATAATTTAATTAAGTCACAAAACCACCCCCTCTCTTAGAACTCCATGACTCAAAAGAGGTAGGAAATCCAAAAGCCCCCTTTTTGAGAAGGTGACACAAGCCAAAATAAATCATTGGGATCTCAATCATTGCTTGGCAAATATGAATATTTAAGGAGTTTACGACGAAGTTTAGGTATGGTTTTAAGGTGCATACTACATTGTAAGTAGTTTACAAAGCAATGCACAAGTTCTCATGATAACAAGTTTCAGAAGCTAGGAAAGAAAGGACTCGCCACCTTTCTAATCTCTATATTTGGGGGTGGGAGAAGGCAATATCTTAGGACAAGATAAAACCCTAATTTTTGTAATACATTCTATGGGTATGGCTAGAAATTGACTTCTTTGCATTGAGAAGCGACCTAGTTAGGGTAGAATGCCTTGAGCAAGTGAGTGTAACATTGATGTCATGTCAAATTCTAACATATAAAAATAATATTTTTTAATAATAATATCATTAAATCAACCATTTTAACATTATTAGATATATCTTAAACTTGTATCTATTGAGCAATAGATGGAATCAAACCCTCGTAGTGAACCAAACCAAGGGGTGTAAGCTTTTTCAACAATTCCAAAGCTCTATTAAGTGGTGATGAAAATCTTTGCATTGTTAAAAAAGTTTACAACTCCAAGAATTTGATCTCCCACCCCATTTCATAGATATGGTTTAGATTGATTTATCTTTTTAATACAAATCATAACTATTCCTATGAAAACAAAAATTCTTAAGTGTCATTAACTTAGGCTACTCACTTCTTCCATTGCATCGTTTTAACCATTTAATCTAAAATAATCTATTTATGTAGAAATATCCCTCTTCTATAGCTAATTCAACAAAAAAAAAAATCAACAAAAATTAATGATTACACCATTTAAGTTTTCACAATTGTACATACTTACTGTATTATTATTATATAACTTGTATGAACATTCCTAGAAGTTTCCTACAAATTGAGGTAATTCACATCCAAAAATAATATTACAAAATTCAATAATGAAAAATCATGATTTTGATAATAAATATTTAGATCTCCATTTATAATTCCAATATTATTTGATCTTCCACCCCATTTCATAAATTTAGGGTTTAGATAGATTTATTTTCTTAATACAAATCATAACTATGACTATGAAAATGAAAAGTCTTGAGTGCCATTCGCTTGGGCCACCCACTTCTCCCATTGCATCATTTTGATGATTTAGTCTAAATGAATCTATTTATATAATAAACATCTCTCTTTTTTAAATAGTTCAACAAAATTTAATGATTAAAGCCTTTAAGTTTTCACAATTTCTTCTTAACGTAATATAAGTATTCAATGATTTAAGCCTTTAAGTTTTCACAATTTCCACTTAATGTAATATAAGTATACGAGTTTATATCCATCTTAAATGGATCTAGGCTACTTTAATTTCCACCTTTAAGTAGACTATATTCCACATGAATGCCATTTTTTTTTAATTATTTTATTTTTATAGGTTTATTTTTATTTTTATTGTGTTGAGCATGGAGAAGATTTTGAATGTTTAACATTTCAACTCAATCAAAACAAAACAAAACAAAACAAAATTTAAAAAATAAAATAAATAAAAACATAAAATTCTCTAGCCCATGGTTTTTTTCTATAGTATTCTTAAGCCAAGGTTTTTTACTATGATATTCTTAACTCATAGTTTTTTTCTCACAATATTCTTCTCTAATGTGGCCTATTTAAAGACTAATAATTAAACCAACCTAGATCCATTTTAACTTGAGAGCGTTTAGAAGGATCGAATCTCACCGTAAAAGAAGTTTACACCTCAAGAGAAAGATTTGATCCCTATTAACACTTGGTAGATGAGTTAAGATGATCTAGACTAATTTTATACTAAACTAATTAAAATATTTACATTATATTATATTACTTAAAGTTACAACATCTCTACTATATTAGGCTGGAAAATACCTCTTAGCATAGTGAACAAACTTATCTTATATAATTTTTTACAAATTTACATAATTCATATTAAAAAATAATACCACAAAATTCAATAAATAAAAATGATGGCTTATCTTATATAATCTTTTACAAATTTAAATAATTCATATTAAAAAATAATATCACAAAATTCAATAAATAAATAAAAATGATGATTTACCTTATATAAATTTTTACAAATTTACATAATTCATATTAAAAAATAATATCACAAAATTTAATTAAAAAAAATAATAATTTTGATCATAAAATTTTACATCTCCATTTATAATTCCAATTTTATATAAAATATCCTACTAAAATTCTATTGAAAAATAAAATGAATTTATTATATAAAAATTAAAATACATTACCTATTGAAAATAATACCTCACTCATCCACCCATATGTGATAGTCTCATCCATCTCTAAATTGTACCCTAATTGATGGTAAAAATCCATAAATTGCCTATAATTACCAATTTCCCATCTTTGAAAAAAATTAACCCTATGTCACTTTCATATTTCAAATATTTTACCGTACAAATAATTTAGTCACTAGCCACTACTTACATAAAATCACTTTCCATGCTCGATAAATTTAAATCAATCATTTCATTTTGATTTAAAGAGTGAAAGAGTGAAATGGCCATTCCACTTCCAGTGAGTCAAATCCAAAAGGCGTCCGACAAAACGGGTCTCCATATACTGGTGGTGCCCACCTGGCCCTGCCTCAGCGGGAACCTCCGCCCACTCGAGCAATTAAATTCATGCATATACACGCAAATCCCGCATACAGAAGATCCACACCGATCCGGCCATGGCGGCTGCGGCATCTTCTAATTCCACTTTGTCTAGCTTCTAAATTTTTTGAATTAGTATATTTATACGGTTCACACCGCCAGCCTTTCGCTGCGGGGCTGCCACCTCACTGCAAATCGAAGATTCCCAGCGGAGTTAACTCTGCGAAAAACAACCGATCTTTAAGATGATGTATTTGACAGGCTGAGCTGCCAGAACCGAAACCCTAGGCTCGCACAAAAACATATCGTCAATGGTGACAAGCTTTGAGATCAGAGCCCAAAATTCCAGTATTTGTGAAGGTCAAGAGTTCCATTCTCGTGGCTTCCGGTCTCTGTTAGGATAATTTATTCTTTATGTAAGTGCCTGCTCTTTGGTCATTCGGAATCTTGATCTTTCGCATGCTTTACATTTTAGTATCCTTTCTGTTCTCTACAACGAACTTTCTGTGAAATTTAAATGTTATTTTCGGATTTCATTTTGAACTTGAAGACCTAGGGTTCGATCTGTTTCTTGAGCTTCGAGGTGCTAAATATTTGAGCGATTCTGTGACGGAAAACGGCGCATTGGACGAGCTCCTGCCGGAGCTTTTACTCGTATCTCAAGTCTAGGTTATAGAACCGCAATGTACTTTACGTTGAAGCTTGAGGGCAGAGCACTGGGAAATTTAGAGTAATGGAGATTTACTACTCTGGATTTGCTACCAATGGTGCTGAATTTAAAAAATAACTGCATAAATTTCGGTCTCAAGCCACTGCATTTGGAGTCGATTTCGCAATAGAGGAATATTACGATGAAACAATAGTCAGTAACTATTTTCTGAAAAAAATAATTACAAGTTGCAGCACTGGAGGACATAGGAATTTGCCGTTTATTTGTCTTGGTGGGGTTACTGTTCTCTTTAAAGGATTTTGTGATTGCGATTACTCAGAATAAATCGGCCTCCGCACCTGAAGCTAACTTGTTCAATAAATCTTTACACACCCTTGATGTTTGCTTCTTTAAACATTCTTTATATATTTTTGTTTTTAAACGAGACTGCATACTTGTGAAATGTTGATAATCATTATTCTCTAAGCATGGATTCCTCTTTCTGGTTGTTGCGATTAGCACATCAATCAGATATTTTTCTTTCTACAGCTAATTTTTGCAATTAGAAGCTTACTTCTACATGATATGCTTGTTTCACAGTTCAAATATCATCATTAAACTTTAAATTGATCCAATAGTAACACGCAAGAATGGATTCAAATATTGAAGATGAGCATTTTTAAAAGTTTTCGATAGCATAGACAGTTTCTTTGTACAGACACTTTATTCAATAAAATGACGTTTACTCTTATGTTAACTTTCCATTGAATTCGCTCACCTAGATTTGGATACCAAACTATAAACTCTAGTACATAGGATCTTTCAGCCCTTGCGAATGAACTACATATGAGTTGATGTTATCGAATACACTTCCGTTAGATTGCAGATTTACTGCCCCTTTTTCTTTTTTTAGGGCATACACACAGAAGCTATTATGTATTGTTTATTCTCCGAGGATTCTCCATTCCTTTCTTCTTGTTCATTGATTTAATCTGTGCAAACGCTGCCTAGGACGTGGACTATCTCATTTCCTAGAGTCATCCTTTTTCATCTTTCTTGGTTTTCTTTGGGCAATAGCTTCTAGCATAATGTTCTCATGTTTTCCGATTGCACGAAGGATCTAACTGTTTACAAAAATAAGAAGATATTCATTGTTGCTGAAGCCGTGATGCAACTCTTTCTTTGTATTTAAGAAGTCTGATGTCTGATTCTTGGAATGAATTTGAGAGATTACAAAGATTACAATCTACACGTGTCACAATCCAAATTCATTTTTTGATATTAATTATGAATCTACAATCCACCTGGTTGGTAGCTTCCCATGAAATGTTGCTATTGACGAAGCCCTCAATAAAGTAGCAGGTAAGAACACTTAATTATTTGTACTTATATCTGGCTCATACAAGGGCCCTAATGGTGCTCATTTAAAACATCTTCTTGATTCAAATCTTGTAGCCTATTCAAATAAGATGCTTCTTCTGGTTGAAGTTTGAGAAATTGCCATCCAAAGCAGGTATTCATTGAATAGCAACGCTAAAGGGGCACTGATATGTTTGCATGATTCAGGTGGGTATTGGTGGCGACCCACCTATTCCATTTGGACCCCCACCATCTATTCTTTCAATTTTTCACTTTCAGCACAAACCTATTCCATTTGGACCCCCACCATCGATTCTTTCAGTTTTTCATTTTCAGCACAACTTACTATTTTTAGCAGGTTTTTGGATCTTGAACTTCCGGAGCCGTTTTGATGCTTTAATGATCCAGGTGGATATTGGTGCCCACCCACCTATTCCATTTGAACCCCCACCAGCAGTTCTTTTAGTTTTTCAGTTTCAACACAACTTACTATTTTTAGCAGTTTTTCGGGTCCTGAACTTTCGGAGCTGTTTTGAGGCCCTAAACGACGTTTTTTGAGAAAATCGGGAGCAACATCAGTCTCACTCAAAAGTTGTATTCCTCAAATAGATCTTTCTAATGAGGTATTGAGCACGTCAAACAAAGATCGTATGCCAAAGTTACGTCCCTGGGAAGATTGATGTACCAATTTACCCAAACGGGGCCCATAGTTATGACGCTTCATCTCCTAGGGTTAGTTTTTTGGATGTTTAGGGTTTTTCATTGTTTCTCAACAATAAATAGGCCTTCGAGCCTCATTGTAACACAGTTCAGAGGTATGTAGCCGCTACATCTCTTCTCAGAGATACGCTACCAGTGCCCTAGCTAGTTTATTTCCATTGTCTGTAAGCATATTTCTGTTATTTGATATTAATGAAATTTATGTTTATTTTTGTGTATTATTGCGTTCCTGCGTAAATTTGGATCAGTGGTATCAGAACGGTCTGCTCTTTCTCTGTTTTTCTTTGCATGTCCCCAACAAGGTCAGGGTATAAGGAGTTAGGGCTCGATTTGGTTGAACCCTTGCAAGATTAGCATCGGAAACCCTGACGACCTCCCATGGCAGAAGAAAAGAGAGACGAAGGAGCATGAGATCCTATCAAAATATTGCTCGAGGAGGCCCTCGAGAAACAGAGGAACGCAATGATGGATAATTTTGCCCAGATTCTTCAACGATTGCCCACCGAAGACACATCTACATCCAACAGCCACTCTGTAGGCGCCTCTCCTTTCAAGGTACAAGTCAACTTTGACATTCCTGTATTTGAAGGCTAGATAGATGCAGACGCTGTAGATAGATGGTTGAATTTGCTGGAAGGGTATTTCTCAGTCCATGATTTCTTCGATCGAGAAAAGATTATTTTTGCACTCCTCAAAGCTGCCCCCCATGGCAAAGATTGGTGGGAAACCTACTGCGAGCAAAAGGATGAGAGGGAATCCTCTCTGTTCTCGGCTTCATCCACTTGGAATTCGTTCCGAGACGGCATCAAGGAACAATATTACCTTGTGGGGAGCTATGAGGACAAGTACATCCAATGGACCACGCTGCGGCAGCAAAGGGATCAAGACGTGCAAGAACTGACGAATCTGTTCCATACCCTACACATAAAGCTGGGTATTAAAGATTCAAAGAGACATTTGGTGCTCAAGTACCGCAACTGTCTGCACAGATACATTCAGGAGGAAATGGAGTTCCTCGACATTGCTTTGCTTGGCACGACATATCGCTATGCTGCCAAGATCGAGCAGAAATTTAAGCAGAAGAAGCAAGACTTTGGATCTACGAATTCGAAGCCAGGGAAAGGCACCCCTGAATCGTAGAACAAGGGGCAAGGTCAAAGTGGGGCGATTCAGAACAACAACACAAATCCAGAGAAGGACACAGGGAAGTGGTGTGAATTTCATAACAACCACACTCACAACACAAACAAGTGTCGGGCCAAACAGTCGTTGGTGGCCGAACTAAAGGCTCCCAAATCAGATGCATGTCCTGATCCTGAGTCAGAACCAGAGAAGGGCAATGACAAAGGGAAGCAGATCTTTGATGCGGATCCCAGTGCCATTGTTGCCACCACCAAGATCCAGGGGGAGGATCCCGAGGATCCAGAGGAGGGGGAGCGCCTCTTCCATTCACAGATGTGGGTGAAGTGTTCTCCACTGCAATTCCTTGTCGATAACAGAAGCCAAAAGAACCTCATTTTAGCAGAGGTCGTGAAGTGGCTCGGCATATCGACCATAGCACACTCGCAGCTGTATACCATTGGGTGGCTTCACGAAGGAAGAGATCTCCGCGTCCACCAGTAGTGCCGCCTTCTGTACAGCATCAAGCTATTCATGGATGAGGTACCGTGTGATGTTGCTCCTCTTGATGAGTCTGATGTATTATTGGGCCAACAATACTTGTGGAGGCGACATGCTGTGTATGAATCTAGGCCTCGTGCTGTTATTATTACTTTGGGAAATAACTTGTACAGGATATCGGAGGTAGTACCGACTCCTGCCATCTCCTTGACTATTGCAAAACAACGCAGTAAGATTGTTTCCCAAACCAGGAAATTTATTTGCATTACCATTCGCCCGCAAGGAAAGAAGAAGATTGTGGCCACAATCTCGAAACACGGCTCCCCTGCATGGCAGTAGCAGATGGACAAAGGCATGGAGGAATACGAGGGCATTTTGTCCTCACCCACAGATGTTCCTCTACACTGTCAGGTAAAGCACTCCATTGATCTGACCCCAGGCGTACCACCGCCTGATATTTCCATACCTCATGCGACCACACAGACATAATCCACACATGTACTGTTTGAAGCTGATAAAGAAACCAAATTTACTGAATGCATCCAGCATGTGCGCCCGCGGGTCCATGACATCTTCGACAAATCCAATACCCAGTTTAGCAAAATTTTCCTCATCTCATGGAGGATATCAACACAATGGGGACCATTGCTTCCTAAGGGAGGAGGAATGATCCAGGTGGATATTGGTGGCCACCCACCTATTCCATTTGGACCCCACCATCGGTTATTTCAGTTTTTCACATTCAGCATAGCTTACTATTTTTAGCAGGTTTTTAGATCTTGAACTTTCGGAGCTGTTTTGATGCCTTAATGATCCAGGTGGATATTGGTGGCCACCCACCTATTCCATTTGAACCCCCACCATTAGTTCTTTTAGTTTTTTAGTTTCAACACAAATTATGTTTAACAGTTTTTCGAGTCCTGAACTTTCGGAGCCGTTTTGAGGCCCTAAACGACATTTTTGGGAAAACCGGGATCAACATGGGTATATAGATTGATGTTGCTCACTCAAAAGTTGTAGTCCTCGGATAGATCTTTCTAACGAGGTATTGAGCACGTCAAACGGAAATCATATGCCAAAGTTACATCCCCGGGAAGATTGATGTACCAATTTACCCAAATGGGGCCCACAGTTTTGACGCTTCATCTCCTGGGGTTCGGTTTTGGATGTTTAGGGTTTTTCATTGTTTCTCAACAATATTATTTCCGCTGCATCTCTGTGTTTATGTTTATTTCTGTGTATTATTGCGTTCCTGTGTAAATCTGGATCATTGCATTACCTCTGCTTACTGGCATTCAAATTTTGTGGTTGTGGACTTTTTCAATTTGTATTTTCATTGCATTACCTCTGCTTACTGGCATTCAAATTTTGTGGTTGTGGACTTTTTCAATTTGTATTTAATGCACATGCTCATCGTGAGTGCTTGAATGACATAAGCATTGTAGGATGCATCTTGAGTCATTTAAGATGCAAAGGTTATTGTTTAAACTGGTTGTCTTTTAAACCTGCCTCTTGAATATTGTTAGAAAGTAAAACATGCAAATGGTATGGAATTCCTTGATTAAATAATTGTGAGAAAAGCAAGTGAAGCAATCATTAAGTAAGTTGAGAATCGAGATAGATTTGCTTCTGAATATGGAACTGTCCTGTCAGTTGCAGACAAATTTCAGAGGATGTATTCTGTGTGAAATCAGCATCAACACACACGTGGGCCTTTAGTATCGTTTATCCTGCCTTTCTTTTGTTGCCCACCAATGATTAATTGAATTCCTCCTTGATTTGATTGATGTGCATGACATTGCTCTGGCATTCTCAGAAACTCAATCCAATGGGGATAACAGTGTTGAAAGTTATACTCAAAATCCTGTCGAGAATGAATATAAGCTTTGGCCCCAGCAGTCATCGAGGTCCCATTCAGCAGCACATCCCAAGGTGCATCCTTGGAGCCAAAAAACACAAACGTAGTCTTTCTCGGTGTCATTTAATTCTCATGTAAAGTTCTAATGCACTGTAATAATTTGGTTCACACAGAATAATTTGGATCATAGCAAACATCTGCCTTTTGAACTCTAATCTGCAAAAAAAAAAAAAAACTGATTGCCATATATTCTTTAATGAGTGCTCAGTGTAGTTTTGTCATTCAATAATGATTACATGATCAAGTGCATACATGTTGTGTTGTTAGACACATATTTATAGAACTTGAGCATGGATTAAAACACTTTGACAACTTGTATGCTGAATAGTCCTACAAAAGGACGTTATTTGGATTGTCTTATATAGTGTTTTCGTCACTACATCAATGGATTTGCTGTCTCGTTCTTCTCTTGGAAAGAAATTTGAATATACCAGAGTTTTTTTGGATGCAAGTCACACTCCTGGATATATGTCTTGGAAAAGATTTTATCCCTCACCTTACTGGAAGAACTTTTGCCAGTCCACTAGAGCATGTTCTCTTGCCTGAAGTACCTTTCGCCGAATTCTAATCTGACCTCAGTTAAAAGAATTTTTGATTATTTCCTTAGGGAGTGAAGTTCCCCATCCAAAGGACTTTTGACACTTCAGAGAAAGTTTCTTAATACTTCGTAGAGTGTTTGTGGGTCAGGATGAAGTGCAGCTTAAGATCTCCGTTGATTGCGTTTTCAGTAAAACCATAATGCTGGTTCTGGTGTGTGCTGCGAAGCTCTCTTTCCTGAACTATTTGGGTAATGTATCTTGGGATATATGATATAGAAATAAAGCTCTACAAGACAGTTTATGTGCCCAAAATAAAGGACACTTGCTTATTACTTTGCAAGTTTGCTGCCATATGAATGATTCAATACCATCTGAGATAAACTGAGATCTGTTGTAACGATATCAAATTTAGGCCATTTCAGGGTGTGCTTCCACCATCTTGCAGATTAAGACAGACCGATACGTCACGTGGTTGGACAGGATTTTCTGGCCATGTCACCGCAGGAGGTTGAGTTGGAGGAGCACCTCATCTTCAGATGTTCATCTACTGTGAGATCAGAGGGATGTTCACTCCTTTTATTGGACTTCCTTCCTTTGTCAAGACCAGAGGTGCCTAGCTCTTTTTATGAGTGATGTGTTAGGACACAAGTCTTAGTGCCTACAAGTATCTCCTTGAATAGATTCCATTTGGTGGGTTTCTTCTTCTTTTCCTTCTTTCCCATCTGCTGGTGGCAGGTTGTTATCCAAGATACTTTGGTTACTAGATCAATGAGACCACAGATCTGTTCTTGATCTTTGGATAACAAACACACTCCCACACATCTTTTGAGGGATTCTGGTTCTTGATCTCAGCAGAGGTCACCTCAGCTCTTGTCAGATACCAGTTACTGCCTTCCCCTACAGGACACCAGTTTTGCTATCACCAGGTTCTCTCCTATGGCCTTCAGTGTTAGGATAGTCTTTCCAGATAGCTCTCTACTTCCTCCCATGACTTCACAGTCCAACCCTCTCAGACATGGTTTCTCCTCTAAGGACATTGTTGGAAAATGTATTGCCTCCTTCTCTGTCACCAATAGTTGAGCAGGGACGTTCTCTTCTGCTACCTCCTTTTCTTCTACCTCCTCATCTTTGATGTTGGTGTTGAGGCTTCCTCCTACCCTGCCTATTCTGCACTCTTTATGGGGCTGTGTTTTATCCTGTTTTATCTGGGGTTATGATTTTGATTTTAGTTACTTTTCCTTAAACAGTAGTTTAGCTTGTTTGATTTTATGCTTTACCTTTTAGGTTATAGGAGATGCTTTGGCATTTCTTCTGAATGTCTCTACTAGATTCTACATTTGAGTCCCATTGATCTACTTTTGGTCATTTGTGGACATTTAACAAAATGATCTTATCTTAAAGTTATTATCTAGGTTTTAATTTATTATTCATAATTGTTTACAAATGCTGAACTATATCAGCATTATGCTGATCTCAATCCACTGTAATAGAAATGCCTGAAATTATCATTTTTATCTGTATGTTGCAAGTTTTATCCAATTCTGAACACCTACATTGAGAACAAACATTGGCTGAGATGAAGCACCTAAAGTAATATTAAGAAAATGGTTCATGATTATGCCAATTATATTATCATCAGATTCAATCCTTAGAGGAAGGTCCAAGATTTTTTATGTGTGTGTCAGCAGCATGTTAGAGAGAGATCACTTTGAAATTCCATTTGCCCACATGCTATGTATGCTCAGACAGGTGAAAGTTATTGTTTTTACACTGTGGGCTGAATTTGTTAGGTCAAAGTGGATAAAGTGAATTGAGTCATGCGGTGTCTGTGTGTTCCCATATAAGAAGCGTTGTATATGCATTAGCTTTTGAAATTTAGCAAAGTTTAGTATCACATGACACACACACATATATATTCCCCCTAGTTAACATATCTTGGGGAAATCCATCTGGCACTTCCTCTCATTCTGAGGATGGAAACCAGGGTATTCATCAGGGCACTTGGCCAGGTCAACAACAGCCTCAAAGCCGTTACAACAATATACTCATTATGAGTTCAACATATCAATTGTGGGAGTAGAACCTAGGTGGTGAGATAACACTCCATCCCACAACCACTCGGGCTAGACCCATTTGACAGTTGTGCATGAATATATGCATCATCATATGGTGAAAATTAAAATTGAGCTAATGTATTATGATCAAATTCAAGATGTTATACCTCTATTATGCTTGCTATATGAGTTTAAAGAAAATATTTCTCAAATAAATTTGTCTATTTTGAATTTTTGCGCAACACCTCCATGATAATAGCTGTTGGTTGTGGATGCAGGCTCTATGTCTAGACCAGCATATAAGTTCTTCTAAAGCTCTTTTGGGGCTTATTAAACCATTTTTGGTAATGTTGTGGCTTTTTCATCTTCTTCATTGGTGAGGCATGGATAAAAATCATCTCGACTGTCCATATCCAGGGTGTTTCTTTTGTGTCATGAAAGAGGCAAATCCAAGTAAGCGTCGAACAAGTATTATGAAGTTTTTTAAGGACCTACCCTCTCAAGATGATGAAGGCCAGGTTCTTGCCATCAGTGGCCTGTGGAACACTGCCATGGCACATCCGAATGATCCCGAGTTCATTGATCTAGGTATTTTTGAGTGTATGTCGGCTCTCATATTAAAAGGTTTCAAGAATCGGCGCTGGCTTTCACATGACCAAAACATATACATCCCATACTATGCAGCTCATATTATTGGATCATATACCATGAACATGGAAGAATTTGCAGAAAGGGCTGTGCAGGCTGGTGTCATTCCTCCATTGGTGGAGCTTTTAAGAGGACGATTGACTTGGGTGGAACAAAGAGTGGCAGTGCGAGCATTAGGTCATTTGGCAACATATGATAGTACATTTCCTGCAGTGGCAAGTCATGGAGAAGTCCTTGAACTTTCAATGGAGTTGGCACTAAGTTCCCTTGAGATTGTATACACACATTTTTACCAATTTGTAGATAGGCGGCTTAGCTATCATTGTGACCTCCTTACACGTGGCATGGGGGGTTTGGAAATGGAGTCACGAAAGGCTGAAGAATGGGCTAGCCAGCTCCAGTGCTGGTCACTTCAACTTATAAATTGTTTTGCATTCAAATCAGAGTTTCTTTCAGTTGTTTGCAAACCTGATTTTCTTGTCAAATTACCTGGCATGTGGGGTGGTCTTGTAAATGAGAATTCACCAGCTGGAATTGGGCTGTTACGAACTATTTGCCATCATAAACTTGGTCGGCCACCTGTTGCAAACTGCCCTAGTGTTATTGAAGCACTTTGTAATATTGCGCGTTCCTCAGATGACTGGCAATATATGGCAGTGGACTGTCTATTGTGGTTGCTTCAGGATTCAAATACTCGCCATAAGGCATGATCTTCTACCTCCCTTTATAACTGCATTTCTATTTTTCTGAATGAAAAATTTCTCGTTTGAGTGTTCTCTTGCAGCTATCTGTTTTGCATTTCCTTGTGTTAGAGCCATAAAATAGCTATTTTTTTATTGATGACTATGTATTGTGTTTGCATGTAGGCTTATTATATTCAGAAGTATAAATGTGTGAAAATCATAATTGGGAGATGTGAGGGTTCCCAAGATCAGTCAATAGCACGCCACTTATATGAGACAAGGATTCAGCATACAGTTACACAGACAATTGAAATATGAAAATTTTCCCCTCAAAAGTGATGCTTTGGCAAACCAGATAGGCAGAATTATATACATCCTACAAGGGTGAACTCAAAGAGGCCTGTTTGTGCAAGCAAACCGGCTTACAAGTGGTCAACCACAAAATGCCCATAGGGGGTCAAGCTAGTGCACATGCTGTTGGGAAGATTTGAATCTTGGTGTGTGACCTTAAGTCCACTGGACTCACCATTGAACCTGAACCCCATTGGTGATGTAGAAACTTCGAAATTTTAGGATAGAAGACTGCTGCCATTGATGATGTCTGAAAGTACTTGAAGGTTATTTAATCCTTTTGTCATCAAGCCATTTTGCTCCCTAACATACCTCAATAACATAACTTAATAATTTTTTATAAGTACGTTTATTTAAAAATTCACAGGAATAAGCTTCTCATATATGCCAGGACTGACTCAGAGTTCCAGGGACCAGAATTGACCTTATGCCAGAAATTCAATATTAGGGCCGTATAAACTGACCCAGATATTCTCAGTTATGCCCTTACATCTGTTAAAAATGTAGCTATAACCAGATTGGACCACCAAAACCATTTGTATTATATCTGAACATACATAGTTACACACCACTGTAATAAAAACCAAAAGAACACAAGGAGGCCTTCTGCTTGAGCTAGCTAAATTCCATCAACCCAATCTCTAACTGAAGCTCATATTAATCAGAATTGACTTGCAAAACACATTCAGCTGCTCTAGATTCTTCTCAATGTTACCAAGTTTCTGCTCTAGCTTTGATAATTTATTTAAAAGTTCTTTGCTCCTCTTGTTCCATCTGGTTGTTGCTTTCACCTATGTCAATGTACAAACTGTAGAACCTTTCTGTTACAGCCAACTGCTCCTTGAAGTTTTATAATTCAATGTACAAACTGTAGAACCTTTCTGCTATAGCAAATTGCTCCTTCAAGTTTATATTTCCCCTTTCATTCCTTTCAATAGGTTTTTAATATCTTCATCTCTTTGGCAACAGTGAAAACATTCTTGCATTTTCTTGAGGTTTCATTTTGAGCGCCCTCAACTGCTTTGAAGCTGTGAGACACATCTTGACAACTCTCTTTAGTCCGTGGATAATATCCTGGTCAAATTTCTCCTTTTTTCGCTTCTCTATCACCATTATTCTAAGTACACACACTTGAGGCTTTTGCCTTCTGAAAACACTATCATTATGCTCGGGTCTCCAGTAAAATTAACTCCTGTAATTTCTCTTAGCACTAAAACCTAATCTAGCTAGGGCTTCTGTTAAATTCCCTCTTGGAAATTTCTCAAACTTTTAGTAAATTTCTGAGTTTACAATTAAAAATTTCAGTGGTGCCTTTCATCAAACAGTTTAACTGTATAGTGCTGCTTTCTCACAGTTTTAACTTCAGTAAGTGAATACAGTGAACCATAAGTATCAAGAATAAGTCTCCAAAGGGGTCACATGATATATTTAATGCTTCAACATATGCCCACAAATCTAAGAACAATTCTATATTTCTCATAACAAACCAAGAAATTTTCACATTCTGATGTAAGTCATTAACACCCACAGAAAATACTTTTCTCATTCGGAAAATAAATACTCAGTGGACAGATCAGAAGGACTGGACCTGATATTAGGTAGCAGCCACAGGAATATAAATATATATATATATATATATATATATAAAGCACGGACCACTGGGAATAATATATCAGTCCCTTGGATTCAGAATATGCTGCCCAAGTATCAAGTTTTCAGCTCGGACTCCAAGTTAAAGCCACACGTCCAACCCAACAGTTAAAAGAGTGAAGGTAACAGCTGATATAACCAGCAGAATAGAGAACCACAACCTGTCCAAGATGATGGCAGTCTCCAGAAGCGGCTCATATCATACACAAGTGACCAAAGCTCCCAAATCATGTCCCTTTGAGGAAATACCCAACATCAACACATTTGTAACTTTCTGGTACCCAAACAAAATAAAACTTGTCCCACAGAAGCAGAGATTCAGCCCAATGATAAGGAACTCGTCCAGTAGTGGAGACAAAGGGTTTTGATGATCGATCCTCTCTCCTTCAGTGAATCACGTCCCACAGTGAGAAATTGTCCCCAAAAATGAACTGGGATCTTGTGCTGTGTTTGCACCTTCATAGCTCATCCTTTACAGCCTAAGAACCCATACCAAGTGTACTCAGAGAGATAAGCCTCGAACAACCAAGGATTTGATGCATCGACCCTCAGGAAACACACTCATTTTGGCCTCTATCCATCAGCAACTATTCTGTCTTGAATCTTTGACTCTCCAAGCTCGCCTTCAACCTGAAAGATAAATGAAGAATAATAAATCAGAGATTCAACTGATAATACCTCTTCCAACTCAGTTCTCTTGCAAGTCTTTTCCTCTCTTGAATCTCAACAGTGAAATCTGGATGATTTCACTCCTTGAACCAGTTAGAGTGAATAGTTTTAACACTGAAACCAACTATGATAGCTATGGTTTTCAAACCCTAAGCTTCTCCTCCAAACTCTCTTCAAGAGCTCTTTTCTCAAAATCACCAATACATGAATGGCGAGAGTCTCCTCATTTTTTTCTCTTTTAGAAACTCATGGCCATTGCCGTCATTTTACCCTTTTAACTTTTATAAAGTTACTTCATAATATTTTCACTTTATAAAGTCAAAGTGACTTTTCACTTGCCCAAGAAATGTCCCTTTTCACCCCTTATGCTTTTATAATGTTTCCTTAGGCAAATTAAGTCCCCTTATTAAATTTTTCCCTATTTAGCCTATGGGAACCACATTAGGCTAGCAGACTCCATCACAAGCTTCCGAAGTGGTTGGGAACATTAGTCCTCACCGCCCAAGATTGCTTGTCCTCAAACAATTTCAACTCAGGATGTTTGAGCATCTGTTCATGTTCGTAGGTGGTATCTTCCACATGTCAATCCTTCCACTTTACCAGGTGCTCCTTTATTGTCCTACTCCGCAACTTCTTATCTTTTGTTTTTAGGATCTTTTCCGGGACCAAGATCAACTTTTCTTCCTCGTCCAATGGTGGTAGTTCTGTGGAAATGACAACATGTTGCCCCAAGGCCTTTTTAAGGCATGAGACATGAAAGACGTTATGAATTTTACATCCTTCAAGAAGCTCGAGTTCATAGGCCACTTCTCCTACTCGTCTCAGAATTCTGAATGACCCATAGAACTTGGGTTTCAACTTTTCCACTCCTTTTGTTTTGTGTGATGACTGTCTGTGGGGTTGAAGACAGAGGTACACCATATCTCCCACTTCAAAGCTGCGCTCCACTGTGTGCTTGTTTGCATATAATTTCTGCTGTTTTTGAGCCATGTGTAAATTTTCCTTGAGGACCTTTAAAATATCTTGCCTTTCTAAATCCAGGCCCTGACCAGAGGTGCCTGATTATCCCCAAATATCCTGTCTGCAAATGTTGGGGCATCATACCCATATAATGCTTTGAAGGGAGTCATGCTGATGGACATGTGGAAAGTAGTGTTGTAGCAATGCTCTCCCAGGTGCAACCACTTTACCCGTGACTTTTGTTGGCAGGTTACATAATTCTGGAGATAACCTTCCAACCATTTGTTGACTATCTTTGTTTGCCCATCGGTTTGTGGGTGGGAGCTGGTACTTGGTGTTAGCTCAATCCCCACAAGTCTGAAAATCTCCTGCCAGAAGTCGCCCAAGAACCTAATATCTCTATCACTAACAATGGTATTCAACAACCCATGTAATCTGAAGACCTTAAAACACATCGACCAGCTGCGATGCTGAATATTTTGACTATATGGCAAAGATATGAGCAAATTTTGTGAGCCGATCTACCACCACAAATACAATCTTTGCCCTGCGTTAGAGGTAATCCAATGATAAAGTCCATGGAAACACTCTCCCACTTTTGCTCCGGGATAGGGAGTGGCAGTAGTAAACTTGTTGGATTAGTGTGTTTTGCTTTGTTTTGTTGGCAAGTGTTGCACTCCCTCACGAACCTCAACACATCCATCTTGAGGCCTTTTCAAGTGAACCTCTCCCTAATCTTCTTGTAGGTCTTTACATATCCCGAATGTCCTGCTAAGGGTGAGATTTGAGCTGCCTGCATAATACTCTTCTTAAGCTATGATCCGGGTACCAAATAGATCTGGTTTTAATAATAAATGATATCATTCATAACTCGATACCTGTCATCGTGAATGAACCCCTCTAGAATCTCACAAGCAAATTTATTATTTGAATACTCCATAAGAAACAACGTCTTCCAATCATCTATCATCTCTATGAGTGAGAAGGTGGGGTGGTATCCTCGAAAGTGCATCGACCACTATATTGTTTTTGCCTTTGACGTACTCTATCCCGAAGTTGAAGGCCTACAATTCACTGATCCACTTTTGTTGCCTCTTACTCAGTTCTTATTGTTTCATGAGGAACCTAAGGCTGTTATGGTTTGTCTTCAACTTGAACTTGTTCTCCACCAGATATTGCTTGAATTTGGCTAATGCATGCATGATGGCCAACATTTCTTTGTCATAGATCAAATAATGCCATTATGTTAATTTTAGATAACAATGGTATGTTCTATATGCTTTAGCGCAGTTTACTTCAATATTTTCTTATTAGTCCAATATCAATTTCCAAATTAGCAATCACATTAACATTGATAGTAAATGCAGATAGAACATAAACAATAAGCAGAAGACAAGCCAAGACAAGAGGACACAACGTTTGGCGGATGCTAGGGAAAAACCCCAATGCAGGGAAAAACCCTTTGATCAAATCTTATTATTATTCAAAAGTTCAATAGAGAGAGAGAGAGAGAGAGAGAGAGAGAGAGAGACTACAATATACAGAATACACTTGCCCAATCACTGTCAAAATAGTCCAGTCAAACAACAATCAACAGGATGCCCTAACCAGAAAGTCAACATTGGTCAAATCAATAGAATTATTCCTCCAAATCAGCTTGGTCAAACCCAGTCAATGCAGCCTCCAAAGGTAGTCAAAGTCAACCCAAAATAGATCCGAAAATCATTGTCAAACCCGGTCAACGCAAAAGTCAATGCTGTGGTCAACGTAGGTCAACCTGTTTAGATTTTCTCGATTTTCGTGCCAGAAGATGCGGCCTAGGGAGAGCAAAGAAACTGCCTGAAAAACACAGCGAAAACATTGAAGTTGACCCTCGGCCAACACTGTTGCAGTTAGCCCTAAAGCAGATCTGCGATTTCTGAAATATCCACACCCTTGCCACACGTGGGAAGAAGAAGAGAAGCTGCTCCTAGTTGTACGAACCAATGATGAGAGGAGAGAGAAATATGTGTTGAGTGATGATGTCCAAAATGAGCAAGATGTCTCTCATATTTATACAATTTGTTGAGAGTGGAGACACATCTGTCGGGGCTTATGAGCCTACATTAGACTTCTGGCTGACCTTGACAATTTGCATATGTGTGAGAGATTAAATTCAAAATCTCACTTTTGCTCATCCAAAAAGGATGATCTTTAGATCAATCTTGCACCTCTCAAAAAGAGGAATCCAATAAAAATATCATCTCCATCATATGAGCTATCCAAGGTGGAGTTTGGCCCTAGTTGCCAATTTTAACATTCCCTCTCAACTAGGGAGAAATCCACCTGCCAATCCATCTGTCAACTTGTACCATCCTGTCATCCTTGCACTGCTCTGCTGAACTATGAAGAAATAATGAAGAAGAATTTGATCGAGAGTGAGTCACAAGACCTTGCCACTCTCCACTGACCCAAAGCAGTCTAGAGGTAAAAACATCAACTAGACTTGATCCCAGATTAAGTTGTTGGGCACAATGCATCCAAGCATAGAGAGTGCGACAGTTCACGATGCGTCCATAGGTAGTGTTATGGTCTCTATCCTCATTTCTCAATTCATTGGCCAGATGAGTGGTACTTTCCATGAGTCCTGAACTACATGGGTAGGATGTATGCTGGGGCATCAATAAGAGAGGGTGAACCTACTCATATATCAACCAACAAAGGTGGAATCACAGCGGAAGGCAAACCATTCACCCTGTGCACAATGCACCATTAGGGGAAGTTGAACTTCACCCTATGGTCCCTCATAGCTTCAAGAAGTATCCCCAAGCCCCTCGGAGCTCCCAGAGCTCAATGTCCAACTCAAGCGAGACCCTCATAGGAGGGTCTCTCCATGAGTCCAAGTCTCTCACGGAAGGTTAAGAATTTGACCTTCCCTAGGGGATTTGTGAGAATATCTGCAACTTGCTCATCAGTCCCAATGTGATGGAGCCTTACAGATCTCCGTTGTACCATATCCTAGATAAAGTGGTACTTGATATCAATATGCTTGGAGCGGTCGTGGAACACGAGATTCTCTGAAAGGCGAATCCCACTTTGGTTGTGTAGCTCATGGTGGTATCCATCACATGCCCAAACAACTCACTAAAGAGCTTCCTCAACCAAATAGCTTCACAACAGGACATACTTGCTGCAATATATTTGGCCTCGGCGTTGCTCAAAGCAATCGATTTATGCTTCATGCTCTTCCATGATATCGAAACAGAACCTAGAGAGAAGCAACATCAACATGTGCTCTTATGATCCACCACACTACCAGCCCAGTCAGCATTAGTATATCCATGGAGCCTCAAATTCCCGACAATGTATCTCAATCCATAGTTGATTGTGCCTCGGAGATATCTCAAAAGATTCTTGGCAGCAATCCAGTGTATGTGATGAGGCTCGACCATAAATTGACTCAACGTATTCACTGGAAAGCATATGTCCAGACGGGAGTTCACCAAGAACATCAAGGCCCCCACGAGTTGACGATACTCGGAAGGATTTCCCAAATCGGGCCCAACGACACTTTCTCATAGCTTCTTAAAGTTGAGTTCCATTGGAGTAGTCACAGACTTGCAGTCCACCATCCCAAATCTTTCAAGCAACTTCACAATATATTTTCCTTGAGAAAGGAAAATCTCACTTGGCTTTTGCCAGACCTCCAAGCCTAGGAAGTACTGCACCAATCCCAGGTCTTTCATCTTGAATTCAGAAAACAAATCCCTCTTACATTGATGAATGAGGGGGTCTGCACCTGATAGGAAAAATATTGTCCACATAAAGCACCAAAATGAGAGGCTTGTCATTATCAACCTTAAAGTAAAGGTTTAGATCAACTTCACTTCTTGTAAATCCCAACTTCATCAGATAGCTATTGATCCTCTCATACCAAGCCCTGGGGCTTGCTTCAACCCATAGAGGGCTTTCTCCAACCTGCATACATGAGACTCCCGGTCTAGAACTAAAAACCCTTCGGGTTGTTCTACATAAACTTCTTCCTTAAGCGAGCCATGTAAGAAAGCAATTTTGACATCCATTTGATGTAGAATCCATCCTTGTGAGGCAGCAAGGGCAATAATCGAACGGATCGTGGTATATCGGGCAACCGGTGCAAATATCTCATCATAGTCTATACCTTCCTTTTGCGAGAAGCCTTAGGAAATGAACCTGGCCTTGAACTTTTCAACACTCCCATCAGCGCCATGTTTGATTTTGTAAAGCCATTTCGAGTTGACAACAGGCTGGTCCTTTGGTCTAGGGACCACATCCTAGACATCATTCTTCATGATTGACTCATACTCTTCGTTCATTGCATCCTTCCAAACTTGGTGCTTCACGGCTTCTTCGGACATTCCAGGCTTAGATTGAACAATGGTGCTCATGGCTACTAAGTACCCTTGGTACCTATTTGGCTTCTTACTTTCACAAAATGCCCCCCTCGGTGCAATATGTCTCTCAGCATCTTCGAGAGTATCTCTAAGCCATGAGGGTCTTCTTTTTGAAGAAGAGCGCTCACTAGGAGGTGGATTAATGGGATCCATCAAACCTTCAACATCAGGCATCGGTTCATCCTTCGGTTCTTCCTGCTTTCCTGCATCTTCATCTTTGTCTTCCTTTGAAATAGGAAGATCTCTAACCTTCCCAAGGGCAACATCTTCATAGAAGGTGACATCATGACTTGAGAATCTCCACTTCCTTTTGACTAGGCACATAGATTCTATATGCCTTTGAAGTTTCACTGTAGCCCACAATTGTTCCCTTCTTTCCATAAGCATCCAACTTGCTTCTCTTTTCTTTCAGCACATGAAAATATATGGGACTTCCAAAAATTCTAAAGTGAGAAACATCAGGTTTCTTGCTTGTGAAATTTTCTTTGGGAGTTTTGGAGTCCAATGCGTGATGTGGGCATCTATTTTGAACATACGCGACAGTGTTGGAAGCTTCTTACCATAGGAACTTCGGTAGGCCTTGGTCATGAAACATGGCACGAGTAGCTTCAATGATGGTTTGGTTCTTCCTTTCGACAACTCCATTTTGTTTAGGAGTATAAGCATTAGTGGTCTCCATCTTAATGCCAACTTTCTTACAATAGTCATTGAACTCACTTGACTCATATTCGGTTCTATTATTGGTCCTCAGTACTGTTGGAAATATTGTCATTGATGGCAAAGGAACAGAAAGGAGTAGCACCAGAATTATCATTGAGAACAAAGGAGCAGATCAGGATCAGCTGGAGTATAAAGGAGCAATAATAAGGCAAAGAAGGCAAAAGTTAAGTGGAGAAACATAAAAGAGAGGCAGAGGAGCAACAAAGAGCAAAAGAGAGGTAGAGGAGCAACATTAAAGGCAAAGGAGCAGCAAAGAGGCATGGATCAACACCAGAATTATCATTAAGGTAAATGAGTAGAGAGGAGCAGTAAAATGGCAAGGAGCAACATTAGAATCTTTATCAAGGAGCAAAGGCAACAAGGAGCAAGGCAGAGAAGCAACAACGAGGCATGGATCAACACTAGAATTATCATTAAGGAAAAGGAGTAGAGAGGGGCAATAAAAAGGCAAGGAGCAACATTAGAATCTTTATCAAGGAGCAAAGGCAACAAGCTTGGGTCAAGTAGTGAATGTATTGAAGTTCGAAATTCACCGAACTTGAAACAATGCCGAACAAATTCGAACAAGTTTGCCGAACTTAATCCCGAACTCGAACTCGAACTTGTTTGCCGAACTCGAACCCGAACAAAATGGCAAACTCCAACGAATTTTTTAAAAAATCGTTTAAAAAATGTAAAAATTTGATTAGGTTCAGCGGAAGGGTTTCGTTTTGTCGGTAACTTTGTTTAAAACTAAAAAAATATTCTTATGGGTGCTAATCACAGTGGGGCTTGACGCGAGGGTCAGAGAGGGATCGCTGGCCGCCGAAGAAAAGGTTTGGATTGGGTGTCAAATCACCCATTCCTGCGCATGTATAGATCACTCTGATATGTAGTATTGATGAAGCATCTTGTCAGAAGACATTTACTATTTCCTGAGTTCTACATCTTTGGGATGACAAAAAAAACCATCCAAAAAATCATTTAAAAGATTCAATGCATATATTTAGCCACTGATTTTGATATAATAAAGTATATATTTTATTTTTTAAATAAACGATGAGAATTTTTAAGATTTCTATGTTTGGACGTATCTTATTTCATAGTTATTATAAATTGTTAAATGTCCTAATATTAAAAAAATAACATTACATCAATTCCAAAATTAATAATTTTATGAATATGAGTAAACGGTTATAAAATTCTTCTATTTTATACGTATAGATATGAAAACTAATCATATAACCTTTAATGCACTTATATCTTGTGCATAAAATCACTCATGATAATTTTATAAAACTAAATAGATTGAAATAATATTAAAGCTTAATTTTATTTGATTCATTAAATATATTGAAAATTCTACTAAGAATAAGAAAGAAGAGCGCACATATATAAAAATGAAGACTCAAGAGATCTTAATAATTTCATTTTGTGGTTTATATGTGGAAATGATGTAAATGTTTGAGCAATAATTCTATTTGATCTCTCTCTCTCTCTCTCTCTCTCTATATATATATATATATATATATATATACGTATTTTTTTCAAATTTCTATATGTCGAATTTTATGCCGAACTTTATCGATAAAATTTTAGGTGCCGAACTTTATTCGAATTTCAACGTCGTCGAACTCGAACACGAACACGAACCTGGTGACTTAGATTGAATCAAGTCGTGAACGTGCTGGGTCGAGTCATGCAAGAGTGGGTAGAGTCATGAACGTGCTAAGACAAGTAATGAATGTGTTTAACAAATGGAGAAAGTCGTGAATGCGCGGGTCAAGTCGGGTAAATTTCCAGAAAAAACATGTTCAGAACAGTGTTCGATAGAGATATCGCAAATCGCAATCGCAACAGAAGGCCTGATCGCATATCGCAAATCGCAGTGGAAGGAGTATCGCAAAACAACAAAGACACAGAAATTTCAAAATGTGAAGTGCTGGAGATGACGTGGCAGTGACATGGCGATGACGTGGCAGATGATGTGGCAAGTGATGTGGCAAGTGACATGGCAGTTGACATGGCAATGGCGTGGTAGATGACATGGCAAGTGATGTGGCAGATGACGTGGCAGATGATGTAGACCTATCCCCACAAATCGCAAATAAATTTTAATATGCATGTTGAGAGATAGATGGTTAAGATCAAATCACAGTATTGAAGTGGAGGATGGACGAACAAGATCGTGCCGCAGAGTGAAGCGGAGATTGACGGTCGAGATCATATCGCGAACATAAAGTAGGAGAACAGACGATCCAGATTATATCGCATTCGGCCATAAGATTGTTAGCGCACATCGCTATCGGCGATTTTTATATTTATATCTTAAGTTATTGCAAGTTAATTGTTTTAAGTTGCGGTGCGATAAGAAGTGGGGTTTGCGATGCGATGCGATCGCATATCGCATATGATAAGAAGAACCTTGTTATTGCTATGAGCTAAATCTTGCAAAATGCGATAAGAGTATTGGATGCGATAAGCTTCAAAGCTAAAATTTAAAGGATTTAAAGTCCGGTTGTGGGACCCAATCGCATATCACACATCGCAAGCTCATGAGGATAAGTGCTCAAGAATCATGTTAAAATGCCGAAGTGCAAAATGCGATAAGAGTACCGGATGCGATGTAGTTTCAAAGCAAAAGTCTAAAGGATTTCAAATCCGAAGGTATATGGTTTCCCTTTGAGAAATCGCATCAGGGTTTGGAAGAGATATGCATAACAGGAAACACATGAGAACGTCGAAGTGCGAAGTGCGATAATGAAGCGGACGCGATGCAGGTCAACGTTGAAGCCTAAAGGATTTCAAGTCCGGGAGAATGGGTTTTCCCTTTGTTAAATCGCATTGGAGAGCAAAGGAGGATTATAACGTAAAACAAAAAGTAAAGCCTAAACGCAAGAAAAGACTCGGGTAAAAAGACCCGACCCTGTGCAAAACAATGTTGTATGCGGTTGTGGCAGTGAGTTAAAAGGAAAGGTTAAACGCAAGAGGAAAGACTTGGGCAAGTGACCCGATACTCGGGCAAGGTTAGTGCGGCCATTTAATAACAAAGTCTGAATGCAGCAGAAGGAAACTCGGGTAAGGGACCCGACACAGAGCAAATGGCAGAGTAAGCTAAACGTCGCGGTAATGAGGAGATAGACACCATGGGTCGAGTTGGGCTTAGCAAAACCCTCCGGGCAGAGTCGGGTGTTGAGCAGAGCAGTGAAGGATGAACACTGCGGGTACGAGCATAAGAGGTAGAGTCGAACAAAAGGAGATATGGTGGCACTGTTGGAAACGTGCCAGCTAGGTCGAGTCAGGCCAAAAAGACAGGTATGCAAAACTGTGTTGAATGTAACAGCAGAAATAGAAAAGACTCTGACAGCAGCAGAAAAGACAAATGCACAACGAGCAAAGAGCTGAGAGGGTTGAGTGAATATTGTTTTAAATGTAAATGTATAACTAATTTTTTATTGTTTGTGATGCAAAGGCAAGTCTCCATAGGCATAGGCAAAACTCCATGAGTGCTGTAATGATTATTTCTGATGTAATAACCTGAACTGAAGAATGAGAAATCGAATGGGTGGAAGGCATAGGGTCAGGCCTGTTCACTTCGTATTCCCTGTAGAATGCAAACAGTCAAGGAGTTATCTGTATAAGAGATGTAATATCAACGTGGATAAAGAGGATAGAAAGTTGCAGAATGGAAGAGAGCGGAAGAATGTAAGAGAGCTGTGGAAGGTGAGAGAGCGGGAGAATGTAAGAGAGCTGTGGAAGATGCTGTGCACATCAGGAGGTGATATGAAGCAGATATAAAGGTTGAAGAGGCAACAGTGGTGAAGGAGTATAACAGAGCTGATATCCAGGTAAATTGACTTTTTAGTTTCATGCTGAGTGAGGGGATTGTAGTCTCCTTTCAAGTTGTAGCTTGATAAATTTCTAGTTGGAGTTGGGTGAGGTAGAAGTCTCGTGTAGGTTGTAGCCTGTAGAAAATTTTTGGGAGTTGGACCTTCCTTGCAAGCTGTAGATTGCAGAAGTTGAGGTAGGAGCCTCCTGTGGGTTGTAGCTTGCAGAAAATACATGGGAGTTGGTGCTTTCGTTTCAAGTTGTAGCTTGATAAATGTCCAGTTGGAGCTGGTTGAGGTAGGAGCCTCCTATGGATTGTAGCTTGCAGAAAATACATGGGAGTTGGTGCTTCCGTTTCAAGTTGTAGCTTGATAAATGTCTAGTTGGAGCTGGTTGAGGTAGGAGCCTCCTGTGGGTTGTAGCCTGCAGAAAATAGATGGGGGTTGGAGCTTCCTTGCAAGTTGTAGCTTGTAGAATTTGAGGTAGTAGCCTCTTGTAGGTTGGAGCCTACAGAAAATCAGTGGTGAGAGGGAGTAAGAGCTTGCCTTTTCATCACAGATGTAGTTTTCTCCCTTATGTTGACGTGTTGTTTTAATCTGATTATTACTTGCTGTTCACACATTAAGTTTGCTGATTCATTATGTATTAAGTTGCTCATAAAATGAAGTTGTTGAAGAGTTGAATGAAAATAGGTTTAATTTCCATGAATGTACTAAACTAATTCACCCCCCACTCTCAGTTTAGCTAAGGGTTTATCAAATACTTTTATCTTCTTCCCTGTTTGATTTTCAACCAAGGCTTTGAAAGAGCGGAACCTCTTGAACACTTTGTCCTTTTTCTTCAAGAAGTATATCCAAGTTTTGCGAGAGAAGTCATCCACAAAAATAACATAATACAAATATCCTCCCAAGGATGTTACAGGAAACATACCAGATAAATCAGAATGAATCAATTGAAGAATGTCGGTAGTCTTGCTATCACTTGAGGGGAATGGTCCCCTTGTAGGTTTCCCTTTGACACAAGCCTGACAAATACCTTCATGATCAACTTGGAAATCGGGCATACCTGTGACCATCTTCCTAGCTTTGGGAAGAGCTTTATAATGAAGGTGAGCAAACCTCCGGTGCCATAATTCGGATTGAAGAGTAGTGTTGCATGTCATGGCTCCCAACGGACTTCCTCCAACTTGATAAAGAGTATCAACCCCGAATCCAAGAGTGAGTGCCTCTTTGAAATTCCTTTTCTAAACACGTACCTTTCCATCAATAAATGCCACTTTGAATCCTTTGTCTTCCATAGCGGAAATAGACACCAAATTCTTCTTCAAGTTAGGTACATATATTACATCTTGTAGATGAAGGGTTTGACCTTGATTTAGATGAAGAGTAACAATCCTTGTCCCTTTCAAGGGATAGGTGGTATTGTCTCCAAGTATGATTTCCGAATTGGTTTCCTTTTCAATCAAATGTGAGAGGGCCTCTTTGTACCTAGTGAAGTGCCTTGAGGCACCACTATCAATCAACCTATTATCCAAGGTGTTCAGAGGAGAGGCAGCAGAGAGGGCAGATATAAGAATAAATTCTTTTTGCTTGTTATCTACAACATTAGATTTATCATACCTGGAGTTTCTCGATCTCTTGGAAGGTTGATCATTTTCATATCGTGCAACGGGAGCATCTCCCTTTCTTTCGTTATTGAACCTGTTATTCCTTTGATTTCCATTTCCCTTGAAATTGTTGTTGTAATCATCATCTCGTGGTGTATCCCTTTTATTCAAACACTCTCTAGCATAGTGGCCAAAATTGTTACAATTGAAACATCTACCCTTTCTTCCTTCTTTGAATCCTGATCTTCCTTGACCTTGTTTCCTTGGACCAACATTGTTCTTTCTTTTAGCATGAGCGGAGAATGTAGTAGGATTATTCCCATGTGAAGGCATGTCTCTCTTCATCTTATTTGTCTCTTCTTGAGTGCATCTAGACAATAATTCATCAAAATCTGGAATCCTGTCATTGTTGAAGATAGGGGTATTGAATACATACCTTGCTCGGGGAAGACCTCCAAGGGCAATAAGAGTGAGCTCCTGGTCGGCAATAACCTCTCCAATAGATAGAAGATCATTTTTGATTTCGGCAATCCTCATGAAATAGGATTGGATGGATTCCCCTCTATCCATCTTAATGTCTTTCAGCTTGTTCTTGAGAAAGAGGATTTGATTTGCGTTGCTAGCCTTGAACATGGTAACCAACTTGTCACACATCTCCTTAGATGTGCCCAACTCGGAGATGTAAGCAACCAAATGCTTTTGAATAGAATCCTTGATGATCTTCTTGGCTTTGACCTCTCATTTCTTGTACTTTGTCTTAGTGGCTGCTGGTGCATTTAAAGGAGGCTCAACAATCTTTCCCTGCACATAATCCATGACTCCATTTTCTTCCAAAGTCAAGTCAAGAGACATCTTCCATGCATGATAATCATTCTTATCATTGAGCTTGTCCTCAGATTTGAAATAAGATGAGGAGGCCATTAACCCTTGTCCTTGTCCAACAAATCTCGGTGATTGCTGTTCTCACTCTTGCTTGGGCTTTGATACCATGTTAATTTTAGATAACAATGGTATGTTCTATGCTTTGGAGCAATTTACTTCAATCTTTTCTTATTAGCCCAATATCAATTTCCAAATTAGCAATCACATTAACATTGATAGTAAATGCAGATAGAACATAAACAATAAGCAGAAGACAAGCCAAGACAAGAGGACACAATGTTTGGAGGATGCCAGGGAAAAACCCCAATGCGGGGAAAACTCTTTGATCAAATCTTCTTATTATTCTTCAAAAGTTCAGCAGAGAGAGAGAGAGAGTACAATATACAAAATACAGTTGCCCAATCACTGTCAAAATAGTCCAGTCAAACAACAGTCAACAGGATGACCTAACTAGAAAGTCAACATTGGTCAAACCAACAAAATTACTCCTCCAAGTCAACTCGGTCAAAATCAGTCATTGCGGCCTCCAAAGGCAATCAAAGTCAAACCCAAAACAGTTCTGAAAATCACAATCAAACTCGATCAACGCATAAGTCAACGCTACGGTCAAAGTTGTTGTGGTCAATGCAGGTCTACCTGGAGGAATGTCAACAAAAACTTTTTGGTGTTTACGAAGTAAGACTTGAATGTCCTCTGAGTGCCGTCGTGGTTACTCTGGTTGCAAGTTATCTGTCATAAGCTAAGTTGCATGAAACGGGGAAACACAACATATATATATATATATATATATATATATATAAGAGGACATTTAAGAAATATGTGCAATCATAAAGCATACATGATACAATATAATTTATTACATTATGATTAAATTATCCAATGTCAATGCATAAACTATAAGTCTCTAAATTTACATCACATTTACTCATGAATGATCACATAATGAAAATAGCAATATCCAAAATCAGCCACAAGAAATTTCTAATTTCTTGTCTCACGCTTGATTGGGAGTCTCCTCCTGCATCGTCGAACGACCTTAGTGATCTTGATTAAATAAAAGTTCCATACCCTAGTACCCTAGGTGCTCTTGATTATTGGGAATTTGCCTTGCATAGAGGTCTTGGTTCTCTTGATTAAATACAAGTTCCATACCCTAGTACATGACAAAATCCAATGGAAACATTGCAATCCCCCCAATCCTGAAATCCTGAGAAAATGATAATTCTGTTGGATTTTGAGTGAGATATAAAATTCTACTTTCTCCATATGAAATCCAATGAGGGTGAAACCACTCTCAAACATCTTGAGTCATTTCATGGTAATGTTAAAAATTTAAGTAGAAGGATGAAAATGAAAGATAAAGGAGAATGTCACTTTTACTTTAAGAATTTAACATTACCATGAACTGCATATCAACACTAGGGCCATAGGCTTGAACATTAGGCTTCCCCACTCAAAAAAAAATTGTTTCCAATATTCAATAGCTCCCTCTATCAGTCCTGAATTGGCAGGGAGCAAAAACAAAAAATTAAAACGAAAAAAAAAAATTTGAAAAAAAAGTCACTTTACTGTTGAAACGTGGTTGTACGACTTGGAAACGCGTTTCCGCTCTTCTGTTTCGTTTCTTTGAGGAAACGACCCCATGGACAATTTTTCCTGCACTCAACTGCCCACTCAACATTGCCTCGCCTCAATATTGCTTTCATGTGGTTGGATGATGCTAGCCTTGGTGGGTACTGATGCATGGCCCTCAAAACTACCCTTCTGCCATCTATTAGGTCTTTGAATTCCATCTCCATATTTTGCTGGATTGTAGTATATTTCCCAATGTAATATAGCCATTGACATCCTAACACCACGTTGGTGTCTGACACATTTACCACAAAGAAGTCCTCAGTCACTGTATAGTTCCCCATAGTTAGCTGTAGCTTGGGGATGTATCTATTGTGGTCCATTTGATGTTTCCCAGGTATGACAACTGTAAAACCATGAAACTCCTCAATAGGAATCCCTCTTTGGTCCACCATATCCGCATCTATAAAATTGTGGGAAGCCCCACTATCAATCAACATTGTCACCTTGTGCCTTGCTAGAACCCCTTTGACTCAACAAGTGTTGTTGAAATATGTAATTAGGTTCGGTCTTCATAATGATTCATGTACTCTTAATATTGTATAAAAGAAAAAGAAGAAAGAAAATATTATTATTATGATTTTTATAAGCATGGGTTTCTAGCTAAAGTAAAGTGGTATTTCTAGGTCAAGCATGTTTTTCATGCTTCTAGGGTTTGACAAATCAAAAGAATTAATGTCACGAGTCAAAGAAGTCATTGTCATATTTGTAAGACTCTATTGGGAAACTTGTAACAAGAAAGAAAATGTAATTTTGTGTTTAAAGTGTCAAAATAACCCTCGAAGACCAGGTCAGCTTGTCCAGGAGAAGTTGGCCCAGTAAAGGCTAATTCAACCCCACCATAAGCATATAAATAGAAGGACTTCAACCTTATTTGGGAATACACACACATAAGTTTGATTTGAATAAGTAAGAGTGAAAGCCAAGAAAATCAAGAAGCAAGACAAGGAAACAAAGTGCAAACTCTAGTGAAGAAGAACAAGACAAAAATTTGATCATTCTAGCTCACATGTGCAAGGAAATCTAGGGTTTTTGTGCTGCTACAGGTTCGAGATATTACAGGTCGAGTTGCAGGGCCGAGGGTCTGATTGGAGTTATTTTGAAGTTTGACTCTTGTTGATCGTGTTGACGTAGGCTTGATTGAAGGAACATTTGTTGGAAGATTGACTTGGTGCTTGGAGGGTATATCAGTTAAAGGTTTTGAGTCTTGGAATTCTCGTTTGAATTGTGTTGATAAGAAGAGAAGAGATACTTTTCGGTTTTCCTTTATAGGAGAGGTTTTGGCCTTGGCTTGTAGCCTACATCTTGTGTCCATTTGTTTTTGGTAGTTGTTTGATGACAAAGAACATAATAATAATAACAAGTAGAAGAAGAATCTAATCAAAGAAGTAAAAGAACATCACACACAACTATCAAGTTAAGAAAAATCACCCTAATTAGTTGCCATATTGATTTCTTAGCATGGTTTTAGAGCTAAGGTCGGTGACTTAGGTAGCTAGAAGGTCACATTTGTTTTGTAAAAGAAGGATTATGAGTACATAATAAGGGACTGTCTATCCTCAAGATCAAAGAAGGCTATTTTGGGCATGTAAGTCTAGAATATATCCCTGTAAACAAGCTTGAAAGTCTCAGAGGGTTTAGGATTTGTTTAAAAGCTCAGAACAATAAACAATAAGGTCCACTGTCCTATACTAGAAGGTTGAATACTTAAAGATTACAAGAAGCACTCTCTAGGCACACATATTGTCATTATAGGGATCCAAATTGTCGAAGCTTAAGATATGAATTTTCAGTAGTATTTAAAGAAGCCGAAAATCATCATCTTCTCAAAGATCCGAGAGCTCTAGTCTAGTCTAAGAGTTTTGTGCATAATTTTTAAGGATAATTGAATTTTGAAGTTACTTATTTGAAATAACTGTTGTGATCCAGAAGCACTCCTAATAGGCAACATGGTAGCCTCCTTATAGAAGCATCAAGACTGTGGTTTATAGTGGCATTATAGACCTATTTATAAGGTCTGTTCTAAAGTTACAATTAATCCTAACCAAAGGGTCGAGCCTTCAATGGAATCTTCAGAAATCCAAAATCCCAAGTGTATAGAAGCATCTCTTGTGGGCTTGAAGTAGTCCTAAAATATTGGTAATCCCTAGTTGGTATTTAGAAACCCTAGTTAAAAGAGAAACCCTAACCCTATTCTATTTTATTCCCTCATAAAACCCTAACTTTTGGTCTCTAGGGTTTGTAGGTAGTTTAGAGAGACCCTAGTAAGTGTTGTTTTTTGTAGCATCGGAAAGCAATCTAAGTCTCAAATTTGGTAAGGAGGCTTAGACACCAGTATTCCAAAGAACCCAGAAAACATTTGTGGAAATTCCACTCGGTTCATGTTTTATTAAAATAATTAATTATTTTAATGGAGACCCTAAGTCTAAACTTAGGGAAATTAAATAATAAATGGTTATTAATAAAACAAAGTGTGAATCTTCTAGAGAATGAAGATCAAGTCAAGGTTTAATCTTAGCCATTGATTAGACTTCTAATTTGGGCCGTTGATTCATCAATGAGAAGATTATAAAAGAAGGCTTGAGGGTCATTTGGAAAGTAAGTCGAGCAAGCGTTCAGTAACTCAAGGGAAGTCGATTTTGAAGGAATAGAATTGGATTTGAGAGGAAGATTTGTAAGGGTAGAGGAAGTAGAGGGCATCATTAGTGTCAATGCACGAGGGAAGAAGGAAGCAGAGTGGCAGCACTCCAGAGCAGTGCATAGGCCTTACGCAGTAGTGATGCAGGCTTATGCTGGCTATGCGTAGAGAGCTATGCAGGAGGTACGCAAAGTGACGCAGGGAGGGCTAGGGGACCCCTCAGGTGTCAGAAATTCTTCGAAGGGCTGAAGGAGAATTATCTCAAGTGTATCTCGCAAAAATTTCTCAGTTGTTTCTGCCAGACTTTCCTTGTAAAGATTTCACTGTTGAAGATTAATATATAAACCCTCATCTGCTGCACCGGTTTTCCCACATTGGGTTTTTTTAGGGACAATTGTCAAAAAAGAACTGTGTCTATGTGATTGATTCTTATGCTTGTATTCTTTACTGTTATGTTCTCTACATTTACTTGGGTGATTACTGCAGTAGTGTTTATTTCAAAATTTACTGAAAGAATTCTGTAAATAACTTATTGGAAGAATAAGTAGGACAAATAAATCTATCACTGCAATAGTATTTCAAGATTGAAATTTTTAGATGGTATCAGAGCTTGAGATGAGTAACAGGAGTGGAGAACATGCAAAGGAACTAAGCCCAGACGTTGCTGCTGCAACAACTCGGAAGGGTTCACGCAGTTCTCCAGAGAGAAGGGAAAGCATGAAAGGACAGATGGATCACGACATCTCTGTACTGGCATCCAGACTGGAAGAAGAATTTGCTTGTGTGTGAAACTCTGCTTCTCTAGAGATTTGGTATATTGACAGTGGAGCTTCTGCACACATGACGAGGGTACGAGAATGTTTCTCCAGCTACTGAGACAAGCAAATGAACTTTCAAATCACCATGGGCAATAAAGTAAAATGCACCACTGTGGGAAGAGGAACCATAGTATTTCAAACCGAAGCTGGTAATAAGCACGGGGTATGAGAATGTTTCTCCAGCAACCGAGAAGAGTAGATGAACTTTCAAATCACCATGGTCAATAAGGCAAAATGCACCCCTGTGGGAAGAGGTACCATAGTATTTCAAACGGAAGCTGGTAATAAGCTTCGTGCCACTAATGTACTGCATGTGCCTGGTTTGGGTATGAACTTACTCTGTGTGTCCATAGTATTAAAAATCGGCCGGTCAGCATGCCCACCGGTTCAAACCGCCCATGCAACCCGGTTTAACCCTGCCTTTGACGAAGATTTTCCGGTTAACCGGTGCTAACTGGTTGGTTAAGGACGGAACCGGCCGGTTTATCCATAAACCGGCTGGTTCCGTCCTTAACCGACCGGTTAGCACCTAGGTTGCTGTAGGGCTGTTTAACACAGAAAATAATGAAGATTACAAGGCTTTATTTCATCCAAGCCATGAATCCAAGAATACAATCCTTAAATTTGAGAAATTACAAACTTAGTAGTAGCTCATCCGGTTTACAAAAAGAACACAACCTTTTAGTTGCCAAAACCTGAATCTCTCTCCCACCATTAAAATGTCTTCAGTGGTCTTTCATGTCTTTTGGTAGATGAAATTCTGTCTTCATTTTGGAAACAATTTCTTAAAATAGAATATAAATCCCATACTTAAGGATTGCCAAACACTTGGATAGTTTGCTGTCACACTTCCTGCAAATGAGGAATTTGTTTGATAGTCATTAATAATAATAGCCTTCTTTGTTATCTCATCTGCAAGGTGTATTTTCATGTTTCTTAACCTCATCTATATTGAAATCACGTATAGCTGACTCATCATTCCTTGCAAGTTGCAACATATCTTGTCAGGTCAAAGTCATGAAAATGAAAATTCGCAAACATTTCCAGCTTATGATTCATAGACCAGATATATAAAAAGCTCTTTAGATGAACTACTATAACTTTAGGAAGCCTACACAAATCCAAACTTTTTGCTAGCTTGGCAGCACTCATTACAGCAGGGGCAATACTACATCTCACTAGGCACTAATGACTTTTCCCGTAAGAAAGCCTCTAAACATATATATAATGAGAAAGAATCATGTCTTGCTTTTTTGATGGAAACCTAGATTTGAAGACTTCAAGTAGAATTTCAAGATAATGTGTATCATACTTTTTTAATTCCTTCTCTGACCAGTCTATAAAGACTATGTCTATGTAGCAGCCGATGTTGATCCTGTGTCTAGTAGCGGTGATGAATTTGATGATTGATCATCATTCATGTGTAGTCTTGTATTAGGCCAATGGCCTCATAGCTTGTAGCATTGTTTTTGGACTTTATGGGCCATTTGGAGCCTCATTGCTTATGTATATTTCGATGATATGTATTGCACTCGGTGCCATTTTGATATATTCACCTTTGCATGGTATATAAATGAGCAAACTTTGCATATTTTGTCTCTATTGGCTTGGAATCATGGTTGCAAATCTTAAAAATAGTTTTTTTTATTAAAAAATAATTATTTAATATATATTTTTTAAAACCGGTTCATTGAGATCTGACCGCTACCGGTTAGACCGGTTCCAGTTCGAAACCCGGTTCATTAGGTCCACCAGTCTGGTCACCGGTTCCGGTTTTAATAACTATGTCTGTGTCTCAGCTTCAAAACAAAGGTTACGATGTTTACTTCATTGACAAAAGAGTATTCGTCAAACACCCGAGTTGGAAGAAGACACAAATTAGAGTCAGGAGCAATAACTCTATAAGTTACAGCTCGATCTCTAATGGCGTTGATAGGCAACAATGACGAGAAGGATTTGAATGAACTATGGCATAGGAGAATGGGGCACTTACACCATGGGGCTTTGAGAATTCTCAAGAAGATCGCCACAGGAGTTCCAAAACTTAGCACCAAGCGAGATGACGTCTGCAGAGGGTGCGTAATGGGGAAGGTATGCCAAGGCAACTTATCCCATAAGCAACAATAGGGCTAAGAGTGTGTTGGGATTAATACACTCGGACATCTGCAGACCAATGTCCACTAGAGCTCTCAGTGGTGCCAAATCTTTCATCACCTTTATTGATGACCACTCCAGGAAGACTTGGATCTACTTTCTTAAAACCAAGGACGAAGTCTTTGATCAATTCAAGGAGTTTAAGGCTCTGGTTGAGAATTTGACAGGAAAGTGGATAAAGACACTGCGATAAGACAATGGTGGAGTATACATAGATAAAGATTTCACAGAGTTCTGCGCAAGGGAATGCATCAGAAGAGAGTGGACTGCTCCATATAATCCGGAGCATAATGGAATCGCAGAAAGGAAGAATAGAACTATTGTTGAGGCTGCAAGGGCTATGCTGTATGATCAAAACATGCCTAAATTCCTATGGGTGAAGCTTGTAATACAACTGTATATGTTCAGAACAGGGTTCCTCATAATGCATTGGGTAAGATCACTCTAGAAAGTGTTTACTGGCAAGAAGCCAGAGGTAAGCCACTTCAGGATCTTTGGGAGTGTGGCATACTGCCATGTACCCGAAGAAAATAGGAAGAAGTTGGATAGGACGGTTGTAATGGAGGAAAGAGCTTTCAGAAAATCCCGAGAGATGCCTTCAACAACGCAGTCTGAAGATAACTCTCTGGTCCAGCCTCTACGACTAGCTGAGGTTAGCCCGAGTGCTTCTCCAAGGCAAAATGATTCAAGGGATTCATCTCTAGAAGATTTGCAGGAGGGGGAGAAAGTAGAGCCACCCAATACTAGTGGTAGGACGAGTAGGGAATTACGACAAATTCTAAAGGATGTAGAGGAGTTTGTCGAGGCCCCCAGAAATGAGAAGAGGAAGCGTAAGCAACCAGATAGGTACCAAGCCTTGGTAGCACATGTTGGGGAATCCTCTAGTTTTCAGGAGGCAGCTGAACATCAGGTATGGGTCGATGCAATAGTGGAAGAGTACAGTTCCATCATGACAAATGATGTCTGGAAGGTGGTTCCTAGGCTTCAGAATAGATAAGTTGTGGGTTCGAGATGAATCTACAAGATCAAATATGCTGCAGATGGCAGCATAGAAAAATTCAAACTAGGTTTGTGGCAAAGGGGTATGCTCAGAAGGAAGGGATAGATTATGAAGAGACCTTCGCCCCAATTGCCATATATATTTCTATAAGATTTGTGATATCCATTGCTGCACAGATGGGATGGGAGATTCACCAGATGGACGTCAAGGCTGCGTTCTTGAATGGGGTGATAGAAGAAGAAGTGTATATCGAACAACCAGAGGGCTTTGAGACGCATGGGTAGAAAACTTATGTGTGTAGGCTTAAAAAACCTTGTATGGACTTAAGCAAGCCCCTAGAGCTTGGTATGGTATTGATAACTACTTGCAGAAGATGGGATTCGTTAAGAGTGACGTAGATCCCAATCTCTACTATCTGAGAGTAGGGGATGAGACTTTGATATTGGTACTGTACGTAGATGATCTATTCCCGACAGGATCATCTAGGCTCATCAAGGACTGCAAGGAGAATTTAGCTGCAGAATTCGACATGAAGGATTTGGGGCTGATGCATTATTTTCTGGGGTTGGAAGTTTGGTAGCAGAAGAGTAAGAGCTTCCTTGGTCAAGGGAGATATGCTACAGAAATCTTGAAGAGGTTCAAGATGGAGGACTGTAGACCCATGGCTACACCGATGATCACCAACTGGAAGAAAATTGATACATCTGAAGATGATGAGGCGGATCCTACCTTGTATAGGAAGCTCATAGGGTCCCTGATGTATTTGGTCAACACTAGACCAGACATTTGTTATGTTGTCAACACCCTCAGTCAGTTCATGGTGGAACCAAGGAGGGTACATTGGGCAACAACCAAGCATGTTCTTAGATATTTGTAGGCAACAATCGAGCTTGGATTTTGATACACCCGAGGTAATGACATCAGATTGGGCTAGGAGCCCAATAGATCGGAAAAGTACCAGTGCATACTGTTTCAATGTTGGATCAGGAATGACCTCCTGGTGTAGCAGGAATCAAAAGTCCGTGGCTCTGAGCTCAGCTGAGGCAGAATATATGGCTGCAAGCATTGCTTCGTGCGAGGCCGTATGGCTTAGAAAACTGCCTGTGAATCTACTCAAGGAAAAGATGGAAGCGACCAACATTCTATGTGATAATCAGAGCTCCATCAAGCTCTTTGAAAATCTTGTGTTCCATGATTGGTCGAAGCACATTGACACCAGGTGTCATTTCATCAGAGACTGTGTCCAGCGGGGAGCTATACAATTATAGTACACTCCGATATGAGAATAGGTGGTAGACATCCTTACTAAGGATCTGGAAAAGACAAAGTTTGTCTACTTCAGAGAGAAGAGGGGGATGATCAAGAATCCATTTCAATAGTAGAAATAGACCGATGCAGAATTGTGAGGGAGCTGCAGTACAAATGAGGCAGTGGCAATGGAAGTGGTAGTGTCATGGGCAACAGTACAGAAGGAAACAACGCAGCAGAGGAGGGGCAACAACAGCCAGGCATCAACAGAGCAGAGAATGCTTCAGGGTTAGAGCAGTATGCAACATGCATATTGCTAGAACACTTTCCTTGCTAAGAGGGAGTGTTGATTTTTGTAGCATTAGAAAGTGATCTAAGTCTCAAATTTGGTAAGGAGGTTTAGACACCAGTATTCCAAAGAACTTAGAAACCGTTTGTGGAAATTCCACTTGGTTCATGTTTTATTAAAATAATTAATTATTTTAATGGAGATCCTAAGTCTAAACTAAGGGAAATTAAATAATTAATGGGTATTAATAAAACAAAGTGTGAATCTTCTAGAGAACAAAGATCAAGTCAAGTTTTAATCTTAGCCATTGATTAGACTTCTAATCTGGGTCGTTGATTCATCAATGACAAGATTATAAAAGAAGGCTTGAGGGTCATTTGGAAAGTAAGCTGGGCAAGCGTTCAGTAACCTGAGGGAAGTCAATTATGAAGGAATATAATTCGATTTGAGAGGAAGATTTGCAAGGGCAGAGGAAGCAGAGGGCATCAACAGTGTCAGGGCACTAGGGAATGAGGAAGCGGAGAGGTAGCACTTCGAAGCAGCACAAAGGCCTCACGCAGTAGTGACGTACGCTTATGCTGGCTATGCAGAAAGAGCTACGCATGAGGCACGCAAAGTGACACAGGGAGGGCTAGGGAACCCCTAAGGCCTCATAAATTCTTTGGAGGATTGAAGGAGAATTATTTCAGGTGTATCTCGAGAAAATTTTTTAGTTGTTTCTGTTAGACTTTCCTTGTAAAGATTTCATTGCTGAAGATTAATATATAAACCCTCATTTGTTGCACCGGTTTTCCCACATTGGGTTTTTCCGGGGACAATTGTTCAAAAATAACTGTGTTAATGTGATTGATTCTTGTGCTTGTATTCTTTACTGTTCTGTTCTCTACATTTACTTGGGTGATTACCGCAGTAGTATTTATTTCAAAATTTACTGAAATGATTCTGTAAATATTTTATTGGAAGAATAAGTAGGAGAACTAAATTTATCACTGTAGTAGTATTTCAGGATTGAAATTTTTATAGTAAGGAGAGAATTGGATTTGAAATTCAAACCCTAGGGTTGATGTTTTGAAAGGTAACATCAAGAAATTTAGGGTTTGGATATGAAAAACCTAGGATTTCTCTCTCTCTAAAGATTCCATGAAATCCCTAGTTTATTATCATGCTCTTGTACTTGTATACTTTTGGCGGTACTTGTTAGTGAATGTTGCAAGTACATAAAAGAAATGCTATGAAAAGCATGATGAATGAAGATAATAGTAACTTGGTAATCAAATTGGATCCTTGGGCACGAAGATGGACCATGAGGATGTTAATGCTTCATTAAAGAAGATTGTCATGAAGAGAGGGAGCCCTTCAAGGTTTGTTGTAGCAGCAACTCAAGGTATGTTTAAGATTGCCAAGTTTGTAGCATGTCTCCGTGATCTAAGAAGGTACGATTATTTTGTCTTCAAAATTTACGATTATTTTGTCTTCAAAATTTTTCTTTATATTAATAACCCTCTCATATCTAGGGTTTTGGTCTAGAAGCATAAAGATTCTTATATTGTTAATGATGTTTGATCTCTAGATTAAAATCAACCCTTGTAGTATTATCTTTTGATAAAACCCTAGCCTTTTTAATTAGGGTTTGTTGATGATATCTAGGGCATATGATAAAACCCTAGCTTTATAGTGTTTGATGATAGTTTCTAGGGTTTGTGACAAAGCCCTAATAGATGTTGATATAAGATCTCAGGGCATGAAAGTGAAACCCTAGGTGTAAATGCTTCCGCTATGGCTGAAACCCTACCATAGTTTAGTTGTTTGATATCAAAGGTTTAATATTAAAGTTTTGATAACCCTAGATGCTCTCCTTGTGATAACATGATAATCCTAGTTTGATAAAGTTAATTTCATGCTCTTGTACATTTATATTTGTGTGTCTGGTTGTACTTCGTTGATAAGATTTGCATGTACTTAGTTTTCAATAGTTTGTAAAGCTGTATGCCTACCTCATACTTGATGATGACTTTATGATAATATTGGGCACGATGGAAAGAGGGAGCTATAAGAACCCTAATGACATTGAAGTTTACATTGATAATTGAAAAATGACCTTGTTGCCATATGAAGATAAAATGAATGATGTTTTGGAAGTTCGAAGTTCTTCGATGATATGATGATGCAAAAGAAAGAGCCTATGTAGCTGGAAGAATAAATTTTTTGATGATGGACTCATCCCTAGTTGAGAGGGAGCTTAAATGAAGGAAAGTGTATATCCTCCATAGTGAAAAGGAGAACATGATGTATACTAAAGACTATGAAGAAAGAATAGGATCAGAGAATGGCTAAAGCACTATTGATGATTACTCTTGTTTGATGATGTTGTGAATAAAGATTTGAATGTTTTGAGAAGTTTTGAGGCTGGGTTTGGTGCTGCTTGAGAGGTTGGAAAAGGGAAGCTTTCGTCGAGATTTGTTGGGATATTATGGTGAATTAAGCAACATCAGAATAGATGAGGACCCCGAACTTTATGCTAGCATATTGATAATAAGAACCAATATATTGGAAGTTTAATACTGGTTGGGGTCGTGAGGCTACAATATGTTCTAATCGATGAACATGTAGTTGGTGTGTTGTTCTCTCCCTGAGAAGTTTTGAATATTTGATAAGCATGGTTGGATTGATTTGGTTGAGAGGGAGAGATGTGTACCTTGTTAGTGCCCCGTATTTCCGAATGCTAAAGACAGAATCTCGGAGGGCCAACCTCAAAATCGCTTTGAGCCTAGGATCTAGCCCTCCTAGGCTCAGAGAGGGATCTCTCTATTAGATATAACTTTGTTTGATTTGGCATTTTAGGCTAGTTATTAGGGCAGTGGGTTTGTTTGAAATTTGTGGTTGAGACAACATGAGAGTGGCCATTGGGCCAATGGAGTCAAACAATGGCTGGTTTTGTTGCATCAGAAGTTCAAAAGCATCACAGGGAAAGCTAACTATGTGTGCTGGATCTTAAAGTAGCAGGAATTATGAGGTGAAAGAATCAGTGAATTTGTAGTAGTGGTTAAAAAGCAATTAAGATTTTTTTAACCAGACTTAATGAAGAAAACTTTCAGATTGTAATCACAGATAGGATTAAGGTGCTCTAACAACAAATCTTAATCTAAAATTTATGTTTTACAATCAGCTTAAAATGATACGCAGTGAGGAAAAACAATGGAAACATTCAACATAGAGAAGAGAATCACATCACCAGACAAACACAACTCAAGTATCCTACAAATGGTTTCTTACTATTGATGGTCCAGCTTCCCAAAAATTACAGTGCTCTAATACAGTCAATACTTACAATGCAGGGTCCAACCCCTGAAACTGCCAAATGCATGCAGTGTTTAACTAAAAACTACATCGGTTGCCCTATCTACTTCGACAACTTCTCATTAATTACAATCAAGTAAAAACTAGACAAGTGTGCCCATGCAAAGGGCCAAGACAAAGACATCTAGCAATCACCGCCTTTGGCTTTTAACTTCAGCAACCTTTCATGGATTGTAAAGCGAACCCAAAACTGGCTGGGGTGGTCTCGAAGAGGCAACAATAAATGATTCTGACATCTGGCTCTGCCATTCAGACCGCATTTGCTGGATCATTAATTCTAATGCGGCGCTGGCACTGCTGCTTCTCTAATCCTACTCCCTTTTCTCTATTACAGACATAGATATAAATAACAAATACAATCCTTACGCTCAGGATATCAAACTCAATCATCCTGGCCGAAAATAGCAAGTAAATCCCTAAAAATCTGAACTGAAATTTGGGCCGAATCTGCTGAGAATAGTGGTACACTCAGACATTTGTTTCTCCCCAATGGTGACACCTATGCAAAATCGGAGAGAGGTTATTGTTCTTTGCCCTGTGTTGGTCAAAGACCTCTCTCAGATTTTCAAATTTCATCTCCAGCTCTCCAAAACTGCGGTTGCAAAATCATGCCTAAATAGGGAAACCGAAATCTTGAAAAATGGCCCTCAGACATGTCTTCGATTCTCCCTGCTCCTGACGCCTTTGTAAAATCGGAGAGCGGTTATTGTTCATTGCCCCATGCTGGTCAAAAACCTCTCTCAGATTTTCAAATTTCATCGTCGTTTGTCTGCTGTACGTTTTTGAATTTAATGTCTCTGACTGCGGACAATGGGCAAAAACACCCTTCTAGAATCAAATCAGATTGTAAATTATTTAACTTTGTATGTCTCTCGACTGTCTTCCTCCCCTTTGATGATGCCTATGCTTCTAATTGACTATATGGATGATAGCGGGGGATGTTTTATTGAATTACAATCAAGTAAAAACTAGACAAGTGTGGCCATGCAAAGGGCCTAGACAAAGACATCTGGCAATCACCGCCTGTGGCTTTTAACTTCAACAACCTTTCATGGATGGTAAAGCGAACCCAAAATTGGCTGGGGTTGTCTCGAAGAGGCAACGATAAATGATTCTGACATCTGGCTTTGCCATTCAGACCACCTTTGCTGGATCATTAATTCTAATGCGGCGTTGGCACTGCTGCTTCTCTAATCCTTCTCCATTTTCTCTAGTACAAACATAGATATAATTAACAAATACAATCCTTACGCTCAGGAGATCAAACTCAATCATCCTGGCCGAAAATAGCAAGTAAATCCCTAAAAATCTGAATTGAAATCTAGGCTGAATCTGTTGAGAATAGTGGTACACTCAGACATTTGTTTCTCCCCAACGGTGACACCTATGCAAAATCGGATTGAGGTTATTGTTATTTGCCCTGTGTTGGTCAAAAACCTCTCTCAGATTTTCAAATTTAATCTCCAGCTCTCGAAAACTGCTACCGCAAAATCATGCCTTAAATAGGGAAACCGAAATCTTGAAAAATGGCCCTCAGACATGTCTTCGATTCTCCTTGCTCTTGACACCTTTGTAAAATCGGAGACAGGTTATTGTTCATTGCCCTGTGCTGGTCAAAAACCTCTCTCAGATTTTCAAATTTCATCGCCGTTTGTCTGCTGTACGTTTTTGAATTTAATGTCTCTGACTGCGGACAATGGGCAAAAACACCCTTCTAGAGTCAAATCAGATTGTAAGTTATTTAACTTTTTATGTCTCTCGACTGTCTTCCTCCCCTTCGATGATTCCTATGCTTCTAATTGACTATGTGGATGATAGTGGGGGAAGTTTTATTGAATTTCTTGTGAGAGGATTGGTAACAACGAATCGTGGAAAATTTCTCACTGGGAGCAAGCCTGCTACAGACCCATAACAAACCCATTGTATTTCGCTTTTCCATAGGAAGGAAAAGAAGAGCTCATCTTCCATCTCTGTGTGAAGAAACTGTAAAGCAAATAATTAGGCATTTTTGAATTGGGTGTTTTGCAGAGCTAGCCACGACATACTGTTGGAAGGTGCATTTACTTATCAATTTGGTTAATAAAAGGATAGCATCCCATTCCTTATGTACGCTGCGAAATTTACAGATACATTCCATTGGAAGCCACTGTCGAAAAGTGTAACTAGGTCGGTCTTCATGTTGACTATGTAATTATGTATTTATGTAAAGAAGATATCAAAGATAATAAAATGTATTTTTGTTGTACTTGCTTCATGGGTTTCATGAGCATGTTTTATTATAGGTCAATAGACTTCTTCTTGATGTTTAGTAGGATTTGTCTAATGTTTATAAATGTAATCAAAAGTCATGCTTATGAAGTTTCTAGTTTTAAAAGTGTGCTCCAAGACCTTGTGAGAAAATAGCTGATAAACATCCCTCATGAAGTCACCCTTAACGCTGGAATATACAAGTCTTCATGTCGGCCTAAAATCTATGCTAAAGTTCGACCTATATGTCAGCTGTATGGTCAGCCTCATATCAAAGAAGCAACTACTATATATACCCCTGTCTGCGGCTCATTTAGAACAAGAAAATCTCGGATAGCTCTGAAGTTAATACAAAAGAAATTGCAGATTCTTTCTGAGATATTACAAAGGCATAATACCGACCTTAAATTAGCAAAGAAGCGGTGGTGTAATATACAGAGAAGTTCGGATCAGTTTCTCTAATGAAGTGCGAAGATAAGGGTTTGATGAAGTGCGAAGATAAGGGTCTGATGTAGTGCGAGTAGAAGGGTCTGCGGTAACACCAAGTTGGAAGAATTTGTTGTAGTGCGAAGAAACTCACATGCCTCTAAAACAGAAGGTGCAGATTACAGTGTATAAGCAAAGGATAATACAACAAAGTGTTAAGGGATTTACAACAAGAAGGGAAGTCTGAAATTAAAGCAAAGAAGAAGACTAATCAACCAGAAAAGATGAAGGTGTTCACAACATTAAAGAGAACTACTCCAAGTTCAGCCCTGGGATATCACAAATATACAGGAAGATTGAAATACATCTAAAGGGTTCAGTGCAGAAGTATATATATATCTCTGTTTTGAGTATCAAATGAGATAAGGAAAAGATGAGAAGGAACCTAAGTAAAGCTGAAGTAAAGTCGAGAAGTAGAAGTAGAAGCCAAGAGACCGAGTTCTCTAATATTGATACAAGCCAATACTTGTTGGTGAAGAAAAGAAAGATCAGCGTTGGAAAAAAGACTTATAAACAGTAACAAGGTCTTGGAGGCACTCATAGGTCAAGGGTCTGAGTCTGGGTCATGGTACTTGTCATTTGAAGATCTATAAGAAGAATTCTTTGTGGGTTTTCCTCTCGAAGAGGGAGAGGTTTTGCCCTGGCTCTAGGAGCCAAATTTGTGTCTCGTGCATTTTGATAATTGACTTGATGAAAGACTAACTAAGCTAAAGAAAGAAAGACATAAGTAACTCAAGCAAGCTCACAAGCAATTATCAAGAAGAGAATTTGTATTAACCTACAACCCTCCAAATTCTCAACATGGTTTCAGAGCTAAGGTGCTAGAAAGGGTATAAAGACACTCAAGAATTAGATTTCATGGATGGCATCAAAACCAGGATTTGAATAGAAGAAAGGTCAGTCTTCCACAGTGAAAGAAATAAGACAGTATTATAGAACCATCTTAAATGTGCCAGCAGATCATTTGCTATCTCAAAGTATTGCCATCAAAAGCTTCAAGGCAAGTTACCTATCATCCTTGATCTTTCAAGGAAACAACAGAATATCCTCATCAATCACCATTCAAAGGAAGCTTCAACCATCTTCAAAGTAATCAAGCTGATAGAAGAAGAAAAGCATCTACTCAAGTAAGTATATCTATGACTTTATATGAATCTATTAAAATGTCTCCTTTGAAAAGAAAGAAAGAAACTGTTTGGGGTTTCAAACTTTCCATAGAAGACAAGGACAATGATGTCATGCCAAATTCATGAAGGGAGATATAAGAGCCCAAAGGATTCTTATAGAATCCATAAAAGACTCTATCATCTCCGATGTACCAAATCTAAAATCATCAAAAGGAGTATATAAGAAATTAGTGGAGCTATTCTCTATGAGTACTGCAAGAGAAGCAATCTCTCTGATCAACTGCAGGAACTAGGAGAAGACTATAGTGGTGCTAAAAGCTCTGTGAGGAGAATGGGGAAATTTCACTTCAAAATTATATGGGAAGATAGAAGTCACACCATTCCACGATTTAGGGTCTCTATGTAAATAGAGGAAACAAGATTGAAAGTCAAAGCTGTTACAGGATCAAGTGAAGGAATCAAGCCTTTGCAGCCATGTCCAGGAAGAAAGGAAGATTCAGTAAGTTTTGGTCCTCAAAGTAAAAGAAGAAATGTGGACGAAGCACGATGCCTTAGATATGATGAACTTGGGCATTAAAATAGAAGTTGTCCTTAATCTGAAAAAGGAAAAGAGAAATAGGGAAGAAGCCCATGTCTCTGAAATGAGGAAAGAGCCTGATAAGAAAGAAGAAGCAAGGGATCTCCACTACGATTGAGATCATCTTCTCCTTTAAGTGATTTTTGTTGGTTATATGATAGGAAGCAGTGTAGCATTTTGATGAAAGCATGGTAGGAGCTCTTGGTGAATCAACTCCGAGGAAACCTTTCTGATAACATTACTAATGAAAAGCAGTCATCAAGAGCAAGGGTCATCATGGAAATAGATTTCTGGGATGTGTTGACATATTGATGGAGCAGGCCAAAAGAATGAAGCTCTTCATTCTTGAGAAATTGCTATAGGATGACTCAAGGGAAAAGGGTATGAGGTATGTATATATTTATATGCTAACATTAGATGCTGTGAAGTCATGTCATATGGTTGCAGGTAATGAATTTCTGTATTTAGAAGTATGATTTATGGAGGGGTATCTCTTAGTGCATTGATAGATGAAATCAACGTAATATGTCCTCATGGAATATGAGGTGGTTGTATATGAACGAGAAACTATAAAGGTTGTAAATTCCTGGGAATGGAGAATGTGCAGAAAGGAAGAGATCATGAAATGCAACCATGTCAAGAGGCAATTATCATACGGAAGCCAAGAAGATGTGACTAGGAGATTTCTTGGGAGAATATGTAGACTCTGACAGAAGTCTGGTAAATAAGAAGACCCTTGACAAAACATATCATTAGGAGATGTGTCAATGTGTTTGAAAGATGCCGATGCCTACAGGAATATGTCATGGTGAAAGATCATCACTAAGGTAAATTTTGTTCAAGTTCATATGTATATGTTTATCTGGATGAATTTGTGTAGGGCTGCTAATTATAAGAGAGGATGTATAATCCTTGGGGATGATTCGAAGGAAAGCAACATGGCATACGATGGACCAGATGAGGAAGATTGATGAATCACTTTTTGATAGTGGACATGACTCGTGACTGAAAGTGATGGATGATCTGTGCCTTACGAAGCCAAAAGATGAAGATTCCTCAATATTGAAATCCATGACATCGAGGGGAGTAACTCTTCATGAGTAGCTGGATTGCTTTTGCAGGACCCTGGTTGATGAGGAGCCTAGTGGTAGGTTTCTTGCTTGGAAGAAACTTGAAATATGTCCTTCCTGTGTTAAGAGGGAGTGATATATGTGATTCTCTATTACATGTGTCATGCACCAGACCAGGACTAACAACCGTAAGTCTTAGTGAAGTCCATGTGAAGAGAATGGATAGGCACATCATTCTGGTCTTCACCTGGAAGACAGAATGGAGGATTGGGTAATCATCTAGCATTCAATACTCTTTGAGAATGAGATAGGGCATTCAAGATAAGAGTAGTCGTGGACCAATATTCTTTGAGGGCTAGCTACCCAAGAGCAAAATAGTTCAAGAAGGTCACACTCTGGGAACACCTAGGTGGGGTATGTACCGTGGAGAGACAATGACTATGGTTTCTATTAGTCATGTGTCTCACCAACATTGTAGCCCATTGTCTCGTTGAGAGATGGGGCTATTAATCAAGGCCTTGCACTAGGACAATGCTGGTTGATATGATGCTATACAGATGCGATTACCAATCCGATTCTTCTTATGAGATTCTTCAGTTTGAAAGTAACCATGTATTTGTATGAATACCTCCCTAGTTAAGAGGGAGTGTTGAAAAGTGTAACTAGGTCGGTCTTCATGTTGACTATGTAATTATGTATTTATGTAAAGAAGATGTCAACGATAATAAAATGTATTTTTGTTGTACTTGCTTCATTGGTTTCATGAGCAAGATTTATTATAGGTCAATAGAATTCTTCTTGATGTCTAGTAGGATTTGTCGTATGTTTATAAATGTAATCAAAAGTCATGTTTATGAAGTGTCTACTTTTAAAAGTGTTAAGGGATATACAACAAGAAGGGAAGTCTGAAATTAAAGCGAAGAAGAAGACTAATCAACCAGAAAAGCTGAAGGTGTTCACAGCATTAAAGAGAACTACTCCAAGTTCAGCCCTGGGCTATCATATATATACAGGAAGATCGAAATACATCTAAATGGTTCAATGCAGAAGTATATATATATATCTATGTTTTGAGTATCAAACAAGATAAGGAAAAGCCGAGAAGGAACCTAAGTAAAGTTGAAGTAAAGTCGAGAAGTAGAAGTAGAAGCCAAGAGACCGAGTTCTCTAATATTGATACAAGCCAGTACTCGTTGGTGAAGAAAAGAAAGATCGACGTTGGAAAAAAGATTTATAAATAGTGACAAGGTCTTGGAGGCACTCATAGGTCAAGGGTCTGAGTCTGGGTCATGGTACTTGTCATTTGAAGATCTATAAGAAGAATTCTTTGCGGGTTTTCCTCTCCAAGAGGGAGAGGTTTTGCCCTGGCTCGAGGAGCCTAACTTTGTGTCTTGTGCATTTTGATAATTGACTTGATGAAAGACTAACTAAGCTAAAGAAAGAAAGACATAAGTAACTCAAGCAAGCTCACAAGTAATTATCAAGAAGAGAATTTGTATTAACCTACAACCCTCGAAATTCTCAACAGCCACACCGATATTTGGTGTTTCAAATCGTTTCGCAACTCGGGCAATTCAAAGACCTCCTTATACATGCTCATTAAAATTATAATTAACCCTCGAGAGCGCAGGAGGAGATGAAGGTGCAAATGAAGTTGAATCCTCCATCATTCCATCCTTAGCCATGAAGAAATTGAAGTGGAGGCTGATTTTAATCCAGTCTTGACTATAAAACTCACCACTGCTGTGTTTGTCCTGCAAAAAACTCGAGACCGGATTTCAGAGGGGGCATATCTATTTTGTGGTATCGGATGGGGGGGGGGTGCGAATTATCCTCCGCTTGCCACGTGGTCAATGAAAACATCCCATTTCGGACCCCCCCCCGCATTCATTAAACTTCGACGCATAGAAGGGGTTCGAATTCAACTTGAACCATCAATTTTAGCCAAAGGTCATCATCCATAAGCCGAATATGCGTGAGGTTTAGCATAATATAAAAAACATAGAATTGATTAATTAATTCTATATTTTAAATAAATTTGATTTCATTTGGAATAAAATTTGATGAAGCCATTTCAAATTTGTCCCATTTTCGCTAATGAATTTGAAAATATGCATGCCAAGGTGTAAATTTAAAATTGATCCCATGCTAACATCGACTCCTCCTTGGGATGCTATCCTCCCAGCGAGGCAACAAAGAATCGCAGATCTCTGAATTCGGCGACCAATGCCTTGGTGATTGAGATGATAACAATATGCTCTGCAATAAAACTCCTGCAACTGAACACTTTATTCATTTGTTCTAAACCTCATGCTAAAATCTGATCCATGTACTGCAATCTGAACTGAAACTACAACTGAACTATGCACTGCAAACCATCAAACTGAAATCACTGCCGCACACTGAAAATCTGAATTCTGAAACCTGAACTATGCTGAAATTGAAGTCTGGAACACACTTGAACTGACAATTGACAAGCGATTTGAAACGAAAACTGGAAAGACGCTCAGAGAACTCAGCTTATTTGCACACCTACCTACCCTAACCTACTGAAATCACTGCTGTTCTAAATGATACAATAATGCCAGTGCATCGAGTCAAGCAACTTCTCTAATATCTTTATTCTTTCACTGCTTTTCACCAAACTTCAGAAACAAACCTGTTAATGGTATTTGATAAAGATTCCCAGCTTGATGTTCTTTATAGGGAGCTAGGTGGCCGTGAAAAACAACAAAAATGCTAGAAATGTATTGTGACTTTGTCATGAACAGTTTCTCGATATAGATAGTCACTGGATCAAGATACACTTGACCTATTTCTGGATCGTTTGACTCAACCAACTCAACTTCATATCCTGGTACTGTAGATGTGCTCTCCAAGTCTTCAAACAACTCGGAACATGCTTGCATGTTATCTGACGAATTTTTTGTCGATACTTATACCAAACCAGACAATGGGGCAGACTGTTTGATCATATCCATATCATAGTAGCTTGTGAAATTATTATGGGTATATGAAAGCTAACTTTGAAAGCACAAACCATCCAATGTGTCTGCTATTGGGTCATGTAGTGCTTTAGATGGTTGTAGCATTGGTTCCATTGGTATTTCATGTTTTCTCTCGTGATTATCAACTAAAATGTGACCAAAAATCTCTTTCATGATCAGAAATGAATTAAAACATAAGGGTAGAGAATCAAACTTGATCAATTCATCATCCGTTTCAGACTCTGTGACTTCATCTGAGACTTGACATTCAAGATGATTTAGGGATCGAACCTCTGGATCTAAAAAAGGTTCCGTTTCATCCATTCATTCCTCAATTGATTCATTCGAACATTTTCATCCTTCCTATTTACAATCTGCTTGTAATGTACTCTCAAGAGCGAGGCAAAACACACGGGTAGACATTTTGTACTTACTTGTAAACTTTCTGCATTTTCCTCCTTACAATCTTGTTCAACATGCAGAGTTTGATTGTCATCTTTGCATTGTGATAATTGTGTTTGTTCTTCCCAAGAAAATGGTGTTGGCTGTTTTGAACAATCGGCCTCAATCTCAACCATATAATCTTCCTTTTGATAATCATATTTGAGAAGATTATCTCTGTATGCAAGGTCATCTAACATGTACATCATCGCTGGAGATGTTCATGCCTCCCTTTGATTTTGAACCTCATCTTTGGCTATGTTGTGAATTGAGTACATAAAATAATCATTTTCTGTTTTAGGATACCAAGGATGAGTTGCAAATTGCTTGGGTACATTGATCTTTTTCTTTTCTGGAACTAATGAAACATGAGGTATTTGAACAACAAGTTCCTCTTTTCTTCTAATCTTATGCATAATTTCATTGACTGTATTTGTCAAGATATCTAGTTTTATTTCTGAAGAAAATCCTCAAGATTTTGAATGTGTTTTTCAGCCGTTATATTCACATTTTCTCCATCAAACCTGGGTAGATTATTGCTATAATTTGCAAGGTGGTCATGGAGGATATGAGGCAAAACCAGAGGCTTGTAAATGTCTGGGACTTTTATAGGTATAGAGGGTAAAGCAGGAGGCTTATAACCATTTGGAAATTTAGCAAGAGCAGGGGATGAAGCACGAGGCTCATGTCTCACCAGGTTTTCTACAAGTGTATCTGGGGTGTGCACAGGTGTATGAGTATGTACATGATCTACAATTTGGGGCTTAGTTCCTCGAGGCTTATCAATTTGCAAATGATCAATGTAAACTTCAGCAGCGTACTCTTGATCAGGCTTAGAGTAAGATAGAACATAATTACAGATAAAACCAAAAATGCCTTGAATACAATTTGGGCTTGAATACCTGCTCTTTCCAGGCTTATTGGTCATGTTTCAAGTCCTTCCTCTAGTGGAGTCTTTGAATGGAATTGATCTGGATTGGAGTTGCCAGGTGGATGATTTCAACCTTCTTGTGTCTGGCTATTTGTCCACCATCAACAACCGGATCTGAACTTGATAAAGTGTTACTGAGGAAAGCAAAACACGTTCCCCAGTATGGTCACCAATATGTTAGCGCCCCGTAAGTCCAAAGGCTGAAGACAGAATCTTGGAGGGTCAACATCAAAACCGCTTCGTGCCTAGGATCTAGCCCTCCTAGGCTTAGAGAGGGATCTCTCTATTAGATATAGCTTTGTTTGATTTGGCGTTTTAGGCCATTTATTAGGGTAGAGGGGTTTGTTTGAAATTTGTGGTTGAGACAACATGAGAGTGGCCATTGGGCTAATGGAGTCAAACAGGGGCTGGTTTTGTTGCATCAAAAGTTCAAAAGCATCACAGGGCAAGCTAACTGTGTGTGCTGGATCTTAAAGTAGCAAGAATTGTGAGGTGAAAGAAGCAGTGGATTTGCAGTAGTGGTTAAAAAGAAATTAAGAATTTTTTAACCATACTTCATGAAGAAAACATTCAGATTGTAATCACAGATAGGGTTAAGGTGCACCAACAACAAATCTTAATCTAAAATTTCTGTTTTACAATCAGCAAAAATTGATACGTAGTGAGGAAAAACAATGGAAACATTCAACATAGAGAAGAGAATAACATAACCAGACAAACACATCTCAAGTATCCTGAAAATGGTTTCTTACTATTGATGCTCCAGCTTCCCAAAAATTACAGTGCTCCAATACAGTCAGTTCTTACAATGCAGGGTCCAACCCTTGAAACTACCAATGCATGCAGTATTTAACTAAAAATTACATCGGTTGCCCTATCTACTTCGACAACTTCTCATTAATTTCAATCAAGTAAAAACTAGACAAGTGTGGCCGTGCAAAGGGCCAAGACAAAGAAATTTGGCAATCACCGCCAGTGGCTTTTAACATCGACAACCTTTCATGGATGGTAAAGCGAACCCAAAACTGGCTGGGGTGGTCTCGAAGAGGCAACGATAAATGATTCTGACATCTGGCTTTGCCATTCAGATCGCCTTTGCTGGATCATTAATTCTAATGTGGCGCTTGCACTACTGCTTCTCTAATCCTACTCCCTTTTCTCTATTACAAACATAGATATAAATAACAAATACAATCCTTGCGCTCAGGAGATCAAACTCAATCATCCTGGCCGAAAATAGCAAGTAAATCCCTAAAAATCTGAACTGAAATCTGGGCCGAATCTGTTGAGAATAGGGGTACACTTAGACATTTGTTTTTCCCCAACGGTGACACCTATGCAAAATCAGAGAGAGGTTATTGTTCTTTGCCCTGTGCTGGTCAAAAACCTCTCTCAGATTTTCAAATTTCATCTCCAGTTCTCCAAAACCACTGCCACAAAATCATGCCTTAAATAGGGAAACTAAAATCTTGAAAAATGGCCCTCAAACATGTCTTCAATTCTCCCTGCTCCTCACACCTACGTAAAATCGGAGAGAGGTTTTTGTTCATTGCCCCGTGTTGGTCAAAAACCTCTCTCATTTTTTCAAATTTCATCTCCGTTTGCCTGCTGTACGTTTTTGAATTTAATGTCTCTGATTGTGGACAATGGGCAAAAACACCCTGTTATAATCAAATCAGATTGTAAATTATTCAACTTTGTATGTCTCTCGACTGTCTTCCTCCCCTTTGATGATGCCTATGCTTCTAATTGACTATATGGATGATAGTGGGGGATGTTATATTGAATTTCTTGTGAGAGGATTGGTAACAACGAATCATGGAAAATTTACCACCGAGAGTAAGCCTGCTACAGACCCATGACAAACGCATTGTATTTTGCTTTTCCTTAGGAAGGAAAAGAAGAGCTCATCTTCCATCTTTGTGTGAAGAAACCGTAAAGCAAATAATTAGGCATTTTTGAATTGGCCGTTTTGCAGAGCTAGCCATGACATACTGTTGGAAGGCGCATTTACATATGAATTTGGTTGATAAAAGCATAGCATCCCATTCCTTGCGTACGTTGTGAAATTTACAGATACATTCCACTGGAAGCCATACCAATATGTGGTGTTTCAAATCGTTCTGCTACTCGTGCAATTCAAAGACCTCGTTATACACGCTCATTAAAATTATAATTAACCCTCGAGAGCACGGGAGGAGATGAAGGTGAATATGAAGCTGAATTCTCCATCGTTCCATCCTTAGCCATGAAGAAATTGAAGTGGAGGCCGATTTTAATCCAATCTTGACAATAAAATTCACTAGTTCTGCATTTGTCCTGTAAAAAACTTGAGATCGGATTTCAGAGGGGGGCATATCTGGTTTGTGGTATCGGATGGGGGGGGGTGCGAATTATCCTCTGCTTGCCACGTGGTCAATGAAAACAACCCCTTCATTAAACTTGAATGCATAGAAGGGGTCTGAAATCAACTTGAACCATCAATTTAACCAAAGGTCATCATCCATAAGTCGAATATGCATGAGGCTTAGCATAATATAAAAAACATAGAATTGATTAATTAATTCTATATTTTAAATAAATTTGATTTCATTTGGAATAAAATTTGATGAAGCCATTTCAAATTTGTCCCATTTTGCTAATGAATTTGAAAATATGCATGACAAGGTGGAAAATTAAAATTTATCCCTTGCTAACACACCTTAGGCTGCGTGCCTGAATGATGGTACTTGGGAGGACATCTTGGCCTGGTTGGTATTGAGATCTCAGTTATTGATTGGCCTTGATGATGTCTAGATCTCGGTGTGGGAGGGTATCTTGGTCTTGACATGGAGCTCCTTTTTAAGTGTTGACCTTGATGATACCTAGATCTTTGTAAGGGTTGGTGTCTTGGCATGGAGGCCTAGATGGTATCTATATCTTGTTAGATTGATATCAAGGTTGTAGCTTGATGGTACCTATAGTGGCAAGTTGCCTTGATGACACCTAGATTGATACCTTGGCAGAGTTTCGCCTTGATGGTATATAGCATTGTATATGCTGTTTATATTCTTCTTGGAACATCTCAAATTGATGTCATCCTTGCAGTAGTTGAACAATTATGAATACGCTCCCTAGTTAAGATGTAGTGTTGAAATATGTAACTAGGTTCAGTCTTTATAATGATTCATGTACTCTTGACATTGTATAAAAGAAAAGGAAGAAATAAAATATTATTATTATGATTCTTGTAAGCATGGGTGCCACCTCTCTCTCTCTCTTCTATTTTTAATAGCATTCCTTCTAGTTCAGCAGCGAGGATGACAATCCTCCACATCTTGATCGCAAAACTTAAGGTTTAGCCGTAAGTGGAGGTGGTAAACACTAAAAGAAGCAAAGTGCGAAGTGCGGGGGAGAAGGTAGGTGGTGTGGAGGGAAGGTGGGACCCGATCGCATTGCAAGTTAGACAAAATAGGTTGCGTGCGTTTCAAATGGTAAGTTAAAAACTGTGTGATGCGATATCACACATTGATGATCGCAGGTTTTAGCGTTTAACAGAATGGAATGAATTGTAATTTTGCGAAATGCGACGTATGGTGGGGAAGGGTGACGTGTTGGGGAGAATGGCCCCACATTAATTGCAATTGGGGAATGGGGAAAAGTGGAGATGAAACAATGATATAGCAGTGAAAAAGGAAAAGTATAAAGATAAAGTAGAACGACGGAGAAAGGTAAATTTTAAGGTGGAAACAAGATTTTGCATGCGGTTTTGATAATGCGGTAAGGTATGGTGGGTCTCGCTTCATTGCATCGGCTTATGAGGGGATTGATTTGTCTCAGCTTTTGCTTATGAGGCTTGGTGTCCTCTCTGAGCGATATCTTGTGCTGTATAATGTCAATATTGAAAGTTTTCAGATCCTGGTATGACCAGGCGAAGACATCGCTATATGACTGAAACAACCTGAGGTACTGATTTTGGTATTCTTCAGGGACCCCTTTTGACAACTTTACCACCTTTGGATCTTCTTTTGTCCCAATGTTCACATCCTTGACAGGCTCGTCGAGGGTAAGTTTGCGGGATTCACCAGGATATCATTCTTATCAAACAGTCTCTCCAATGGCACAAGACCCCTGGGGATGACATTTCCCTTCAATTGCAGAACACGGTGCCTAGCCAGTGTCTCTTCCCATCTGGTTTTTGGCTCCTCACTGTCATCCTTCGGGATTGAATCGATCACCATATTTGAGAACTCGCCCACCGTTTCCATAAAACGTTGGACCTGCTCTTCATCTTTGAAAACTTGCCAATGCTTAACATTGTCCGGAATGGAGGGGCGGTATCGCACTTCAACCTCATATCTGAGCAATGGATTCTGCTGGGGGCGGAAATTACTAGCAGCCACAGCTAGTGAGTCCGCCATTCTGTTATTTTCCCTCTGCATGAACTAAATGTTAAAAGCTGAAAAGAAGTTCTCAACTAAATCCTACGCCTCATTCCTGTAAGCTTTGAGCCGCGGGTGTTTAGTTTGGCATTGGCTCTTGACTTGCCTCACTACAATCTCTGGCTCTTGACTTGCCTCACTACAATCTCTGGCTCTTGACTTGCCTCACTACAAGCTCTGAATCTCCAAACACCTTGAGGTTCTGTATGTTCATGTTTCAGGCTGTCTGCAACCCCAACAATAGGGCTTCATACTCAGCCACATTATTTGTGGCTTCGAATTCCAGCTTAAAGGAGAGTGGAACCAAGCATCCTTTTGGTGATATCAAGAGTATCTCGGCCTCGTTTCCTTCTCGTGAGTAAGCTCCATCAAACTACAAGGTCCATATTTTGTTTTCCTCTCTGCTCATAAGATTCTCCTGGATTAGAGGATAGATCTTCGTTTCTTGCAGGAAATTTTCGTCCTCCTCGAGCACAAGACAAGAGAATTCGCCCTCCTAGTATATACCGGAGAATTTGTGCAACCATTAGCTTTGGTGACCATCTTCACGAATCTGGACTCACGGTATAATCGTTTTCCCTCCCCACCGAATACTGGAATAGTGGCATAGATGAGGTCAAGTTGTATGGATCTTCCAATCTTGGTACCCCAGGATCTGGACAACAACATTCCAAACCGAGCTGGGATATCGGCCACAACAATGTCCATTACCACGCTTTTGGCTGGAATTTGGGCTAAATTTACTACTAGATCTTTTATCATGCCCAAGCATTTCACTCTCTTGGAATCAAAAGAATATAGATCTTTATAAGGCCTGGTGATTTGCAACCTCAATTGCTCCATGACAGACAATGGCAACAGATTATGTGAAGCCACGAAATCTAGCATGCAATTGTGCAATAACAGGTCATGTATAACTAGAGTCACATAGAATGGAGGAGTGGCTGAATCCAACTCTTCTACATGAGGTCCAAAAACTCCCATGGGTCTTTCTTCTTGGAGATTGAGGCTGTCAGGGAGAGGGCCTATGCCCTGGGGCAGCATGAATTGAGAGACTTGTGCCTTGTATGAGGGCTGTTTTAGGAGCTCAATCAGAGGGATATGGGATCTTGACCTTTTCTAATTCTTTCTGGAAGCTAAAGGCCGTGGGAGATTTTTCTGTGATAACTTCTTTGAACTGCACTTTAGGAGGGTCGGGCAGTTTCAAGGGTAGAGCTGTGGATCTCTCATTTTGGGGAGGATCAGAGCCCTGTTTCGAGCAGGTGGGCGCAAAGGCTTTATGATGGGCAGACTCTTCTAAAGGCTTTTTCCCCTTACTGGCAGAACTAGAAGGGTTTGCGCTCTTGATGTCGATTTTTCATCTTGTTCCTGCACTCAGGTTCTCTTCCTGGAGGACCTGAGATCATACTTCTTGTGGAGTTGAGCTTGCATGAAATCCACGAACTGGCTGTAGTAATTGTCAATATCTCAATCCTCTAGGGGGACTTCCTTCTCCTCTGGCTCTTCTTGCAGGGTGAGTTCACCTTCTTCATCCTTTGAGTAAGCGAGGAATTGATCTTCTCGATTGTCTGTGACTTCCTCAACATGTCCCTCCATTTCCCCTTCCAGGATAGAGGAGGTTGGATGTGATCTTGCTGCTCTTTCCTTTTTCGCTGCAACAACTGCAGAGGGGGCTTCTGGTACTGGGGGTTAAGCCCATGGTTTGGAATCATTTGGTTAGGATGAGAAGGGGAATTCTTGGCCTCCAATTCAAACTTCACCAGCTTATTTGAGAGGTTCTTGATTAGCTTATTCATCTCTTCGATTCTATACTCCTATGATTCCCTCTCTTGATTAGAGATAGAAGCCTCCTCCCTACCCCTTATCCTGGCCTCATGCTCTGTCCTCCCTTTGGATTTACTTATAGAAGCAAAGTTTGCTTCTATCTCCAATGCATCAGTCTGGATCTGATCTAGAGATGCAAACTTTTTTTCCCTTAGGGTGAACCCAAATTCTGGTTCAAAAGCTCTTGCGAAAACCACCTTAGCAGCTGCTTGGGGAAGCTTTATTTTAGCATGAAGATTATTATAAAGCTTATTGAACCTCTTTATAATTTTCTATTACATCCTCATTGTGTCTCTTCTTGAGAGCATTGAACTCTGTAAGAACATATCCATGGTCCCTCTTTTCTCCCCATTTTAGTGTGAAGAAATTCTCCATTTCTTCCCACGTGGTGAGTGTGTGATCAGCAAGAGACTTGAACCACTTTCAAGCCTCTCCATCCAAGCATTGGACGAAAAGCCTCAACACCACATCTAGGTGCTCTACATTTACATTCTCAGCAAAGGCGCAGAAGTTTTCAATTGTCTTTGCGCAGATGTACTATCTTCCCCGGTGAACCGAGGCAGGAGCTTTAGATAATCTTGAGGCATGTCATTCAATACTTGAGGTAAAGCCAATGGAGCATATTTATTGAGGAGGAAGCCAGGTACAACCATGAGGGGCAGTGGAGATAAATTTTGAGGATGAATTGGTTGTGGTATAACACGTGTGTGTTGAATAGAGGTTGCTATATTGGTTTGTAAAAAGCTATGGAGTACTGCAACTTCTTTAATTTCTTCGGCCTCGGGAGTAGGGTGCAAGGGAGGCAAAGAAATATCAGCGGATTCAGCTTCGTTTTTTATGATTGAACTGGCTAAATCTAAGGCTTCTGGAGAATACTCAAGTACGCGAGCTGTGGTGCCAGGACCATAGATGTCAACTTTCTGAGATGAGGAAGGTGAAGCTTTTAGAGTAAATGAGGGAAGGTCAGCATGGCTACGCTGCTTCTCCTTCTAGACTCTCCTAAATATAATCTTTTCAGGATCAGACACAGGAGGAGTTCTTCGCTGGGAAGTATCTGATCGAGTATGAGGCCTTTTGTTAGCCAGGATTATGACTGACTTGAACTTTAATAATAGTGGAGTTGCCAAGGTGAGGGCTATGCAACTCTCAACCCTTCGTGCTCACTTGATTGAAGGGTGAAGATAATGTCGTATCCTAGGGAAAAGGTTTTCTAATTCGTTTTCCCAGAAACGACGCCAAAAAGATGTTGTAGCTCCTAGAGACAACCTTGAGTTGCAAAAGACTAGTGCTTAGGACATCTTAAATCAGAGGTTAAAAATGGACAATTGTATAAATACCTTTGATAGAATATGGGTCATGAGAATAATGGATTTGGTGGTTCGAGAATGGAGAAGATCGTTTGAGCCTGCTTCATGTGAATTCCCCAAACGAAGAGAGAGCTCAGGAGGCTGTGAGGTTGATGGCTATTAGATGGGCCAAGAATAAAATACTGAGAAAAAGCTTTAAAATGTGCAGAGGTGTTAAGGAAGAACGAAGAATGAGCCCACAAGAGACAGGCATAAGAGATTTAAGAATCTGTCCCCCGCGACCTCAGAGGAAGCGAATATGAATGAGATATGGGCAACAATAGAGATTCCTGGAGCACGAATTAAGGGAGTGCAACAAGCTTAAAACATGAGCATTAACACCTTGGCATTATTCAGGCACGAATTCACAAATAAAATTGCAGACTACCAGCAGCTACATTACTCAAACCAATCAGAGTAGCATAGCATGAAAATGATCACACGTAAAAAAGGCGATTACTGATAACATAAGGAAACATATACATACTACTCATTGCTCCATTTGGAATCCAAATAATAGCTCTGTATCATATTAATTTTAAATAGCTCTCCCAAATATGTATCTCAGAGCACAAGGAGCACAATCATACAATACTACAGCAAAATTTTTCACAATTCCAGAACCCTTCTTTAATCTTGGAACAAGCTACATATAGAGTTCCCCTCGAGGGTCTTACGGTACTAATCATTTATGATCGACCCATACTTATGAAATCAAAACATCCTACCTAACTTGTAGAGCGTACATTGAGCAATTACTTGTGTACTGAGAGAATTAAAACAGGAATAGGGCGAAATTGAGATTTCACCAGCAAAATCATCAAAATTAAAAAGAAAACAGAAAGGACATGGTTGCCCATGGAGGTCAATAATGGGAGCATTCAAGACGGTATGGCAAGGAGCAGTCGTAGGTGGACAGACTGATTGTCATCATACGATTCTATCTATTCCTTGCAAACCTCCACTCCCTTAGCCTGGTGATTTCCACTTAATCCATTTTGAAGTGGCCTGTAGTACTACGCGTACCTAGTTCTTAAGCGGAGATCTCCTGAGCAGACCACATAAACCATAACTGCATGTTCGACTCAATATCCCATGCAGTGTTTTTGAATTGCAAAACGGGAATCGGATTTCAGAGGTGTTCTCAAGTGGTAAGCGGTATCGGAGAGGGGGGGTGCGAAATGACGAGAGGACGACACGTGGAGGGGTGGGCGGTAATAGATACTGCCCATTTCAGACCCCCGCGCCCCCCCTGGTTAAAGTTCGAAAGCTGCGGGGAGTGCAAAATTAAACAAGGACCGTTAGATGAGGAGGGGGTGATTGGAGATGGAGGAAAGGTGGAGGGTGATGAGGAGAAGGAAATGGCGTATTCGCAGTGAGCGTAGTGTTATGGTGGGGCCAAACCGCGTCACAATCGCATCTCTTTACCATGAAGCAGTAAAGGTAAATTCTAAAATGAGCAAAGTGTGAAGCGCGGGGAGGAAGGAGGTGATGTGGCAGATGGTGGGACCGGACTGCAGCTTGCAAATCGCAAAACTTAAGGTTTAGCCGTAAGCGGAGGTGGTAAACACTGAAAGAAACGAAGTGTGAAGTGTGGGGGAGAAGGTAGGTGACGTGGAGGGAAGGTGGGTCCCGACCGCGTCGCAAGTTAAACAAAATAGGTTGTGGGCGTTTCAAATGGTAAGTTAAAAACTGTGCGATGCAATATCGCACATCGTCAATCGCAGGTTTTAGCATTTAGCAAAATGGAAGGGTGGCAGAGGTCAAAGGCAATGATACTTTCGCCCTGGAGAACTCAGAAGGAGATATACTTGAGGCGCCCGTGAATGGGCAGTTCCTCAAGTTCCCATGTTTCCCTTTGTCCGCCTTCCTGACATCCCATCACAACACCAAATCCCCTACTTGGATTCCTCAGTCTGTAGCTCTTTGGTCAAATAAGCCTTTCATTTTTTCTTGATATTCTGCTAGTTTGAGGCTTACCTGTTCCCGTGTTTCATTCAACTCTACCAACTGGTTCATTCTTTGGATAAGGTCGTTTGGCTCCTCCTCACTTTCTTGTAAGAATCGAGCCACAAGTAATGCAAGTTGAATAGGGAAGACTATGTCCCTGCCATACACCTGTTCATATGGGGACTTCCCTGTGGATCTTTTCACAGTGATGCGATTTTCCCAGAGTGCAAACTTGAGCTGGGAATCCCAATTCTTTTGATTTTCATTGATGGTCTTCTTCAAGATCCTCACGAGTGTCTTGTTAGATGATTTTGCCAACCCGTTCCCTTGTGGGTAGTACGCAGTGGAGTGCCCCAACAGAATGTTGTAACGTTGACAAAAATTAACAAATTTAGCCGACTTGAAAGCCTGGGCATTATCTGTAACGATTATTAGCTGGGCATCCAAACCTAGCTGTTATGTTCTCCTCCAGTAACTTGATCACCACCGAATCTGTAGCATTTCTTGCGGGCACTGCCTTTACCCACTTGGTGAAGTAGTTTGTAGTAGTGAGGATCCATCGACGCTGATTGCTAGAGGCAGGGTGAATGTCTCCTATGAAGTCAATTCTCCATTGTTTAAAAGTTTTTTCAACATGAACTGGAATTAATGGGAGAGGTGCATACCTTTGTTTTTCGGCGAACGCCTGACACTTCTCGCAAGCCCGGACATGGGCATGTACGTCGCCGAACAACTTAGGCCAAAATAACCCTGCCTTCAGAATCTTGAGTACAGTGGATCACCAACTGTAATGCCCGCCGCATATCCCTTCGTGGAAGAGGAAGAGAAACTGTTTATTGGTGTTACAATGTAGGCAATTGGGTCACAAATATTTTGAGTGTCCTGAGAATGGGAACGGAGGACAAAGAGATGCATATGTAGCTCAGTCGAAAGCAACAGAAACACATACACATGTGGCAAAAAATGCACCAAAGACGGGAGAAGCTTTAATTATGAACAAAGTCTTGTTGAAACCAGTTAAGGAGACTGCTGATGCATCACAAAGAAAAACCTTATTTAGGACTGTTGGCAAGGACTTGCCAAGTGAACTACCACTTAAGAGAAGTATCAACCATCACATAGTCTTGATACTAGGAGCAAGCCTCCCGAATAAAGCTGCTTACCAGATGACACCCAAGGAGAATGAGGAAATCGAGAAACATGTTCAAGGATTACTGGACAAAGGGTTGATAAGGGAAAGCTTGAGTCCATGCGCTGTCCCTGTGGTACTTAGTGCAAAGAAAGATGGAGAATGGAGGGTGTGCACAGATTCCAAAGCAATCAACAAGATCACAATTAGATACAAATTTCCATTGACACAGATGGGCGACATGATGAACTGTTTGAGTGGAGCATCCTACTTTTCAAAGGTTGATTTGAGGAGTGGTTACCATCAGATTAGGATCAAATAAGGGAATGAGTGGAAGACAACTTTCAAGACCGATAGCGAACTATATGAATGGCTGGTCATGCCATTTGGACTGATGAATGCACCATGTTCCTTCATGCGGTTGGTGAATGAGGTCTTGAAGGAGTTCGTCGGTAAGTTTGTTATTGTTTATTTGGATGAATGGGGATGAGTGGAAGACAACTTTCAAGACCGATAGCAAACTATTTGAATGGCTGGTCATGCCATTTGGACTGATGAATGCAACATGTTCCTTCATGCGGTTGTTGAATGAGGTCTTGAAGGAGTTCGTCGGTAAGTTTGTTATTGTTTATTTGGAAGATATTTTGATTTTTAGTCGAACGAAGGAAGAACACCTTAGACATGTAAGGTATTTTCTAGAAAGGTTGTAGTAAGAGAAACTGTTGATCAATATGAAGAAATGTACTTTCATGAGGTTTTAGTTAGTATATTTAGGTTTTGTCATTTCAAAAGATGGAGTGAAAATGGATCCAGAGAAAATAGAGGGGATTGTAAGTTGGCTTTCACCCAAGAACATTTTCGAAGTTAGGAGCTTTCATGGCTTAGCTAGCTTCTACTGGAAGTTCATCAATAATTTTAGTCGTATTTGTGCACCCATTGTTGAAATAATTAAGAAAGATACACAACCATTTTGTTGGACAACAACAATAGAGAAAAGTTTCCAACTCTTGAAGAAGATGATCACTGAGAAATCAGTGTTCAAGTTGCCTGACTTCAATCAGATTTCCGAGTCTGATGTGATGCCAATGGAACAACCATTGGAGTAGTATTGAGTCAAGAAGGTAGATCTGTTGCATATTTCATCGAGAAGTTGAATTATTCAAAACAAAAATACTCATCTTATGACAAGGAATTTGTTAATTTTGGGCAACGAGGCCCAAACTTCATGTTGCACTGCTCATAGGACGATGGTCATATTTTTGTTGGATTCCTCTTTCGGAGAGGTGCAAGACTGATCTAACGATCATCTTGATCGGATGAGCAGAACATTATTTTGAATTTATTTCCACATGTGCAAGGTTGACCAGATTTGTAATGTAGGCTCACATGCCTGATAGATGTGTCATACACCCTCATTGATGGATATAAATTGGAGAGACTTGGAGGTCATTTCATCATCAACTCATCACACATTCTCTCGTTGTGATCTGATTGGTTTGATAACCTTTGGAGGCCTTTTTCCCCTCACATGTGTGTATCGTAGCTGTTGTTTTCTACGGATCTATTTAGGGCCTTTTGTTGTAGCGTTGACCAACGTTAACTATGGTCAACCCTTGGTCGTTTGACCTCAACTTCTGCCAAAAATCCGATTTTAGGAGGCCATACTGTTGGGCACTAAAATCGAGGAATTCCTTGTTGTTTGATCGAAGCGTTGACATGTGATGAGCTGTCTTTGAGGGCTGTGGGTGTGACACATGGAAGATTGGCTGACCGATAAAGACTTTGCTGTTTGAAACATCCTGTTGATTGCTGTAACGCAACAATATCTCATATCTTTGCTTTACAAAAGGAATTGTAAATTTGATCTATATTTGGCTTATCTTCTGTTGATCTATTATTGTGTTCTATCAACATTTTACTTTCATGTTTATGTGATTGCTATTTTGTATCGGGCCTAAGAAAGATTGAAGTAAAATTGCATCAAGCATAGAACACCATGGTTATCTAAATTTAACATGGTATTAGAGCTGAGGTGAAGACAAAGTCCAAGTTGGTGTTAGAAGCAATCACTGAAGGAAGAAATTCTATCAAGGACAAATGGCCTCTTCAACCTACAAGGTTTTCAAGGCTGATGATAAATTGATTGATAAGTCTGATTATCATGCATGGAAGATGTCCTTGGATTTGGTACTAGAAGATCAAGATGTCATGGACTATGTGCAGGGGAAGATTCAAGAGCCTCCATCAAATGCAGCCGTTGCCACGAAGACAAAGTATAGAAAAGGGGAAATCAAAGCAAAGATGATTATCTGGGATTCTATTCATAAGCACTTGGTTGCTTACTTTCCTGAGTTGAAGACATCTAAGGAGATGTATGATAAGCTGGTGAGCATGTTCAGGGCTAGCAATGCTAATCAAATCCTCTTCTTCAAAAATGAGTTGAAGAATATCAAGAAGGGTAAGGATGAATCTATTCAATCCTATGTTATGAGGCTCATTGAAATCAGGAATAACATCCTAGCTATTGGGTAAGCAATATCTGATCGAGAGATGGTTCTTATTGCACTTGGAGGTCTCCCCCGTGATTGGCATGTATTCAATACCACTATTCTTGATGAGATGCACTCAAGAGGAAACAAGAATGATGGAGTATGCCTCTAAAGGTAACGAAAGTGACCCTACTGCCTTCGCTACTCATGCAATGAAGAGGAACCATGGTGGCTCGAGAAATCAAAACCATGGTAGAGCGGGGCCCAGAGGAAGGAAGGGAAAATGTTACACTTGTAACAAGTCTAGTCACTATGCAAGAGAATGCCCTAATAGAAGGGACTCTCCCAAGGATGATGACAACAACAACTCGAGAAGGAATGGCAGGAACAATAGGTTCCAGGGAAAAAGGAAGGCTCCCTCTAATCGTAGTGGAAATGGGCAACCTTTCAAGAGGTCAAGAAATTCTTGGTACGATGAGTTTAATGTTGTTGCTAATAAGAGAAATGAATTTATTCTTGTATCTGCCCTCTCTGCGGCATCTCCACCCGACACCCTGGATGTCTGGTTGATTGATAGTGGTGCTTCAAGGCACCTCACTGGTTATAATGAAGCCCTTTCTGATTTGGTTGAGAAGGATACTAATCTGGATATTATCCTTGGAGATAATGCCACCTATCCCGTGAAAGGGACAGGGACTGTGACCCTCCATCTATTTCAAGGTCAAGTCCTCCGATTACAAGATGTGTTGTATGTACATGATTTGAAGAAGAACCTTGTGTCCATTTCGGCAATGGAAGACAAAGGGTTCAAGGTTGTATTCATTGATGGAAAGGTACTTATCTGGAAGAAGAACTTCAAGGAAAATCTTTCTATTGGTTTTAGAGTTGATACATTCTACCAGGTTGGAGGAAGTCCATTGGGGGCTATGACATGTGATACAACTCTTTAATCAGAGTTATGGCACCGGAGATTTGCACAACTTCATTACAAAGCCCTTCCCGAAGCAAGGAAGGTGGTGATAGGGATGCCCGAATTTAGAGATGATCATGAAGGTATATGTCAGGGTTGTGCCGAAGGGAAGCATACAAGGGGACCATTCACCTCTAGTATCACAAAGACAACTGATATCTTGCAGTTGATTCATTCTGACTTATCTGGTATGCTGCCCGTGACATCCTTGGGAGGATGTTCCTATTACATGACTTTTGCAGATGACTTCTCCTGCAAGACCTGGATATATTTTTTGAAGAAGAAGGACGAAGCATTCAAATGGTTTTGTACCTTTAAGGCCTTGTTGGAAAATCAAACTAAGAAGAAAATAAAAGTTTTGAGGACCGATAATGGGACCGAGTATTAGTCAAATGAGTTTAATGACTTTTATAGAGAAGCTAGCATTAAGAGGGAGACCACATCTGCGTACACTTCTGAGAAAAATGGTGTTGCTGAAAGAAAGAATAGGACCATTGTGGAAGCTGCCCGCGCCATGCTATGTGACCAAGGTCTTCCGAAGTTTCTATGGGGAGAAGCTGCGAACACTGCTGTGTATGTTCAAAATAGATGGCCGCATTACGCTCTGGACTCCAAAACTGCCGAAGAAGTCTTCTCTGGTAAGAAACCTGATGTTTTTCATTTTAGAGTTTTTGGTTGTCCTGTTTACTTTCATCTGTCGAAAGAAAAGAGAACCAAGCTAGATGCTTCTGGAAAGAAGGGAATGTTTGTGGGCTACAGTGAAACTTCGAAGGCGTATATAATCTATGTGTCTAGTCAAAGAGAAGTGGAGATATGCCACGATGTCACCTTCGATGAAGATGTTGTAGAAATTTCTTGTTTTCCCACCCTGGTTTTCAGTTTCACCTTATTTCTCCATTTAGTTAAATGCCCTTTCTCATATCTTTACATTCAACAATAAGAAAATAATTTTTGCTGAAAACACAAATTCTGGAAAATTTACAGAATGCTGGAAAATGCAGAAATAAAAATCAGCAGATACAAACAGCCATTCAACACATTATAACATAGTGATTTTTGGTCATGGTGACCCTGGAAAAACCCCCTACAACTCTTGGGGAAAACCAGTTAGAAAGCTCCTTCTTATTTCTGAAAAATGCTTTTTACAGTGAGAAATATTCAGAAAAATCAGCAAGTAAACTTTTACAACTTATTTCGTTTTCCGTGCTTTGCCACCACCTCGAAAAACGTGCAAACAATAAAATTGAACCAGCAATAAATATTGTACAGATTTCCTTGAAAAACGTGCCCAGAAATTACAGCATTAATTTCTGCTGTACGGCCTCCTCTTTTTGCGTGCAGAACAACATTAAACGCTGCTGTATGGCCTCCTAGGAATGTGTGCAGACTGACTTAAATGTTGTGTACAGAAATCTGCCTCGGTTTTTGTGCCAGCGATAAGCTACAGGCTGTATGGCCTGCCTAGAAATGTGTGCAGCAAAAACAGCAACCTCTCCCTCGAAATCTGTGCCTAGAAAATGGTACGGCCTCCTTGGAAATCATGCCCAAGTCTGCTGTACGGATTCTGCCTTGGAAATCGTGTCAAATCTTCCTTGAACTGAGTGCAAACTCTGCTATACGGACTTGCTGAAATACTACCTTGGAATGTGTGCCAAGCTGTTGCCTCTTTCTCCTCACTGCTCAGAAATCTCCTTTGCTCTCTTGCTCTCTTTCTCCCAATCTGCTCATGAAAGAATGAATGACCTTTTCCTCCTTTAACCTAACCCTAAGTGACTTTTGGAGAATCCCTAAATTGAATGGCTGAAACAAATTTAGATCTAGGGATGAGATTAAATGCTCATTTAAATCTCACTTTCTATTTTTTTAATTCACCCCACTTTAATAAAGCCCCACTTAGTCATTTATTTCCAAAGTCACTTTTCCTTTCTAATTTTACATTGACTTTATTAAAGTCACTTTAAAATTAGACTTTAGTAACTTTATCACTTAAAGTCACTTTTAAATTAGATTTGACTTTATAAAAATTATAAAGTCACTTTAAGAGAAAAATTAAATTCTTTTGGACACTTTTCCCTAGGCCAAAGATCAAAGCCTTAGGGAACCACCTGTCCTCCGGTACCAAATTTCAACACTCCCTCTTACCGAGGAAGGTGTTCTTCACCACACCCATCTTGTCTCTGAAGTAGACATGCTTGCCCCGTGGTAAGGCTTTGGTAAGAATATCTGCAACCTGCTCATCAGTGGGAATATACTCAAGCTTCATAGCTCCTTTTTGAACATAGTCTCTGATGAAATGATATTTGATCCCGATATGCTTTGACCCGTCATGAAATACTGGATTCTCCGTGAATTTAATGCAACTCTGATTATCACAGTAAATCATTGAAGGTCTCAACGGCTGACCAAATAAGCCAAACAACATCTTGCGAAGCCAGATGGCCTCACAACTAGCTAGACTGGCTGCCATATACTCTGCTTCCGCTGAACTCAATGCTACTGACTGCTGCTTTCGGCTAAACCATGACACCACTGCCGAACCCAACCCAAAATAGCACCCTGAAGTGCTCTTCCTATCAAAAGCACAACCTGCCCAATCAGAATCAGTGTAACCTGCCAATCTCACTCCATCCCCCTGCCTGTAGTCCAGACCATAATCCACTGTCCCCTGCAAGTACCGCAAAATGTGTTTTGCAGCCACCCAGTGAACCTTCCTAGTCTCACACATAAACTGACTCATCGTGTTGACTACAAAACAAATATTTGGTCTAGTGTTGACCAAATACATCAAGGAACCAATCAGCTGTCTGTACAACGTGGGATCCACCAACTCGGAATCCGAAGCATGAAGCTTCTTCCAGTTGGTGATCATCGGCGTCGACATGGGTTTACAATCCTCCATGTGGAATCTACCAAGGATGTCCACAATATACTTCCCCTGCCCTAGGAAGAAATGCCCCTCCTCCTGCCACACCTCCAAACCCAAAAAGTAATGCATCACGCCAATGTCCTTCATCTCAAAACTCCGCCGCAAGATCTCTTTTGCTCTATGAGTCTCTCTGCACCCGTAATGACCAAGTCATCCACATACAACCCCAGAATGAGAGGCTCCTCACCTATCACAATATAGTAAAGGTTCGGATCTGCCTCACTCTTTGTGAAACCCATCTCCTGCAAGTATGTATCTATCCTGGAGTACCAAGCTCTGGGAGCTTGCTTCAGGCCATAAAGGGCCTTCTTCAGTCTGCACACATGGGACTACTTCCCATGCACCTCAAAGCCCTGTGGCTGCTCAATGTACACCTCCTCCTGTATGAAGCCATTGAGAAATGCGGTCTTCACATCCATCTGGTGGATCTTCCAACCCATCTCTGCTGCTATCGATATAATGGAGCGGATTGAAGTATATCGAGCCACGGGAGCGAAGGTCTCCTCATAATCAACTCCCTCTACCTGGGAGAACCCTCTAGCCACAAACCTCGCTTTGAATTTCTCAATGCTGCCATCTGCCGCATGCTTTACCTTGTAAAGCCATCTGGAAGTAACCACGGATTTGCCCTCAGGCCTCGGCACCACCTCCCAAACATCATTCTTCATGATAGAAGAATACTCCTCGTGCATGGCCTCTCTCCAGACCTGCTGGCTATCCTTACATTCAACAACAGGAAAATAATTTTTGCTGAAAACACAAATTCTGGAAAATTTACAGAATGCTGGAAAATGCAGAAATAAAAATCAATAGATACAAACAGCCATTCAACACATTATAACACAGTGATTTTTGGTCACGGTGACCTTGGAAAAACCCTCTACAACTCTTGGGGAAAACCAGTTCGAAAGCTCTTCCTTATTTCTGAAAAATGCTTTTTACAGTGAGAGAAATATTCAGAAAAATCAGCAAGTAAACTTTTACAACTTATCTAGTTTTCTGTGCTTTTCCACCACCTCGAAAAACGTGCAAACAGTAAAACTGAACCAACAATAAATGCTGTACGGATTTCCTTGAAAAATGTGCCCAGAAATTAAACATTAATTTCTGCTGTACGACTTCTTTTTGCGTGCAGAACAGCATTAAATGCTGTTGTACGACCTAGGAATGTGTGCAGGTTGACTTAAATGCTGTGTACGGAAATTTGCCTCGGTTTTTGTGCCAACAATCAGCTACAGGCTGTACGGCTTGCCTAGAAATGTGTGCAGCAAAAACAACCACCTCTCCCTCGAAATTTTTGCCCAGAAAATGGTACGGCCTCCTTGGAAATCGTGCCCAAGTCTGTTGTACGGATTCTGCCTTGGAAACCGTGTCAAATCTTCCTTGAACTGAGTGCGAACTTTGCTGTACGGACTTGCTGAAATACTGCCTTGGAATGTGTGCCAAGCTGCTGCCTCCTCCTCGCTGCTCAGAAATCTCCCTTGCTCTCTTGCTCTCTTTCTCCCAATCTGCTCATGAAAGAATGAATGACCTTTTCCTCCTTTAACCTAACCCTAAGTGACTTTTAGGGAATCCCTAAATTCAATGGCTGAAACAGATTTAGATCTAAGACTGAGATTAAATGCTCATTTAAATCTCACTTTCTATTTTTTTAATTCACCCCACTTTAATAAAGACCCACTTAGTCATTTATTTCCAAAGTCACTTTTCCTTTCTAATTTTACATTGACTTTATTAAAGTCACTTTAAAATTAGACTTTAGTAACTTATCACTTAAAGTCACTTTTAATAGATTTGACTTTATAACTTTATAAAGTCACTTTAGGAGAAAAATTAAATTCTTTTGGACACTTTTCCCTGTGCCAAAGATCAAAGCCTTAGGGAACCACTGTCTCTCCCAGAACTAAATTTCAAATGTATGTTGCCCTCAAGAAAGTGAGAAATCTTCCTAGCTCCAAGGAAGACAAAGAAGATGAAAAAGGTGGAAGTAGGAAACCGAAGGATGACCCGATGCCCGGATGTCAAGGACCTATGGATCCCATTAACTCTCATGGCTCATGGATACCCTCGTAGATGCCGAGAGACATGTTGCCCCAAGGGGGACATTCCGTGAAAGCAAGAAGCCGAAGAGATACCAAGGGTATCTAGCAGCCATGAGTACGATAATACAATCTGAGCCTGGATCATTTGAAGAAGCCGTAAAACATCAAGTTTGGAAGGATGCTCTGCACGAAGAATATGAGTTCATTATGAAAAATGATGTCTGGGAAGTGGTCCCGAGACCGGAGGAGAAATCTGTTGTCACCTCGAAATGGCTCTATAAGATCAAGCATGGATCTGATGGAAGTGCTGAAAAGTACAAGGCAAGATATCTTGCCCGAGGCTTCTCTAAAAAAGAAGGCATATATTATGATGATATATTTGCACGTGTGGCCTGTTATACCACCATCCGATCTATTATTGCCCTTGCTACAACGCAAGGATGTAGTCTCCATCAGATGGATGTGAAGACCACTTTTCTACATGGTTATATAAAGGAAGAGGTGTATGTGGAGCAACCTCTGGGGTTCGAAGTCCAAGATAGAGACACCTATGTATGCAGTTGAAGAAATCCCTCTATGGGTTGAAGCAAGCCCCCAGGGTTTAGTATGAGAGGATAGATAGCTACTTGATGAAGCTGGGCTTCACTCGAAGTAATGCTAATCCAAACCTTTATTTTAAGGTTAATAGAAAAAGGCCTCTCATTTTGGTTCTCTATGTGGACGATCTCTTCCTGACAGGTGTTGACCCTCTCATTCATCAGTGTAAGAGGGAGCTAGCTTTCGAGTTTGAGATGAAAGACCTAGGATTGATGCACTACTTCCTAGGCTTGGAGGTTCTAGCAGAGGTCAGGCAAGATTTTCCTTTCTCAAGGAAAATATGTCGTGAAGCTACTGGAAAGATTTGGTATGGTGGACTCTAAGTCAGTGTCGACACCGATGGAACTCAACTTTAAGAGGTTGAGTAAAAACGCTGTTGGGCCCATGCTAGCAAATCCTACCGAGTATCGACAACTCGTGGGGGCCTTGATGTTCATAGTGAACTCCCGTCCGGACATATGTTTTGCAGTGATCACTTTGAGTCAGCATATGGTTGATCCTCATCACACTCACTGGATTGGTGCCAAGAATCTGTTGAGATATCTTCGAGGCACAATCAACCATGGGCTGAGATACACTGCCAAGAGTTTGAGACTTGCGGATATACCGATGTCGATTGGGATGGTGGCAGTGTGTAGGATCGCAAGAGCACATCTAGATGCCGCTTCACACTTGGTTCGCTCAATATCTTGGATGAGCAGGAAGCAGAAGTTGGTGACTTTGAGCACCGCTGAGGCCAAACACATTGTAGCGAGTATGGACTCTTGTGAAGCTGATTGGTTGCGAAAGCTTTTCAATGAGCTATTTGGGCATGTGCTAGATACCACCGTTATCCTTTGTGATAACCAGAGTGGGATTCGTCTTTTTGAGAATCCTGTGTAGTTTAAATTTCCATCGATCTAGGCAGGGACTTGCATGTACCACTTTATCTGGGATATGGTACAGCGAGGCGTCGTAAGGCACAATCATATAGGAATTGATGAGCAGGTCGCGAATATTCTCACGAAGCCCCTAGGGAAGGTCAAGTTCCTAACCTTCAGTGAGAAGATTGGAATCGTGGAAAGACCCTATTCTAAGGGTCCTGCTTGAGATGGACTATGAGCTCTGGGAGCTCTAGGGGGCTTGGGGATAGCTTCTTGGAGCTATAAGCACATACGGGGCTAGGGTTGCCGAACCTTATTGTGCTTCTACCCCACCGTTATGATATTGAGTTTGTTCGCCTCTCTCTGATCTGTGCCCCGCATGCATCCTACACATGGAGTTTCAGACTCATGGGAAGTACCACTCATTTGGCCAATGAGGTGGAAAATGTGGATAGAGACCAATAGCAAGACCGATGGATGCATCGGAGATTGCCGTACTCTCTATGTCTAGGATGGCACATGTCCAACATCTTGATCTGGGATCAAGTATGATGAGGTTTTTACTTCTAAACTAACTTCGGGTCAATAAACTAACTTCGGGTTAGTAGGAGACTCTTTTGAGTCCAAGAGAGGTTTTTACCTCTAAGCTGACTTCGGGTCAGCTATGTGTGATGTCTTTGTGACTCACCTTCTATCTGAAATAAAGAGCCAGCAAAGCAAGTTACAGCAGGCTGACGCACAATGTTTGGTGAAAGTACATGATGGTACTGATGGATGGCATTTGTGGACAGATGGAGTTCTCCCTAGTTGAGAGGGAGTGTTAATTTTGGGCAACTAGGTCCAAACTCCATGTTGCACGCTTTCATATGACGATGGTCATATTTTTGTTGGATTCCTATTTCGTAGAGGTGCAAGATTGATCTAAAGATCATCTTGATCTGGATGAGTCGAACATTTATTTTGAATTTATTTTCCACATGTGCAAGGTCAGCTAGATTTGTAATGTAGGTTCACATGCCTAATAGATGTGTCACACACCCTCATTGATGGATATAAATTGGAGAGACTTGGAGGTCATTTCATCATCAACTCATCACACATTCTCTCATTGTGATCTGATTGGTTCGATAGTCTTTGGAGGCCTTTTTCCCCTCATGTGTGGAGCGTAGCTGTTGTTTTTTGCGGATTTGTTTAGGGCCTTTTGTTGCAGGTTTACCGTGGTCAACCCTTGGTCATTTGATCTCTAACTTCTAGGCACTAAAATCGAGGGAATTTCAGTCAAGCCAATCAAGCCCTAATATGTTGCATTGACTTTTATGTTGCTACATGCGTTGACTTTGGGTTGACCAACGTTGACTTGTGATGAGATGTCTTTGAGGGTTGTGGGTGTGACACATGGAAGATTGGCTGACCGAGAAAGACTTTGTTGGCTAAAGCATCCTGTTGACCGTCGTAACGCAACAATATCTCATATCTTTGCTGGACAAAAGGAATTGTAAATCTAATCTATATTTGGTTTGTCTTCTATTGCTCTATTATTGTGTTCTATCAGCATTTTACTTTCATGTTTATGTGATTGCTATTGTGTATCAAGCCTAAGAAAGATTGAAGTAAAATTGCACAAGCAAGAACACCATGGTTATCTAAATTTAATAGAATTCTATGTGGTGGTTGGAGACACTATTTGAAGCCCCTGGACTTTGTTCTATTCTCTGATAATTTTGCATTACAGTATATAATGCAACAACACAAGTTGAACCATAAGCATGCCAAGTGGGTGGAATTCCTACAAAGTTTCACCTTTGTTCTGAAACATGTGAGTGGACAAGAGTGTGCCATATACAAATTTTAGGCTTTGATTATTTGAACTTTGAAGGACTTGTATGAGGATGATGCTGATTTCCGAGAGGCCTTTGAAACATGCAAGAACCCCGTGAGCAGAGATAGCAGCTCATGGAGGGAGTTTATGTTGCAGGATGGTTTGCTGTTCAAGAACAATCAATTATGTATCCTTCATTGTTCGATGAGAGAGAATCTGATGCAAGAAAAGCACAATGGAGGATTGGCAGGGCATTTTGGTGTGGACAAGACACTTGGGTAGCTAGAACATTTTTATTTCTTGCCAAAGATGAGGACAAATGTGCAGAAATATGTGAGCAAATGTAGAGTGTGTCAGCAAGCAAAATGGAGGAGTCAAAATGCTGGACTATATACTCCTTTGCCCATTCCCAGTAGACCATGGGACTCAGTGAGTATCGACTTTGTTTTGGGGTTTACCAAGGACGCGGTGAGGTAAGGACTCCATACTTGTAGTTGTGGATAGATTTAGCCGATGCCTTGAGCAGGAGGAGTTTGATCATGCAGGAGTGCCATATACAAATTTTAGGGTTTGATTTTTTGAACTTTGAAGGACTTGTATGAGGATGATGCTGATTTCCGAGAGGCCTTTGAAACATGCAAGAACCCCGTGAGCAGAGATAACAGCTCATGGAGGGAGTCTATGTTGCAGGATGGTTTGCTGTTCAAGAACAGTCAATTATATATCCTTCATTGTTCGATGAGAGAGAATTTGATGCAAGAAAAGCACAATGGAGGATTGGCAGGGCATTTTGGTGTGGACAAGACACTTGGGCAGCTAGAACATTTTTATTTATGGCCAAAGATGAGGACAAATGTGCAGAAATATGTGAGCAAATGTAGAGTGTGTCAGCATGCAAAATGGAGGAGTCAAAATGCTGGACTATATACTCCTTTGCCCATTCCCAGTAGACCATGGGATTCAATGAGTATCGACTTTGTTTTGGGGTTTACCAAGGACGTGGTGAGGTAAGGACTCCATACTTGTAGTTGTGGATAGATCTACAAAGATGACTCATTTTATCCCGTGTTACAAGACTAGTGATGCTACACATGTGGCTCATTTGTTTTTCAATGAGATTGTCCGATTGCATGGCTTGCCAAAGAGTATAATCTCTGATATTAACACTACGTTCACAAGGCATTTTTGGAGGAGTTTGTGGAAGAAGCTTGGAATAAAGTTGAATTTTGGTTCAGCTTATCATCCACAATCTGATGGGCAAACAGAAGTTGTGAACAAGAGTCTTGGAAACTTATTAAGGAGCCTTGTGGGTGAGCATCCCAAGCAATGGGATCGTTTGTTAGCTCAAGCTGAGTTTGCATACAATGATTCGCCAGATAGGACCACAGGGAAGAGTCTGTTTTAGTTCTTGTATGGAATGCACCCTAGAGGAGTTTGTGAGCTGATAGATTTGGGCAAACTTGAACAGAGGAGTGCTAATGGGGAAAATTTTGCAGTGACAATGAGTGATTTATATGAGGAGATAAAACAAAAGCTACAAGACAGCAACTCCAAGTACAAACAAAGAGCAGATTTAAGAAGAAGAAGTAAACTTTGAGGTAAGGGAGATGGTCTTAGCCCACCTGAGAAAGGAGAGTTTCTTGAGAGGGGAATATAACAAACTCAAGATGAAGAAAATAGGACCTTGCAGAATACTCAGAAAATTTTCTGCAAATGCTTATGAATTGGAGTTACCTATGGGCATAGGTAACTCACCTATCTTCAATGTGGCTGATTTGTATCCCTATCAAGCTGTTGATGAAGGTGCCACTGCAGCAAATGAGAGCAGTGGAGAAGTCAATGTGCTGGATGAATCATATGCCTATGGCAGAGAGTCTGGAGGCTGAAAGAATTTTGGATACCAGCATTGCAAAGCAAACCAGGGGAAAAGAGTATCTAGAGTTTTTGGTGAAGTGGAAGGACTGTCCGATGGAAGATTCTACATGGATGAGTGCTGCAGCTCTAGAGAAGGTTGGTTGCTCTGTAGAGGATCTTATGAGCAGGAGCTCATGAGTTTTCCTTCTTGGGGAGTTTGATGCAGGAGCATTAGACCAAGCTCGTAATGAAGAAGTGGAGCAGAGCTTGACAATGTCGTGGACTGGTCACTGGCCACATGTTAAGCTAGCAAGTCGATTTTGTTACTTTTGTTAGCATTCTAAATATTGAATGTAAGTGTGGGATTGGGAATAAGTCGAAGAGTCCAGGAATTAAGAGTTATTTCCATTGTAATAATTTGCTCACCATGGTTGTCTTTTCTACTTCCCTCATTTGGAGAGAAGAGGAAACAAACCATTTCCCTATGTTTGTGAATAAAAGAGGCATCAAATGGGAGAAGGTGAGAGCCCTTCTCCTGCCTTCGAGTCTGTACGTTTGAAATGAACGAAAAGGAAGTTGTGTAGCAGCACGTATATCCATAAATCTGTGTTTTATTATCTCTCCTTCGAACTGTACACACTTCTTTAAGTCTCAGATTTTCGTGTAGCCATTTCTGTAGTATTATATGCCTGCAAACATTTGATTTATGAGAGCAGTGGTTGTTTATACCTGTCATTTACTGTGACCTTCGAACAATTCACAGCACCTCTGTTTTGCAGGCAGTGACATGCCTTTTTTGCTTGGGATGCGGACCATTGGTGAGCATGAGTGTAACCATTGATGAGGAGAGGCAGAAGATCATTCCCTGAGTGTGGGAGACATGTTAAGATGGTGGACAGTCGAGTTGCAGAGGGGGAGTTGCTTCACCTTCCCAAAAGTCCAGAAACAGAGTTTTTTTGAAGTGCTATGAAAATATTTCGTAGCGCCTACAGCCAGAATTTTCTGCACTGTGGTTTGGAGTCCAGATTACCTTTCGGTCTGCCCATTGCCACCATTATCTCTTTTAGGGAGAGTGTGTTTAAGATTTTGGGTTAAAGACTCTGTTTTACTCTAGTAATCACGACCAATTGAACATTCCAATAGTTTAATGTTCACGAGTTAAAATTTAAACGATTTCCTTGTACAAAAAGAAAAACATCATCCAGGAATATATTATTTTTTAATTGTTCACTGCTCAGAACAATTACTGCGGTTAGTTTCAGTGCTCAAATCCAAGTCTTCAATTTGTCTACAACTGGTTACTTTCTCTCACCTATCTAAATATGACACTGCTTAGAAAATTACTGTCTATGTTCTGTTCCCAATTCCTGCTCTTCAATTTGTCTACAACTGTTCACGTTCCGTCCCTTGTATCTAATTGTGACAGTATGTGGTCTTCAATCTGCACTTTTTTGGTCTGCAACAGATTCAAATTTAGGAATCTGTCCTTCACCTTTTTTCTATTTATGGTTGATGGGGTTGCCATAATGTGTGAGCAAATTCAACATTTTGTTCCATTCCTCTGCATGAGTCGGTGGAATAATATCTCCCATTGTTTTTTGTTCTGTTGAGCATTTTGTTTGGTACTTATTTGTGCCGTAAAATGATTCTTTCCTTTGAATGCTTGCAATGACTGATCTGAAAGTAACTTCGTGTTTCTGGGCATTTCTTTTTGTATGCTAGCATTTATGTGTAGGCAATCACTTCACTTGAGCATTCTCTGTGTTGTTCTTATATTCTGGAAACTGATTTTTGTTTTGCAATTATCTCATTTTGTACTCACAGGAAATTTGCCCATCTTTGACATCATGGGTCAATTGTAATCTCGCTTCTGCATGCAATCCTGCTACTTCTATGTATGTATCTCTGTTTGCCTCTCAAATCTGCATAAATTTATCTTTTCATATATTTCCTTTGAATATGGCTGTGTGAAGCATCACAATTTAACTCTCATTTTTGAGTTGTCTTGTCACCTTCAACTTCAATTTTGGTCTACATCTTTGTTATATCTGCAATACAAAATTGGCCATCTACATCTCTGGTTATATCTGCAAATTATCTTTCAATTTTGTTAAGGCATGTCTATCACAATGCCCTGCTACTTTCTGATCTGCCTCTGGTGTCCTGCATATGGCTTCTTGTCCCCATGGCTCTATCTGCTCTGGAGCTTAGAAAACTGTCTGCAAATGTTTGCAGCGTTTTGTGTAGGATCAATGAGTTTTTTAGGTAATTATATATATTTCTCTTCAAAACTACTTTGATTGGAAGCATTTCGTGCAGCATTGAGGGATGTCACCAAAACATTTCTCCTGCTCCATTGTCTGACATGTTGCATGTCAGCTTGTGTATTCAAATTTTCAATCTTTTGTTATCTAGTTCTATTGCTTTCAGCTTGGGCTTGTCATTTTTTCTTTTAACCTTACATATTCTCTTGTCTTTGTTGAAATTGTTCCAAAATCTAAGCCTTTGGAAATTTAATAGATCATGTCTAAAAAAAACTTTAAATTCCTACATCAATGCGCTTTGTTCCTCTCTATTGTTGCTTATTCTTCTTGAATAAGACCTACACGGTCTCTTAAAATATTTGATCACACACTTCTTTGATAACCTATAAGAATTCAAGGTACACAATCACACATTTAATGGTGGAGAGAGGAAATAATGAATTGTTTTCTTTTACTAATGTTGCAGCGATACAAATTTCATGCACCCTTACATCATGTCTTATTTAATTTTATAACATCCCTAGGGGTTTTAGATGGTTCAACCAATGTTTTGAAAATCGCGATCGGGATTAAATCGGCGAGGGGAAAAAATCGGAAAAAATCAGTAAAAATTGGGAAAAATTCGACACAAACAAAAATATTCATTTTTTTTCAATTTTTTTTAATATCTAAAGCACCCACAACATAAAATAAATGCATTGACACATAAATATGAAAAAAAACTAATATATAAGATGTGTAATATCATATCTAGTGCTACATCACACATAATAGTGAATCATGTCTTGAATACTAAATCTTGAGTCTCAACTCAACCTCAAAATATCAACAAAAAATATAATAATGTATCTCATATCATGAGTCATTATGTTATATACAAAGGAATGCACCAAATAACCTATACTATTGATTTCCTCTGCCCCTATTGCGAGAAAATGTAATAGCTTTCCCTCTAGACGAAGATGCTGGCGGGGCTGGCAATGGACTCTGTTGTGCTCCAGATCCTGAAGCACCAGGAGCTAAAGGAGGCAGACCACGTCCTCTACCGGTAGCAGGGGTAGGTGGTGTCAACTCCTCCTCCTGCTATTGCTCCTCCTCCTCCTCCTCATGAAACTCATCATTGATTCATTGCTACTAGAAATGGGATCATCAACAAGAGATACATAAACATCATCAAAGAAATTACAAGGCGCAAGCCAAAAATAGAGACACAAAGTTTTGATGTGGGGCCAATTTGATTCTCCTAACATTTTGAACCGAAAGCAGGTCTATATATGAGATGCTTTACTCATTAGTAAAAGCAATGGAAGATATGTCCTAGGCATGGTTGTTTTTAGAAAGTTGATAGAAGTCCTTAGTGCTTTGTATGAATTAAATTATTCTTAGGAAGAACAGAGTTCAACAAAAATAGAGCAATAAATCAATGTCCTTGAAGACCTAGTGTATTATCTCAGATTCACAAGGTAAAATTACTTTACATGGCAGTTGACTTTGGTCATCGAGTTAATAATCTCTAAAATCTTCTTGGCATGTGACCAGTGCTACCTCTTGCATCCTTTTGGCGTCAAATATAAAACTAGTTTAATACAGCCCGGAAATCTAGGCTAGTATCGTTTTATATGTCTATAAAGACAATGCACTGAAAGGTGTAGCTATGAGTTTTGGATAGTTAACATAGATGCTGAATCATACATCAATCTGAGTCAGTCAAAAAATGGGTTTTGCAAGTTGCATGCCACAGTTGTCTTAAAAGCAGGATTGTATCTATTCCAGCTTGATTTACTACAAATCCATTCAAAAGGGGATGATCGAGTAGTCCACATGCATAAGTTTTAAAAATATATATTCAGGACCCCATGGGAAGAGGGTGGTTGTTTGTTTTTCGACATCTTTTAGTGAATTGAACTACACACGGTTCTCTATTATTTTCTAGACTCCAATCACACTTGGTCTGTCATCAAAGCTTTTTTTCAATACTAATTCTAGTTTAATTTATGAAGCATTGCACGAAATGATGGAAGATCATGCATTTCACCAAATGATGCAAGATTTTGCATTGCACTTAAGGCATAACCCTTAAATATCCACCTCACATATGTTCAAAATATCTCAGTATACCTTGCAGTTATTGCTGAGGAATGGTATTTATGTGTTAAGAAGAGCAGCAGACACTTTGTTGGATAGATGCATGGAAAAGTTTGGAGGGACAAATACTAGGAACCCTAATCAGTGCTAGTAGTAGTCTGCAACTGCAGGCAGTTTTGCAGAAAATTCAATAATGGATGGATACATTATAGACTTGCAATGCAATTAAATAATTATTTTAAGTAACAGTGAATACTGAAACATATTTTTAAAGAGGTGACTACTTAGAAGTAGGAGAGGATCATGTTTTGCTAGATACATATAAAATAGAATTGGATGTTGATAAAAGAAACTAAATAAAGGAAGATTCTACATGGTCAGAAATACGAGGATGTGAAAGACTTGAGCTCGATATAAGTAGGTGAAAAAACCGTCGAGATTGTCAATTCTTAGGATGCCTACATGGTTGTTCAGCATGGTAGCGAAGCTGAAGGAAAAATCATGGAGGATGCTAATTAGTGAAATGCCTGCACAAATGATCATGCCCATGCACTATTTTGGGAGTTTACCAATATTTTTGTGCAGTCATATAAAGATATCAAGGAAATTCCTCAAAAAATGGGTGAGCTACATTTTGATCTCCTACTTGATGTAAAATCAGTAAGTCATGTGCAATGTTCATCACATCATTGGAAAGGGTAGGTGAAAGTTGAGATTGATAGTTGGGAATTGTGTACATCAAGCCCATAGAGATCAATGAATGGACATGTCTGATTCTTGTGTTCTAAAATAAGAATACAAAATTTGGAATCTGCAATTGAATATAGGGAGTTGAATAAAGTTACAGTTAGAGACCCCTTTTCTACTGCCTTTAGAGAATCCTTGGAGCATGTAGCTTGCGAGAAAATTTCCTCTTTAAGAGATGGTTTTTCTTGCTATAATTAGGTAAAAATTACTAAAGTTGATCAATGCAAACTGAACTTGCGACCAATTGAGGAGCATATAACTATAACATTACCCCGTTTAGGTGGATTGATGATTCGTAGCTTTCAGTTGAAATGTGACTGATATTTTCAGATACGACTTTAAATTCCTGATGGTCAATTTGGATGATTGGTTTTTATATTCAATGCTTGATGATCACATTCAACATTTGAGGTTAATGCTTCGACCCAAAAAGGTGCATCGATGAGCCTTTGGGCAAAATTACTTGGCCACATTATTACCACACTATTGTAAAAGGTGCATCTAGCTAAGGTAAAGACAGCTTTTGACCTAAAGCCACAAGGCAATTCGTCATGCGACAGAGTGTGTATGCCATAAACTCTATTGCTACAAATTCTTTCAACACTGCACAAATAATCTATCCTGTGGAGTGGCTACTAGGAAAAGATGTCACTTTTGGATGGATAGGGAAATGTGAACAAGCCTTCACCTTGTTCAAAAGGAGAATGCAGCAATACTTATTCTAAAATTCCCATGTTAGAGCAGGCCCTTTTAAGGTGAATGTGGAAAAATCATATATTGCCATTAGGATTATCTAGAGAGGGCAGTCTGGAGTCTGGATCGCTCAATATATTTTTCTTGTCAGATGCTATCAAAAGTTAAAAAAGGAATTATACAAGTAAACAGAAAATCCTGAGAAATGGTACATGGCATACGCCTTGCTAAAGTGTGGTAATTTCTTATTGACTTCTAAGTTTGATTTTGATGTGGACCATCATGCACTAAGATATTGTTGTGGACAAGCCTATTATGTCAGGACAACATAGAACCAATCTATTCGAGGAATGTGAGCTTGAGATTTTTTAAAGCATAGGATTTATGAAATTCTAGGTTATTTATCAAGAGAGGGCAGTCTGAAGTCTGGATCACCCAATATATTTTTCTTGTCAGATGCTATCAAAAGTTAAAAAAGGAATTATACAACTAAACAGAAAATCCTGAGACATGGTACATGGCATATGCCTTGCTAAATTGTTGTAATTTCTTATGGACTTCTAAGTTTGATTTTGATGTGGACCATCATGCACTAAGATATTGTTGCAGACAAGCCTATTATGTCAGGCAACATAGAACCAACCTATTTGAGGAATATGAGCTTGAGATTTTTTAAAGCATAGGATTCATGAAATTCTAGGTTATTTATCTAGAATAGAAATAGATGAATAGGTGCAATTACAAGAAGATCTACCAGATGCCTAAATTTTGCCAGTAGACACTTTTTTGTTGGTATTTGTATATATTGCATAATTTTAAAGCACTGAGAAAGGTCGTTGAAGTTTTAGCTTATTGTTAAATTACTTTTTGATATCAAGGCTGGTGAAATACTTTGTAAGTGTGTGGCATGAGAGGTTGTTTTGACATTCTCAGAGAAGTTCATGAAGGGCTAGTTGGTGGTCATGTTGGTAACAAGGAGACAATTTGTTACATATTATTAGTAGGGTTGTAGTGTATGACCCTCTTCAACGATGCATATTTAGGTGCAGAATTTGACAAAGGAGGGGGAAGAAGGATTACATTACACTTAATTCCATTCTTTCCGTATCCCCATTTGGAAAATGGCCATAAATTCATCAGGGGTTTCAAGATTTCTTGGTTCCTTTAGAAACATTCGAATTGCTATTAGTTGTTTGACAAAATGGATGGACTAAGGCAACATAATAACCAATTATGTTTGAGATCCCATAACATGATTTGGCAACATCCCATAGAATCAAGGGTCAGGGGAAGTTACAGGCTAAAATTATCTTGAGATGGGGGACCAATTTTAGACTGGTAATTCTTTCAAGTGTATGTTTGTAAATAATTCCAATGAACAGATGTATGTGCGTATCTATTGAGCATTCTAGCTGTTACAGAAATATAACTATGATACTGCCTGCATGGTATGAAGTCTGTAATTTTTTCTTAAATCGAAGGAAATGCACTTGGTATGATTATACAGATTTTTCTATAACCTTTTCCATCTTCCAATCATTTTGGTCTTCTTTTGTGCATGTCTCTTCTTTCTGCACCACTCAAATTCCTATTTATTAATAATTGCAAAAGCAAAAATCATGTTGTATTCTTTGGCTGTGTGCTGATGTCCTTTTTTGCGATTATGTTAGGTCATGGACAAGGCAGCACTGGCACTCGTGGATCTAGCAGAATTGTCGAGTTTGGGGGAACATAAAAAGCTTGGTGATTCAATAGCCAATGTCCTTCTTCAAGATTGTGCTTTGCCACAGGTATCTATTCGTACAATGCTTACATCCCGTACAAAAGAACTACTTGATGAGTTAACTAGTATCCGTCAAAGACTGAAGTGGGAGAAAAATATGCCCAAAGAAGATCTACACATAAAGCAAGCAGCATCTCTTGTGGTAAAGCTTGAGGGGAATTCTCTTTTTTCTTCAGGAGACATTGCAGGTGCAGCATCAAAGTATAGCGAGGCATTAGCCCTATGTCCTGTGAAATCAAAAAAAGAGAGAGTTGTCCTCTATAGCAATCGGGCACAATGCTATCTGCTCTTGCAAGACCCTTTGGCAGCAATTAGTGACACCACTCGTTCATTGTCTTTACATAATCCTGTTAATCGTCATGCAAAAAGCTTGTGGAGGAGAGCTCAAGCTTATGATATGCTTGGCTTGGCCAAGGAAAGCTTGTTAGATGCAATATTGTTCATTAATGAATGTTCCCAGTCAACAGATCCTGACCTCTGTTTAAAGCAAAACAAGGTTCCTGACTATGCTGAACGTTTGGTGAAGAAACAGATGCATGCTGCATGGTTGTTTAAAGATGCAGCATTGAAACATGGAGGTGTACACTATGATGGCAAAAGAGGGGAAGCATATGTCAGAGAAGGTGATGACTCTGAGTGGGAGACAGCAAGCGAAAGTGAAATGGGAAATGAGGAAAAGGAAGAGACAAATGATGATGATAGTGAGTGGCAAAATGAAGATGACAGGAAAATAAAATATGAGAAGCCTCCAGTTTTCAAAGGTATTACACTTCAAGACCTTCTAGGTCCGCATTTTTTAGAACTCTTGTTGATAGTATCCTCTATGATGTGTGAAATTGATGTCCGTTTGATTGCTAGAATTGGTTCTCAACTAATAAAAATCTTATCGCAACTAGATTTTCTGATGAGCAGTTTCGAGTAAATTTTCAATTCATGTTTTCATCAATGAAGAAAATAGGACTTTCTTACGTATATGTCTAGAGAGTGAAGTTTGTAAAATACTTGTACATTAGATAAATTATCTTATTTTTGTTTTAATCTGCACACAAAAGTGCAATTATTTCATTGTGCTGTTCTCATATTAGCATTTGTGTTTGTGTTGAGGTTAAGCCTGATTTTGTTGAAGATGCCTGGGGATTTCTTAAAAAATGCTATTGTGTAAGCTCAATGTTTTTGTCTCCAAGTCAAAGCAGTTTCTTGAAAAGTATGAACTATGGCTAACAAGAATGTTGGTCCAACACATATGTAACTCAGTCTTTTGCTAAAAAATGTAGGTCGTACTTTTCTCTAAAAGAAGTTTCTGCAACAAAACCAACTTCATCTGGTGTCAGACATGATAGGTTTGTCAGTTCTCTCTGTTTTATCTATTCTTTAATAATTTCTTACAATATTGAATATATTATGAAGCCCCTTCTTTTGGTGCATGAAGCAAGTTAATGAGTTTATAGATTCCCCCTTTCTGATGGAGAGAATGCTACCTTATAACTAGTTAGCAAAGGCAGATATTGAATACTTTTCAAACTGTGTAAGTAGCTTTGACACATGGTTGTATTATCCCAGTTTGTCTTTTTATCGTTATATGGTATATGTGAAGACCTGATGTTATAACTGGTTGCTTTGGGAAAGCAAATTATGTTAACGATGACCAGATGTGGATGATTCCAGTTAGTATCCTGTTACTTGAAGTAAGAGACCTATGTAAACATGCATAATCATGCCCAGGATTTCCTAATAATAGCACATTGGTGTTGGATGCTTACACTGTTTTGTTTACGATGATTTTTGATCTGGTTTCTAGATAATGTTGTTTCTGACCATGTTGTTATTTAATAGTATATCCATGTTTCTTCTTAGGCCAAGTTTGTGCCTGCCTATTTTGCTGTTTCTCCATGTGTTATTAAACATGAAGTTGGATTGCAAAAGTAGTCTATTGGAGCTGCCTACATGGTATGCTATGGACGCGATGAGAAATATATATTGAACTCAATTCATTTATTGGAGTTTGATGAACCAGAACTCTATGTTTATCTTATTTTTTTTTTTTAGTTAAGTATCTCGTGCATTGTGTATCGTTATAGAAATAAAATATATTGTTTATATTTTATCTAGTTCTAATGACATAAATCTCAAGGCTGATGTGAAGCTTGGATACAGTTTGCCAGCTTGAAGAAGATGGACATATGGTAAAATAGATGTATTTTATGGATCGGAAGAACATGGTTAGTATTGAAAATGCAGAGGTTGACATGGATTTTTCCCAGCTTCTTACTGGAAGCACATTAAATATACTTTCTGTGAGTCTCTATACCTGGTCATTCTGACTCACAAAAAGCCAGTGGATTTCCTGGAAATATATTATGGATTTTATATGCAAAGTCTTCTCTATATGAGTGCAGCTCAACTCTAATAGGAGGTTTAGTTGCCCGTGGGAAATTGTATACTACCATTTGCTGGTGCTCTCACATGACAATAAAACTATATCTCAAGTTTGATGTTTTGGAGTATATTTCAAAGCAGATTTTGGACGTGAACTATTAGTGATATTCAAGATTGGAATGGGGACCTGTAAAATGCAGTCCATGATAATAGCCATCATGAAAAATTTGATTCAGTTGAATTGATTTATTATTATATGACTTGTTGCTGTTTTGAATGATGACTTAATAAGATCCTTCTGGAGATAACACTGACGAAGACACACAATGATTGGTCATTTTATTTTTTTTATATGATTCGTGCCTCTCTTGCATTACTGAGGAGTGAGTACAAGAAATAATTGTCTTCAAGAGAATTGTGTGTTTGCATATTGATGCACACAGTCATCTCAACCATCTTTACCTGGATGGCTGGTTAATGAACGTGCTGTTAAAGAAGTTAAAAAAACATTTTCAAGTATTTTGTGCACAAGTCCCTTCTGATGTAGATAGAATGATGAGCAAGTTCAGATGAAATGTGTTTTATGTACAATATGCAAACTTCATTTTGCAAAAATATGGAGTATATAGAGGACCTTTGTCTGCTTCATGTTAAAGCTATAGTGTAGTACATTTTTTTCAGTGTATGGCCTCTCCAGTTAGTATGCAATGACAGGCAGTACAGTGATACTAAAGAATCTTCTGTTTAATATGTAGGTTAGCACCTTCTCTTGCTAACTAGCCATATGATGTCGAATCATTGGAAGGCTCCACAAAAGGAGATGCATGCCCTTATTATTAGATGAAGTATAGGAGCTTTCTTGTTGATGAGATACTTACTTTTTTGTTGTAGATTGCACTTGATTTTGCTATCATGCAGTAGAGTTAATACCGAACTAGCTATGGCACTTTGAAAACTAGGGATAATGATGTTGGGTCATAGAAATATTAATTTAACAAAGACCTAAACAAATCAAAATCCAACTAAAATGCTGTAGTCAAGCTCACTTCATAAGAGCAATTCTGAATGTGCAAAACATATTATTCAATTTTTATCTAAGAATCTTCTTTATGTTTGTTGAATATTATTCTACTTTCTTTAGTGTAGTATTGGTCGTTATGGTCAAAATTCAGAGAAAATGAGACTTTTGTAAAAGCTTGTAGATAAAATAATTATAATTATAATTCGGAGTTCTTTTCTTCGCTTTGGTGCTTGGATAGGTAAAGTAGGGATTTCACTGCCTACAAAGTTTGTAGTATGGAGTATCTCGTTGGGATATGGTCGCTCCCTTCTAATGGAGTTTTTCAGTGCTTAGAGAAAGAATGAAGGATAAATTAAAAAAACTCGAACATTCTGTTTCTTTTGTCATATTCAAACATGAAGTGATTCATTTCGTATCATGCTATTAAAAGACTACGGCCCACCATTTGGTATCTAGGTTTATTTTTAAATCCAAAAATCTATACGAAACATGACTGGAAATGGTTGATTGTTTAAATGGAAAAGAAATTAAACACATGGTGTAATAGGGTGCTTATCCAAAGGAGGTTGTTTGATACCCCAGTTAAAGCAATCCTGGTAGTGAACCCAATCTATTGGATATCGCTTGCATGGGTCCCAAAAGGAGTTTTGGAAGCCATTAGGTGACTTTGTCACAAATCTATTTGGTTCGAAAAGATCAAAAGGAAAAAAGCCTTGTGTCCATCTCTTAGAAAAGGCTGGCCTCGCCTTAAAGCCCTTGAGGATGAGAACTGAGAATCATTTTTTCTTCTCAAAGGCTCTTGCCACAAAAAAATTGTGGAGGACAATTCAAGGATGATGTTTCTGGTTTTAGGTTCAAAGAGAAAAGTAAATAAAAAATTGTGGAGGATAATTCAAGGATCATGTTTATGGTTTTAGGTTGTTAGAGAAAAGTACATAGCCCTTGGCATACGTTAGAAATCTTTGTAAACAAAAGGATATAAAACCCAAATTGACCTTACTCATGGGTAGGGAGAAAATGTATACACATACGACCCTTCTCAATGATACGAGAGCTAACAAATATAGGGTGCTTTACGCTTTGATAGGTTGCAAACTAGGAAAGGACTACTACTTTGCATTAACGAGGGCTATCTTCGGAAGGTATATGTTTGGGGAAAGAAAATGCTAAATTATGGAAAGGTACATAATCATCCTCAAAGAGTATGATGTTAGACATAAGGAAGAGGAGGATCAATTGATTTGGTCATTAAATCTTACTAGCAGTTATCTTCCTAGAGTTGGTTCTAAGACACTAGCAATGGAAAGAAAAGGTGGTTATCAGATTTGGTGGCAGCAACTTGTTTGGAAATTAAAATGCCCTATAATAAGGCGCACCTACATGGGAGGTCCTTAACATAAGGAAATTTCATCGGGCTAAGATGTTGTAGTCAATTTCATCAAGAAGAAACTATATATTATGTCATCTTGGAATTTCCCATACACCAAGAAGGTACAAAAATAGGTGGAAAGAATTATAGAGTTTAGGAATCTTTGGGAGGGTGAATTGTTGAAGAAGCATTTAAAAAATGCTGTTCCAAAAAAGAGACATTAAAGATACAAGGCAATACCTATTAATATAGTTTGGGGAGTATGTCTTGTTGGAGACCTAAAGGTTTTTGAGGATAAATAAATTCTCAATTGTGTATTCTAGGCACTTAGTATATTATATGCCTACCCATAGTTGTAGGAAAAGTTAATCACATATTTTTAGGTAGAAGAGGCAACAAACAAGAACTTTTTGATAGTGCATGACTGTTGGTCAGGGTTGTCATTGATGTCAATATGGCATTATTGGATGGCAAATATTTTTGTATTGTCATAACACCATGTATCCTTGCTCTTGATGAAGATGCCCTAGAAATAATGATGATATCCTTACTTTTGATAAAGGAGTCCTTATTGATGCTCATAGTGAATCTTGATGAAGAAGCTCTCCTTGTGATGATCTAGCCTGCACTCTAACAAATTGATGCATGCTGCATATGGTTAATGACATATCATTGCACAATCTTGATGACATGGTGACATTGATGGCACACATGATAACAAATATGGTGATGACATGGACAATGAAGGAATTGGAGATCACTAGATGACATATGATGATTAAATAACAAGTGCAGAGCTCACTTACTGCCCAATGACCTCATTTTGCCCAAACACCTTATACATAAAAAATTTAGAACAGTCATAAAGAAAATCATTTTTTTTGGTCACCTTGGAAGCAGGCTATCAGAATGAGTCCTAGACCATCTGAAAGAGGACTTTTTCCTCTTTCCAACGAGGTATTACTTGTCTCCTAACTCCTTCCAAACTGAGAGAAAACAATTTTTTAATGATGAAATATATATTTTTATTATTGTAAGCCGACTTAAGCCAACATATATATGTCGGCTCTCATTCTCCAACAGTCACGTCTTTTCATCAAGGACAAACAACTATAAATATAAACCACCGCTCCTCTGTTTTTGATAAGAAATTTCGGTGAAAAAATACAAAATATAAATCGCAGAAGGGTAAAGATTTCAGAGTCTAGGAACAGGAGGTCGAGGTTTATCAGAAGACGGTTATATTGAGTTAATTGTGGCTCTTGTGTTGATATCGGATTGCAGAGCTATGACAGCTTGAAAACCGCAGATTGAGGTATTGCGATACATTTCAGACCTGATATTACTGTGGAGATATTATAGTGGAGAAGCTCGGACAAATGTTGGATTATTTGTTGAAAGAGAGGCTCAAATTTGTGTTTTGTAGCTGCTTCTGTCACATTCGGACCTGTGGAAACTGAATTAGTAAACAAATTTCATCTCTTCAGCTCAGATTTAATTGCAGTGGCTAGAAATCAATTTCATGAAGGCTCAGATTTATTGAAACCTGGATTGGCCACCTGTAGCAGCTCATTGTCACCAATACTTAACTCAGACCTGTGGTAGCTACAAAACTTCGGATTGCTGGAATTACAGTCTTAAACAAGTTCGGACGTTATTTGGACAACATTGATATTTTCACTGTGGTTAAAGATTTTGAAGGCTGATATGTTTGGGTGACTAGTCAACACTTGCATACCTCAGACCTCTTCACATTTGAGATTACTTGTTGCAGTACTTCAGTCTTCTGTTTGTGCAGTTCGGATTGGGACATTGAACCTCCTTTTTTTTGCTGATCAATAACCTTTCCTTGGAGAGAACAGTGGAGGTGTAATAAACTTGAAGAGACTTGGGTGAAGGCTCATATGAGGGCTAAGCAGATTGGAGATTAAGTGAAAGCATTGTTTGAAGACTTGTTGGGGATTTCATTGAAGCATTCTTTGAAGCTTTGTTGAGCAACCCTTTGGTCCCTGAAGCAGTCATTGAAGATCTCTAAGCAGCCTCATTGAAGAACCCTTGTAGTAGGAGTATTGATGCATCAAGGCAATCTTGGAACATTGTGTTGAAGACAATTTGAAGAATCCCACTTGTCAAAAACATTAATACTATTGAAGGCATCTTCTTTGAAAGTTGTCATTGATAAGTGAAGATACTCTTGGAATAAACCCTCATGCATAGTTGAAGCTTGATGAAGATCTTCCTGGAGGCATTATTGAGCAGACCCCATGCATGACAGAACCTTGTGAAGACATGCAGACCTTGAGGCTTAGTGCAGCCGATTGAAGGCATCTTGTTGAGAAGCCTTAGCTAATCTTGGAGACATTATTGATGCGTTAAAGCAATCATGAGGTGACTTTTGGAAATATTTGTTTGGATATGATGAAGAGCAGTGGTGACACCTTCTAAGAAGAAAAGGTTGTCATTGATGACGTGATGTGTAGACTACAGTGAAGAGTAAGCTGAAGATTGTCAGGGCTCATTGAAGAAGACATTGGGAGCCATGAAGTATAAACAAATATATCTTGATGAATTGAAGCAGGAGATTGGACCCTCATAGAGATAAGGTTGATGCCTTGGAAGATAGGGTTGGAGCCCTAGAGGATAGGAGTCCTCAAGAGACCAGGTTGGAGCCTATATCAGATATATAGGGTTGGAGCCCTTGAGGTTGGTGCCTCAGAATTGACAAGGTTGGAGCCTTGGAAGTCCAAGTAGGTGCTTGGCAAATACAAGTTGGAGCATGGGAGATTGAAGATTGGTGTCTTCATCTAGGGTTGGAGCCCTACATATATTGTAAAGAAGAAATGAATAAAAGCATTTATTCTTATTGTTCATTTTGTGTTCTAAATATAGGTGATCTAACTGGTAAAATTAACAATTGAAAAGAAATTCTGATTCACCCCCCTCTTAGTATTTCCAACAATTGGTATCAGAGCCATTACTTTCACTCAAAGCCTAACAGCTTGAAGGTTGATCATTAGAACACAAATGGCAAAGCCAAGGAAGAAAGTCTCCAATCCTCCTAAAGATGTGTCTTCCTCAAACATTGAAATTGAAGTAAATCAATTTGTGAAGGCTCCATTGTTCAATGGAAATTTTGATATATGGGTGGCAAAAATGAGGAATTTATTGAAGACTTAAGGGATTGAAGTTTGGAAATCAATAATTACAAATGACACGATGAACGAAGAATCCAAGGAGTACAATACAAGAGCAATGAAGGCAATTTTGAATGGTTTACCAAATTCTGTGAAGGCCAATTTTTGAAAAATGTTCGTCAGCAAAAGTCATATGGGACAAACTTCATGATCTTTACTCAAAAGGAGCATTGACAATGATCTCTAGTCAAGAAGATGATCGAAAACAAGAAAGAAGTCCAGAATCCGTCAAGGAAGCTGAAGATAAGAGAGATGACAACAAGGCTAAAGAAAACCTAGAAGATGAAGAGAACAAAGAAGACTTTGAAGAAGATCTCTTGAATAAACTTATGGCTTCCATGGAAGAGATTAACAGTTTGAAAAATGAAAATGAGGAACTTAAGAAGAAAGCACAAGATGGTAACCAAGGCAAGACAAGGAAGGAAGTTGACTTTGTCAAGCTTCAAGTACAAGAAAGAGATGAGGAGCTCGCCAAACTTAAAGAGGAATTTCATCAAAATAAAAGAAAGCATCATGAAGAAGTCATATCTATGACAAGTCAATTGGATAAGGCAAAGAAAAGGGAAGAAACTTTGTAAAGCCATCTTGAACAAAGACTTAAGAACTTGAACAATCTTGAAGCAAAGATTGGTCAATACAAGGAAGAGGTCTCCTCTCTTAGATCTCAACTAGAAGAAGCAAGGAAACAAGCGCAAGAAGCTGAGAAGGTGATGGAAACTTTGGCATTCATAGAAGGACAAGTTAATGAAGCATAAAACAGAGAAACACCATGATAGGCCAACTAGACGAAAAGGATGAAGAAATCCTAAAACTAAAATCAGACATCAATCTTCTCAAAGCTGAAACATGTGAAGCTACAAGAACAAAAGAAGAAATGGAGAGCAGTCTAGCAAAGGAGAATGAAAAAATCTTCAAAATGAAATCAAATATCATCTCCCTTAAAATTGAAGCACATGAAGCGACAAGGATGATGGAAGAAATGAAGAAGCAACTACATATGAAAGATGAAGATTGCGAAAAGTTGAAAGGAGAAATTGTCTTTCTTGAAAAGGAAGTTGAATTGCTGAATAAAAACTTGAAAAGCTCTCAAACCCTAGATGACATCCTAAGTCAGCAAAGGTCTCCCCTTGATAAATCAAGTCTTGGCAATGCAAGTGAATCCTCAAGCAAGAATGATAATGCTTCAAACAACAAAGATGTGAGGAACCTAGAAAGAAATGTTGATGCTCCCAGTTCCAACAAAGGCAAGGAAAAGAATCAAGACAACAATGGAAGAAATTCTACTCTAAAGAGACTTGCATATGGTGTCAAGAATACAAAAGGCAATGAATATCATCAAAGAATCCCAAGGCAAAAAGACTTAAAGAGTACTTCAAGGAACTCTTCATCACCTAGGTACCAAAGTATATTTCTTGGGTATTGCTATTCTTGTACAAACTTTGGGCACGTGGCAAAAGATTGTAGGGCATATCACAAAGACAAATATAATGGTCTCCGGCAATCTCCTCGAAGCAATTTTGCAAGAAGAAGTCATGATTTTTTATTCATGAACAAGATAGAGTGTTTCAATTGCTATAACATTGGACATATGGCACATGATTGTAACTTGACTTGGGCCTCTACACAAGCTAGAACCATGCCAAAGAAAAAAGTTACACAAGTATGGAGAAGGAAGCAAGTTGAATCCGAAAGTCCCTTGAACACTCCAGTGAACAACACATGTTGATTTGAGACATCCTTGGTAGATGTGATTTTCCAATTGTTTGATGATAAGACTCTGCCAAAAAGGAGACCATGCATACAGTTAGGGGGAGCTTGTGATCATTCTTGCAGAAGTAATCCATAAAAGGGGCCTATGAAATTCTTGATGAGTCACACATGGACAATCATCTTTTGATAGATCATCTCTCAGGAGCAAATCCATTGAAGAACATGATTCCAATATTGACTTCTTCCACCCGATCACAAGGCAGAGATCTTTCTTGAAGCTAGAGGAGGTTATGCAGGCACGGGGAGTTGGTTCATCACATGAAGAAAAACACATCTATCATGGACCACATTTCCAGAAGGAAGAGCACCATGACAGGGGGAGTAATATAGTGATGAAGAATCACTATTGATGAAGAAAAGAAGCAATTTGACAGGGGGAGTACTTGAGCACCCCGTTTGCCATTGATGTCAAGGGGGAGAGAATGTTGAGAAGGCAAGAATATTTCCATCAATGACAAAGGGGGAGACTGTTGGTTAGGGTTGTCATTGATGTCAATATGGCATTATTGGATGGCAAATATTCTTGTAATGTCATAACACCATGTATCCTTGCTCTTGATGAAGATGCCCTAGAAATAATGATGATATCCTTACTCTTGATAAAGGAGTCCTTATTGATGCTCATAGTGAATCTTGATGAAGAAGCTCTCCTTGTGATGATCTAGCCTGCACTCTAACAAATTGATGCATGCTGCATATGGTTAATGACATATCATTGCACAATCTTGATGACATGGTGACATTGATGGCACACATGATAACAAATATGGTGATGACATGGACAATGAAGGAATTGGAGATCACTGGATGACATATGATGATTAAATAACAAGTGCAGAGCTCACTTACTGCCCAATGACCTCATTTTGCCCAAACACCTTATACATAAAATGTTTAGAACAGTCATAAAGAAAATCATTTTTTTGTCACCTTGGAAGCAGGGTATTAGAATGAGTCCTAGACCATCTGAACGAGGACTTTTTCCTCTTTCCAACGAGGTATTACTTGTCTCCTAACTCCTTCCAAACCGAGAGAAAACAATTTTTTAATGATGAAATATATATTTTTATTATTGCAAGCCGACTTAAGCCAACATATATATGTCGGCTCTCATTCTCCAACAATCACGTCTTTTCATCAAGGACAAACAACTATAAATATAAACCACCGCTCCTCTGTTTTTGATAAGAAATTTCGGTGAAAAAATACATAATATAAAACGCAGAAGGGTAAAGATTTCAGAGTCTAGGAACAGGAGGTCGAGGTTTATTAGAAGAAGGTTATATTGAGTTAATTGTGGCTCTTGTGTTGATCTCGGATTGTAGAGCTATGATAGCTTTAAGACCGTAGATTGAGGCGCTGCAATACATTTCAGACTTGATATTACTGTGGAGATATTATAGTGGAGAAGCTCAGACAAATGTTGGATTATTTGTTGAAAGAGAGGCTCGGATCTGTTTTTTGTAGCTGCTTCTGTCACATTCGGACCTGTGGAAACTGAATTAGTAAACAACCTTCATCTCTTCAGCTCATATTTAATTGCAGTGGCTAGAAATCAATTTCATGAAGGCTCAAATTTATTGAAACCTGGATTGGCCCCCTGTAGCAATCATTGTCACCAATACTTAACTCAGACCTGTGGTAGCTACAAAACTTCGGATTGCTGGAATTACAGTCTTCAACAAGTTCAGATGTTATTTGGACAACATTGATATTTTGACTATGGTTAAATATTTTGAAGGCTGATATGTTTGGGTGACCAGTCAACACCTCCATACCTCAGACCTCTTCACATCTGAGATTACTTGTTGCAGTACTTCAGTCTTCTGTTTGTGCAGTTCGGATCAGGACATTGAACCTCCTTTTTTTTTGCTGATCAATAACTTTTCCTTGGAGAGAACAATGGAGGTGTAATAAACTTGAAGAGACTTGGGTGAAGGCTCATGTGAGGGCTAAGCAGATTGGAGATTAAGTGAAAGCATTGTTTGAAGACTTGTTGGGGATTTCATTGAAGCATTCTTTGAAGCTTTGTTGAGCAACCCTTTGGTCCCTGAAGTAGTCATTGAAGATCTCTAAGCAGCCTCATTGAAGAACCCTTGTAGTAGGAGTATTGATGCATCAAGGCAATCTTGGAACATTGTGTTGAAGACAATTTGAAGAATCCCACTTGTGAAAAACATTAATACTGTTGAAGACATCTTCTTTGAAAGTTGTCATTGATAAGTGAAGATACTCTTGGAATAAACCCTCATGCATAGTTGAAGCTTGATGAAGATCTTCCTGGAGGCATTATTGAGCAGACCCCATGCATAATAGAATCTTGTGAAGACATGCAGACCTTGAGGCTTAGTGCAACAGATTGAAGACATCTTGTTGAGAAGCTTTGCTAATCTTGGAGACATTATTGATGCGTTAAAACAATCATGAGGTGACTTTTGGAAATCTTTGTTTGGGTATGATGAAGAGCAGTGGTGACACCTTCTAAGAAGAAAAGGTTGTCATTGATGATGTGATGTGTAGACTACAGTGAAGAGAAAGCTGAAGATTGTCAGGGCTCGTTGAAGAAGACATTGGGAGCCGTGAAGTATAAACAAATATATCTGGACGAATTGAAGCAGGAGATTGGAGCCTCATAGAGACAAGGTTGGTGCCTTGGAAGATAGGGTTGGAGCCCTAGAGGATAGGAGTCCTCAAGAGACCAGGTTGGAGCCTGTACCAGATAGATAGGGTTGGAGCCCTTGAGGTTGGTGCCTCAGAATTGACAAGGTTGGAGCCTTGGAAGTCCAAGTAGGTGCTTGGCAAATACAGGTTGGAGCCTGGGAGATTGAAGATTGGTGTCTTCATCTAGGGTAGGAGCCCTACATATATTGTACTTGATTTATTGTAAATAAGAAATTAATAAAATCATTTATTCTTATTGTTCATTTTGTGTTCTAAATATAGGTGATCTAACTGGTAAAATTAACAATTGAAAAGAAATACTGATTCACCCCCCTCTCAGTATTTCCAACAATGACAAGGGAACACTTTTGAGGGAGGTTTAAGAGGAATTTTATATCTTCCTATCATGACATCGCATTCAAATTAGGAATTGGTTAGGAAACTAATAGCTTCTGTGAAATGATGGCTCTCAAATTTGTTTTCAGGCTAGTACATGAATTTGGTACAACTTCAAATGTTTGGCGTCTCAATGCTGATTATATAATGGATGTATAAAGAAATTTCTCTAAGGAATTTTACCTTACAACCTTTGTATGGCGAAGTTCAAAATTATATATATATATATATATATATATATATATATATATATAATTTGTTTTGAGGTTAGTACGTGAATTTGGTACATCTTTAAATGTTTGGTGTCTCAATGCTGATTATATAATGGATGTATAAAGAAATTGCTTTAAGGAATTTTACCTTACAACCTTTGTATGGGGAAGTTCAAAATTCTCTCTCTTTATGGACATTGCCAGGTCTTCAATTTCGATGTTTGATTTTATTTTTTGATTAGTTTTTGTTTCTTAAAAGAAAAGTTTCAAATGTTGTTGGAAACAGTGAGAGGGGAGGTGAATCAATATTTCATTACTTTTGACAAATTTTCACTTAGTTAATCTTGAAACTGAATTCACATTACATAATCAATCATCTACAATGCATGAATGCAAAGATTAAAGTGCAAATCAAAATTTGACGAAGAAATACTTGAAAACAATCTCTAATTTATTACAACCTCTTATGAGGACACCAATCCTCAGCAAACAACAACTTATAGTGATTGCAAGTTGCAACCTAAACTCAACCTTCAATACACTATAATTTGGACTTCAAATTAGGCGTGAACTTCTTCAAGACTCCGGGACTTGGCCTTCAAACCAAGCTTGAACTAGATCTTCAAATAGTAGAACTAAAGCCTGAAACTCGACTTTCAAATAACAAAACTCGTCACTTGAAACTTGACCTTTAAATAAAAGTACTAAGCTCTCAAGCCAAAACTGCAACTCATCCTTAAGATAGACCTGAAACTCGACATGTACAGGGACATAATTCAACCCTCAAGATGGACCTGAAGCTCGGCTTTCTTCTCACTAGAACTCGACCTACTCAACCTTCGTATAGACCTGCACTCGACCCTAAAAAATAGACCCCAAACAAACTAGAAACCCTTCCCAAGAACAATGCCAAAAGCATTTCAAAAGATGTGCCAAAATCTTTCCATAATAAGTTGCTTCAACTTGACATCACTTCCCTTCTTCTTGATTTATGAGGTATGAACTTTGCATGTGCTCCTTCACTCTCCTAAACATAAAACTAAATGTTTGAGCCGAGTGGTAAGAAATGCTCCTCATGCCTAGTTATAATGTGTTTGGGCGTTGGGTTAGGGCCAACTTATCCATAAGTTGGGCTGACTGGTGTAGCTGGAAAAATGTATAGTGAATATTCAAAAATTCATTTCTCCTCAACCATGAGGAGTTAGAAGGAATGCCATATATCGTTGGAAAGGTCTCAGAATAAGCTTTCCAACAATATATCCTATGCTTCCATTTGAGCTAGGTGATTGGACTAAAATTGCCTTAAAATTGCCTTCAAAGATAGGATATCCAAATGGAGTTTGCTTGTACTTTGGTTGGGTCCTCTTAACAAAATATATCATATCTCCTTATTCCTATGGAATTAGAGGGAGTGCCATATATCGTTAGAAAGGTCTTGCAATATGCTATTTGATGTTGGAAAGGTCTTGCAATATGTTATTTGACTATGTAATTTTCTCTTTCATTTGGACAACCTTTGACGTCAATAACAACCATTTTAAATATTTTCTGCGTTTGTTATTGATGAAAATACTTTGGTATCTACTTCTTCCGATGCTTGCTCCCCCTGTCTGCATTTTCTTCATACTTCTTGTTAGCTGCTTCTCCAATTTGCATGCTCTCCCCTTTTGACATCAATAGCAAAGGGTGCCCCCTTTGAGTTTGTGCTTCCTTTACTAAGATAAAGGAGAGATCACTCCCATCTTCTGCTTGAGATATTCAAATGTTTCTTTGGGCAGAGGATTGGTAAAGATGCCAAAAATTTATTCTTTGGTGCCAACATATTTCATCTTGACATTATGCTTGACGACTTGTTCTTTGAGGAAATGATACTTGATTGGAATATGCTTTGTTTTTGAATGCATGATATGAAATTTTGAGATATTGATTGCATTAATGTTGTTGCAGAAAATAACGATGGAATGATCATATTTCACTTTGATGTCTTTTAAAGTTCGTTTCATCTAGAGAGATTTGGTGCAACAATCTGTTGCTACTATGTATTCAACTTCAATCGTAGAAAGAGAGATTTATGATTTATTTCCACTTGACCAAGATTCAAGACAATTTCACAAGAAAAATACACTCCCATTGGTGCTTTTTGTTGAGTATGTGTTATATTCTTTGCACGACTTATATGCATAATGGACAAAGGGGGGTTCAACGAGATATGTAGGGGGGAAGGTGTCCCCTTGCACGGGGTTTGGTGTAGTGATCCAGGCGGATATTTGTGGGCACCTGCCTATTCCACCTGGACCTCCAACTGGTTTCATTAGTTTCCTTGTTTATAGCAACATTTACTATTTTTAGTAATTTTTCTGGGTCCTGAACTTTCAAAGCAGTTTTACCCTCTAAACGACATTTTTTTGAGGTTCGCAACATGCCCGTAGCCACAGGCATGAACTTACCACAAATCTTGTATTACTTGGAAATATCTTTATAGCAATGTATCATAAGTGCCAAACAAAGCTCATATGGCCAAGTTACGACCCTGTGAAGTTGGTTACCCAACTAACCCCAACAATGCCCACAAACTCTTGGCGTTTCATCGACTGGGGTTAGGGTTTTCCCTTTGTTGTTCAATAATAAAAAGGACCTCGAGCCTCATTGTGACATTGTTTAGGGACATGTATCTGCCACATCTCTTCTCAGAGATAAATTACCATCGCCTAAGCTAGTTTATTTCCATTTTGTATGAAAGCATATTTCAGTTCTTTGATAGTAATGAAATGAAGTTTTATTTCTGTTGCATCTCTGTGTGTATGGTTATATCAATATTATGTTGCGTTCCTGTATAAGTTCAGATGAGTGGTATCAGAGCAATCTGCTCTTTCTCTGTTTTTCTTTGCATGTCCCCGACGAGGTCAGGGTATAAGGAGTTAGGGCTCGAACTAGTTGAACCTTTGCAAGACTAGCCTCACAAACTACGACAACCTTCCATGGCGAAGAAAGAAAGATGAGGGAGTAGGAGATCCTTTCAAAATATTGCTTGAAGAAGCCCTCGAGTGACAAAGGAACGCGATGATGGACAAATTTGTCCAAATTCTTTGGTGACTACCCACATGCGACACATCTTCATCCAAAAACCACTCTGGAGGTGCCACACCTTTTAAGGTACAAGTCAACTTTGACATCCTTGTATTTTAAGGCCAGATAGATGCAGATGCTGTAGATAAATGGCTAAATCTGTTAGAAGGATATTTTTCGGTTCATGATTTTTCCAATCGGGAAAAGATTACTTTTGCACACCTCAAAGCCACCCCCATGTCAAGGATTGGTGGGAAACCTACTGTGAGAAGAGGGACGAGAGGGAACCCTCACTATTTTCAGCGGCACACACTTAGAATAATTTTCTGAGATGCCATTAAGGAGCAATATTACCTTGTCGCGAGCTATGAAGATAAATACATAAAGTTGACCATGTTGCGGCAGGGAAGTGACCAAGACGTGCCAGAGTTCACAAATATTTTTGATACCCTTCACACAAAGTTGGGTATCAAGGATTATGAGTAGCATTTGGTACTCAAGTATTGTGACTATCTACACAAGTAAATCTAGGACGAGATGGAGTTTATGGACATCTCCTCGCTCAACGCCGCCTATCGATACACTATCAAAATCGAGCAGAAATTTAAACAGAAGAAGTGAGACTTTGGATCTGCAAATTCGAAGCAAGCGAAAGACGCCCAGAAACCACATAACAAAGGAAAAGGCCAAGACGGGGCGACCCAGGACAACTCGCCGAAGCTGCAAGCAAAGAACAACACCACGAAGAAAAAGTACACAAGAAAATGGTGTGAGTTCCATAAGATCCCCACTCACAACATGAGTGAGTGTTGGGTCAAGCAGTCACTCGTGGTCGAGCAGAAGGCTTCCGAATCAGATGCATGTTCCAATTTTGAGTCAAAACCCGACAAGGGGAATGACAAAGGGAAGCAGATTATTGATGCAAAGCCTAGTGCCACTGTTGCCACCACCAAGATACAGAAAATTGAGCCAGAAGATCTAGAGGAGGGGGAGCGCCTCTTCCACTCACAGATGTGGGTGAAGGGTTCTCCGTTGCAGTTAATTGTCGACAATAGGAGCTAAAAGAACCTCATTTTAGCAGAGTTCTTGAAGCGGCTGGGCCTACTGACCACAACACACCCACAATCATATACCATCGAGTGGCTTCACCAAGGACGAGATCTCCGCGTCAACCAACAATGTCGCCTTCCCTACAACATCAAGCCCTTCACAGATGAGGTACTATGTGATGTTTCTCCTCTTGAAGTTTGTCATGTATTATTAGGCCAACCATACTTGTGGAAGTGTTGAGATGTATATGAGTCTAGGCCTCGCACTCTTATTATTACTTTGGGAAATAAGTGATACAAGATACCAGAGGTAGCACTGTGTACGTCCATCTCTTTGATATCTGTGAAGCAATGTAGTAAGATTATTTCCATACCAGGAAATTTGTCTTCCTTATGATTCGTCCACAGGGAAAGAAAAAGGTTGTGGCCACATCCAAGGCCTCTAGACATGGCTCCTCTGCATGACAACAATAGATGGGCAAGGTCGTGGAGGAGTACATGGACATCTTCAACTCACCCACAAGGGTACCCTTACACTGTTAGGTCAAGCACTCCATCGATATGATCTTGGGCGCGACGCTATCCAACAGATCGATATATCAACGCTTTAGGCAGATTCAAGAGTTGTTGTAGAAAGGGCACATTGGGCCAATTTCATCACCTTGAGAGAGCCCGATCTTGTTGGTACAATAAAATGACGGGACCTAGAGACTCTGTATTGACTATTGGGTGCTGAATAAGATAACTGTCTGGAATATGTATATAATCCCACAAATTGATGATCTTCTAGACCAGCTCAAGGGGGCCAAAAATTTCAACAAGATTGACTTGAAGTTCGGTTATCACCAAGTACCAATCGAACCCTCCGATGTGTGGAAGACTGCCTTCAAATCCAAGGAGGGCCTTTTCAAATGGTTGGTCATGCCTTTCGGGTCAACGAATGCCCTCACAACCTTCTTGAGGCTGATGGACAACATTTTGTGGCCCTTCAGAAACTCATTTTTGGTAGTGTGTTTGGACGACATCCTAATCTTCAACCAGAGTTGGGAAGTAGACCTCCACCATATTCGACATGTCCTCCAAACCTTGCGACAACACAAATTGTGTACCAATTTGGAGAAATGCACTTTTGGTATTACCCAGGTTCAATACCTGGGGTAAATCATTGATGATTAAGGTGTGCATGTGGACCCAACCAAGATACAAGTTATTCGGGATTTGCTAGCCCCAACCAATCTAACAGAGCTCTGCAACCTTTTGGGTCTTGCCAATTTCTACCACATGTTCATGTTGGAGTTCTCTCATATCACTTGGCCTTTGAGTCAAGTCTCCAAGGGCGGAGTGAAAGCAAAGTTCTTTTGGTACGAATCCCAAGAGAAGGCGTTTTCCAAGTTGAAGCATCACCTCTGCTCTGCACCAGTGCTCACATTACTAGACCTACAATAACCATTTGAGATTGAGGCTGATGCCTTCGATTATGCTATGTTGATTTTTGAGTAGCTTGGGAGGTACTCCAATCCCTAGGGTTCGGGGATTGGAGGGAAAAGCGCCACAAGATTCACTTGTGGTATTGGAACCCAAGCATTGGAGTTTGCACCCATCGGGATTTGGGCCAAATTGTGACAATTTTTCGACATGTGATGGATGAGGATGATAGTGCTCGTTGACACGAATCCGACGCATCGAAAATTATTTGTTTTTGAGTTGTCATCGAAGAGTTATGGATTGTTGAAGTTATGTGTGGGTTTGCATGAGTTGAAGTCTCGGTTGGCTTGGTGATAAGAGGACCTATGAAAATTGTTCAAGCCCCTTGTTAGACATTGAAAAAGCCCTTCATTTAAGGTATAAATAGAAGGTGATGTGAGGAGAATTCCTCATCCAATTTGGTGCAACACAAGTGCTCATTGGAGGCAAAGGAAATCGACAAACCTTCCTAAGATTGGGTCGCAACTAGAAGGCATACCATCGTGGAAGAAAAGGACGTATGGGCATCCTTTTGTGAATGTGTGGGGGTTGTTTCTTCTTGTAGGAGTGCCGAGTTTGAATAGAGAAGGAACAGGTCTATTGGAGCATCGTTGGAGGGAAAAGGAACCATAATTATGTTGTTCGAAAGCTACAGGAGGACTGTGTTAGGCCACAAGCCATAACACTACAGTCAAGGGTTGCATAGGGGTGTTTGAGGGCTTATACATGCCCAGATCAACAACAAAATTAAGGATTTGTCGTGTGAGGTGATGCTGCAGAGTTTAAGGGTTGTTTTGATGTCTGTTTGAGGGTGGTTGCAACATTGTGTGATGCCCTAATCAGTCACTGTGAAGACAAAAACAAGCATACGTGCAACAACATTTGGAATTGTGTTGGGTCAAGGAAGTTGACCAGATTTGGATAATATTAGGAGTATCCCATGGAAGTCAAAGAGGAGGGGTAGACCTGATGGTTAGATGCCCTAACTAGGTGACATATTCTGCTGTAAATCAAAGTTGTTGTAGTTTGTGGGAGCAATGTGTTGGGGTTGTCTTCGATGATTATAAACCCCAAATAGGAGCATATTTCACGGTGGATAGATGTCTTAGGTGAGGACATATTAGTGGAACCTAGATTTGTGCAATAACACCTCTATTGCAGAACAAAGGGCAGATGATGAGAAGTCTTTTAGCAATCGTGTGTAAGGGTCTCCTAGGTGTGAGGATTCCCTAACTAGGTGCATATGCTACAACGTGGAATTAATAACTCGTGAATTGTTGGAGGGCAGCATGAGAGTGGATCAAGTGTGGACATGATTGGGAACTTATGGTCTGCTGGAGGACAACATGATAATGTCCAAGTTGGAGCCCAATGTGAAACACCTTGATGGACAAAGGTAGTTGCTAGAGTGGCAGTTGTTGGAGCTCAAGGGTCTGATCATCTAGGAGTAGATTGCGGAGCTTGAAACTTGTGTGTGGAAAATGACTTCTACAACAGATGATGGGGAATCCTCTTAGCTCGTGTTCATTGTGGCATATGGATATATTGCAATGATATGTGGCAGCCCTTCGTGCCTTATGTTGGTCTTCATTGGAGCAGTGCACAAAGACCATAGTGGGCTGAAGTCCCTAAGTAGCGGAGGAGCATCAATGGGCATATTGAGAGTTGTTCACAAATGGAGTCGTGAACAATTTGATAGAAGTCTCCATGTGTTGATGCATTGGTAGACGAACGATCAACTAGTGAGCAGATTGAATAGTCGAGGTTCAGTGGTAAGATGGACTTGGAGCATTAATAGAGGCAAGGACTGTAGATTGGGAGCCGAAGGACTCGGCAGGTACAAGGTACAAATGAGAGGATCTGAGAGAGAGCACTACAACCATATGGTCAGAGTATCCTGTTTTGTATCTTGTACTAGTGGATGTATGAGGGTCATTATCCTTGGTACGTGAGCCCTATATTGTTGTAGTATATGTTGTTTAATATAACGAATTTGGGTTGAAAATTGTAAAATTTTTTCTATATTCCATGCATGTGTGATTTACTATTGTTTATATTCCACTGTGCAAAGTAGTTCTATTGAGATTCTTGGTTTGGTAGCATCAGATATTTTAAGATTCTATCCTAGATCCAAGATCATGGAAATTCAACATGGTATCAGAGTGTATCTAAGCTAATTTGAAGTCAGTGAATCAGGGTGTGCACAACGAAGCAACTCAGAGGGAGTTGTGGGTGTCTAGATGATGGAGCAGAGGCTTCAGTTGAAAAAATGGTGATGGTGTCTTGACTAACTTGGCAGTGAGATTGGCTAGGGTTCTGGTGGATTGGTGTTGAGCCTAGTGAAAAACAATTTGTTGTAGGGCGGATTGTTGATCATGGACTTATATTAATTTGTCATGGATGTTTGGGACAACTCAAGGGTTTCTTTGGCATGGATGAGATCAGGTTGATCGTGATGGCTTCATGTGATGGACTCAAATTGGCAGGCTAGAGTCTTCATTGGATCGTGATGTTGCATATTTGAGATTGGTGGGATTTTCTCGAGTAGTATTTGATCTAGGAGGATGAGTGCTTGTAGGAATGAGCCAATGGAACATTGGAAAACAATGAAGAAAGTTTTCAGTGTGGCACTAGTGAATGGATAATTCAGTTTCAATATCGATCCCCTCAAAAGAAAGAAAAATGTGTGTATTTTTATTTTTTTTTTCTTCCGAATTACATAAGTCTTGTTTGAAGAATTAGTTTGAATTGATTCTAAGGGCATATTGTAGAATATATATCAGTATTGGGTTCTAAAATCCCCCCTAAAAATAATTCAACACGCATTAAGCCTTTAGAAGGCTCTACTATAACTCATGAAGATGAATAAATGCAACATGACATATCAAAATTACAAGAGCAAGTGCACCAAATTTCACTCTCGCAAAGAGCAACAAAAAATGAAATGGAGGTTTTGAAGAAAGGCATGGAAGCTAAGATGGATGGCTTGAAGAAAGGCGTGGAAGTTAAGATGCATGGTTTGAAGAATAGCATGGTTGGCATGGAATCTAAGATGGATGACATGGAAGAAAAAATGGAAAACATGAAGAATGATCCAAAAGCAGACATGGAAGGTTTGAAAAAGTTGATACAAGAAATATTTCCTAATGGCGTAAAGATAGTAGAGTAAACTCATGATGAGAACAAAATAAATGTTAATCGCCATTTCATAAACTCTAATGTTGGATGGAAGACCCACCATATTCCAAATCGATATGAGGAAGTTTGATGGCAAGGATCCCGTAACATGGATATTGCAGATGGAGCAATATTTTGATCTCAATAATGTTCAAAACACACAAAAGGTATGCATTGAAACTTTATATTTAGAACAAAATACATTTGTATGGTATCAATGGCTTTGTTCCCGTAAAAAAATTGTCACTTGGTCAATTTTTACGGAGGAAATGATAGCACACTATGAGGATACAAAGAGCAACACTTTTTTTAGCCAATTGATAAATCTCAAACAAAAGGGTTCTTGGTAGAATGTTTGGTTTTCCAGCAAAATAAAGTTGAGGTAATTAAGACCCCATGTCTTCTACAACCTTTATCCATTCCAAGTCAGCGTTGGGAGGAGATTTAATTGGATTTGATCATTGGTTTACCTAAGTCCGAAGGAAAGAGTGTCATCATGGTGGTGGTTGATAGAATTACCAAGTATGCACACTTTTCTGCACTATCTCATCCATTTAAAGCAAGTGCAATTGCTACTACATTTATGGAAACAATTCAAAAGCTACATGGATACAAAAAGATTATTGTAAGCAACAGAGATCCCATTTTTACTGGAATTTTTTGGACATAATTATTTTCATGTTTGGATACTCAACTAGCTCATAGCTCATCTTATCATCCTCAATCCGATGGTCAAACTGAGATAGTGAATAAATTTTTGGAAGGATATCTTCGTTGTTTTGTATCTGATAAACAAACACAATGGGTTAAGTGGTTACCTCTCGCTGAATGGTGGTATAACACTTCCTTCCATACTATAGAAAAAATGACCCCATTTATGGCACTTTATGGATATCATTCATCGTCCATCACATAATTTTTAAGAGAAAATTCTAAAGTTAAAGCATTGGAAGATCACATCAAGCATAAAAAAGTTGTTCTCCAAATCTTAAAGGATAACTGAAATTTGGCACAAAATCGAATGAAACAATAGGCAGATCAACATCACAATGAGAGAAGTTTTGATGTAGGAGACTGGGTATTTTTACAGCCACAACCATACAAAAAAATGTCCCTCAAGCAAGCTAAGAAGGATAATAAATTATCGCCAAAGTATTATGGTCCTTAAAAGGTGTTGCAAAAGATTGGTACTATGGCATATAAATTGGAGCTTCCTGCTTCTTCACAAGTGCATCCGGTTTTCCATGTTTCATGCTTAGAGAAGGTTATAGGTGAAAAACTTCCAGTTCAAACAATATTGCCAGAACTTGATAAAGAAAAATCATATTGGAACCTGAAGCAGTCACGGAAACAAAAACTCGACAACTACATAATCGATCAATTTCAGAGTATCTCATCAAGTGGAAGAACTATTTTATACAAAATCACCCAGAGCTACTCAAGCGTTGAGGACAACACTTTTTTGAAGGAGAGGGGCATGTTAGGTCCCTATATTACTAGTGTAGTCCCTTATTGTTGTTAGTGTAGCCCCCTTATTGTTATCGTTGTACCCGTGTAACCCCAATATTGTTATTATTGTGCCCTTACATTATTATTGTTAGGTCGGTTAGGATTATATTGTGACCCCATGGACTCCTATATATAGAAGGAGGTTTTGTCATTTGTATCATCTGTTAGTCTCCTGTATTTCTACAGTATCACAAGATGACTATTTATTTCTTACATTCTGCTGAAAATAATATTCCTTGACAATCATTTATTTTCAGAAATCCTATTGCCTTCATTATCTTCCATTTAACCTCTCCATTATCTCTCATTTTACCTTTTCTAACACTCTCATGCTCTGAAATCCCATGTTTAACCTCAATCCCCTCATTTAGCCTTGTCCCTTTCTTAAAACCTTTTTCCCTATACTAAAACCCCATTTTCCTCACTAAAAACCCTTCCCCTTCGCTCATTCCCCCTCTTTTTCATTAAAAAACAAATATAAAAACCCATTTTACATTGTTTTTTAATAAATATTAATCTCGAGCCCCACTTTTGATAAAACCTGTTTATTAAACCTCGACCCCTGTTATATTGAAACCTCGCATTCATTTCATTACCCCAACCCACACTTATATTAAACACCTACGTTTTAAACCTTTTTTACCTCGCTTTTCTCATTTAATTTACCCCTCGTTTCATTTAACCCTAGCCACACCTTCCAAACTAGCCCTCGATCAATCAAAGCCCAACCATCGCCTGATCTCCTTCTCCTAATCTGATGACTCCCAATCCATTTCGCACCTCCAATTGCCTGTCATTTAAACACCACCAAGGGTTTCAAAATGAGCAGTTTCGCAACCCTCCCATCTGCCACACGTCATCCCGATGTTACAATAATTCTGTCAGAGATATTTTTGGCTTGGGCCTTTCATGGTCTCAAGTGTCAAACATCGTTTACTCTATAGTAAATACAATTTGTCATGCTATGTTAGGGCAACCTGCTCAGTTGCAGTTAAATACTGCATGTATTGTTCATTATCGTTGTTGGTTGTTGGCTGGTTAGTTGGACTTTGTTTCGACTCTGAGTTGTAAAGATTATTGCATTGGAGCACTGTAACTGTTTTTTGAGCTGGACATCAGTAATACAAGCACTTCCACAGGATTCTTGAGCTATGTTAATGGTGATGTTATCCCTCTTTTGTTAATGTTTCTTCTCTATTTTTCCGTATTGTACATCAATCTCCCCGATAACAGAATAGAGGTTTTAGATTAAGATATGCTGCATGAGCACCTCAATTCTATCTGTTACTGCTATCTCAATGTTTTCCTCTGCAAAGTATAGCTAAAGAATTCAGAGACTATCTTCTCTTTAGTTTCACCTAGCTATTATCTTATGGTTTTTCTCTTGAAGTTTAACTAAAGGATTCAGAGATTTTCTGCTCTTTAGTTTCTCTTAAACTGTTATCTCGAGGTCTTTCTTATCATGTTGAGTTAAATAATTCTTAACTTCTCTTTACCTCTACTGAAACTGTTGTTGTAATGTCCCAATTTTAACCTCAAGCTAAAATTGAACATTATAGTTGCACATTTTATTTTTGATTAATAAAATGGGCAAACAGACACCTTAGCCCCTTTTTAGATGAAGAAATAACACTCCTAATGTGAAAGGGGAGTGAATAAAGCAGCTGAAATAAACACCAAGGGTGTGAATGGAACCCATCTTACTTGGATTAGTCATCTTTGACTAAATTCAACAGCGCTGCCTATAGAGGAGAAGCTTCCTAGAGAAGCTGCGCAGTTTGGAGGGAAGAGATTCACATGAGGGTGGAAACCCTAATTGGTGGGACCATGGAGAAGAAGAGTTCTCTCACTTTATATGGAGGAGATAGCAGCCCATTTTCATTATGCTATGTTTTAGATTTCAGACAAGGGTCTGCAAGAGCTTGCATCCCTAGGCTGTTTAGTAGGGTGATGGTGCCCTCAGGCACTAGGGTGTTCCCGGTCGGGAATCCATACCTTTTCCTCAAGGAAGGATGAGGATTTAGCTTCATTTCCTCAATCTGGCATTGGCCACAGCTTCATTCATCTTCTACAACGTTATTTCTGCAGCAGAGAGGACGTTGTGTAGCTGGGTGCAACTAGAGAGGAACTCATGGAGTCTCTCTTGTTCAGTTTTTTTCAGTGGAGGAGTGATCTATTCATCAGAGGAGCTACAAGGAGGATTCTCGGGTTATATTTCAGATTAGTGGCATGAGGCCACACTTCTATCATCTCCCACTGTGCAGTCCATGAGAGTAACTGCGTTATTTTGGAGGAGGCAGTGAGAGAGGGGTTTCTGGAGTTTCAGAGGAGTGTGTTTCTGAGACAAAGTGATCAGCACTTTGTATTAGAGACATGATTAGAGGAGGGCATCTACATTTCAGATCAGCCATGGCCTCATTCATATTTGTATCAGTTGCAGTGACAACTCTGTTGTCACATTTTTGTATGTTCCAACATTTCTAGCAATCTTAACTATATTGGCTAGAAATCATGTATTTCAGCCCATTTCTCTTCTATTGGGCTTATTTTTTGTATTCCTTCAGCCATATGTACATTTATTCATATTCAGCAGCTCATACCTTCATGTACTCAGCGCAGTTGCAGCTACTCCAGCATTTTGTGGAGTTTCAGCAATTCTTGTATTTCATTCCTTATTCATTGAGGGTTTGCTCTTAAGCTTGAGTGGCTTGTCCCTCGGCTATTTATTGTATATTTCTGCTGATATATCTTAATATCATGATGGCTATAGTATTTCCCTCTTATGGTATGATCATATTTGCAGAGTTCAGTATTCATGTTCTTATGTTGCTGTAAGCTCTCTCATTGAGCATTGTTTTAGACAACTAGATTGGGGAGATATGAATAGCCCATATAGAGTTATTTCTTTGAGCTCATTTTTTGCAGGGGAGTTTCATTAGAGTTAATATAGGGCATCCCAGTGCTGGTTTGCCTTATTTATGCAGCAGCTTCCTTGTACAACGTCCTCAAGGACCCTGTAGCAGAAATTCCCGAGGTGGAATATTGCATATCCATAGGCAGAGTCTGAAGGGCCAGCTAGCCTCAGTATTTCTCCCTTCTTTAGAAGGATTCATATCCTGTAAATTCCCCATCATTAAATCTCTAAAATGGAATTGTGATAGCTCACTGAAGAAGGAATTGGAATATCTTAAGATATTCCCGACAGAGCAGCATCTTTCTGAAAAAGGGACATTATAGTGGTATCAAAGCATGATCTTGGCTCAGCCTGTGCCAAAGATCTATTACCATCAGCAAGAGGGGATTCTCTCCAAGGAGAGGAGATTGACAGAGAAAGCAAGGAAGAGGAATGAAGGAAGAGGAGGTTTCCCTTCTTTTCCAGACCATTGAGCAGACCATTGAAGATCTGTTGAAAGGGAAAATTTGGAGAAATTTCCTTAAAAGGGTTTGTGATTGATCAAGACCTAGCTATTTTCATGAAGGGTGTGAGCATTCAGCCACACATTCATATCCACAGCGCAGTACATTGTGCATAGCCACTGCAAGAAGGATGGAGGAAAAAGTTGAGGCCTTTGGAGGAGCAGTGCTGCAAACTCAAAGGTATGATTCATGATAATTCATTTTAGAGTTCTATTTCATGTTCTCATGCAAATGAGAGATCATATATTAAAGTCACATAGAGTTTTGCAAAGGGGATTGGTGAAAACCAATGAGAAGCATGGTGTGACAAAACTTCAAACACTTTGCATGCATGGAGGGGAACCATGAAACAAAGATCATTCCATCTTCTAGAGGGGAAGAAATCAGGAGAATGACTTGCTAGAGGCAAGACCCCCATTGTATGAAGGGCACTCTGCAATTTTTGAGGGTGGAAGATATTTCTTTCAAAGGAGGGCCAAGATACAAGGCTTCTCGTTGAGGAGGAGATACACTCACATGTTGGTAGAGAGGAGGTGCAAGAATCTACAACATTGCATCATTGGAAGAAGAATAAGATTAGGAGTATCGGGATGAAGGGATGATGGACATTCACCCTTATCTATTTCAGAGGTTTTCTTCACATGGGAGAAGGACTGCACTGCGCAGTAGAGAGAGAGGACATTTCATTCCTCTCATATATTCAGTCCACTTCCTATCTTGATGCCTCACTTTTTGAAAGCTTCCCACTTGGGAGGCTACATGATCTAGAGGTGATGAGAGGCATCATGACATTTGGTTCACCACTCTTGGATTCTGGAGGGGTGGAGACACTTGAGGAGTCCATTACAGCGCAGAGAGTTTGGGGACAAGCTCATGGAGGAGGGATGTACCCTCTCATTTTTAGTTCACCCATTCTCGTCAGTTTCACTGCACAGACAGAGTTGTTGTATGGATGGAGGATAGCATCTTCATGATGTTGAATGACTACTCCATGGATTTGGTGAGAGAGAGGTCACTTCCTTTGGGGAATAACTCTTTCATGCTTTGGAGTAGAGGGAGGCCACTCATGCTTACATTGACCAGGATCGGGAGATTCTTTGGAGATGATAGTCTCTCATGGGAGGCTTGTTTTTAGAGATCATCATTTCTTTGAGCATGAGCAGTTGCATGATGGGCATGGCAGCAACTTGGAGGATGACTTTGGCATGAGGGGATGTCAAGGTAGCAGGTAGCAGAGTGATGGGAGCACTTTATTACAGATTACCAGCGCTGTCTATGTGGAGGATTGATCCATGTTGGGGACTTAGCTTTTGGTTGAGAGGTCCCAGGATCTTGATGCATGCATGATTTTTGGATGGCCTTGATGGAGATGGTAGAAACCTAGTGGATGACATGATCATCTATCATCATGGCAGACTCTTCTTGACTAGAGTTTCTAGTCTCAAGGAGAAATTATTTGCATGCGGCACATGAGGACTTCCTAGTTGTGCATTTGGATGCATATTTTTCTTTGCTAGAGGAGTTCACTTTGGAGGGAATTCAGCATGATTTGCACCAGCATATGGATAGATACAGAGCCTGATTGTTTTTGGTGAGGTTGGCACAACCATTCCCTTACTCATTGGAGGAGAGGGAGAGCATTCAGTTGAGCCATTTTAGCTCAAGAGCTATAGTGCATGATGAAGGAGGTATAATGTCATATTTTGTATTGTACTTCTTTTCATTGATTGAGGAGCATGATGTATCAAGGAGGCCTGTTCCTTCTTGAATTTTTCATGAGGATGTACTTGCAGCTACTTGTAGCCTTGATTTTGGCTAATTATGTGATGGTTGTCGGGGAAGCCACATGTTTCTTGGTGTGCACCATTGGCACCAATTTGTATTCTCATGTTTTCATCTTATGAGGAGATGTGTGGCAGCAAACAAGTGGCTAGTATAGCACTTGTTATTTTTTATTTTGAGGCAGGCCAAGGAGGCACTGCGCAGTTCCAGGAGTGGAACTTTGAACCACTCTCTGGTTGTCACTTGGCAACTTGTTTCTATTGTATATTGCTCCATGTATTTATGATGTTTGTACACTCATGAGGAGCATTATTTGGAGATTATTGTGTGTAAAACCCATTGGGAGCATGATTCTCCCCATTGTATATGTTTTATCTTGCAGGAGATACCATGGGAAAACCATGATTGCTACATTGCTACTTATACCTTCTTGTGGATGGACCACTTGAAGAATTTACAGAGGCATATCATGGATTATTTTTATTGATGGGGTAGCTTGGGCCATTCTTGGAGGCCATACTTTTCCAGCCCAAAGACAAAGGCAGCCCCATATGAGCAGCATATGGAGAGAGGGCCATCATGGGAAACCAAAACAACTCTCCATTCAACCCCAACACATTGTAGAAATCTGTGGTGATATTATATTTGGATGATTGCATGGATGAGAGGATCATCATTAGGAGAAAATTTTTTTCATGCATATCATCACTCTTACCTTAAGGAGGCCACATTCCAGCAAGAAGGATTCCACTACACCTTCTATCTTTCCATGAGGAGCATTGTTATCAGCTTGCATACTTGGGAGAGAGCATTGGAGGACAGATTCATTGCAGCATATTTGAGCAGTGGTGGGACCATTGATAAGGAGGCCACAAGAGAAGAAGGGGGAGAAGTTTTTTTTCTCTCTATGCAGTTGCTTGAGGGCAAGCAACATGTGGGAGGGGAGGATTTTAATTTTCCCAATTTTAGCCTCAAGCTAAAATGGAACATTATAGTTGCACATTTTATTTTGTTTAATAAAATGGGGAAGGAGACACCTTAGCCCCTTTTAGATGAAGAAATAACACTCCTAATGTAAAAGGAGAGTGAATAAAGCAGCTGAAATAAACACCAAGGGTGTAAATGGAACCTAGCTCACTTAACTTAGTCATCTTTGACTAAAGTCAACAGCGTTGCCCAAGGAGGAAGAGGCTTCCTAGAGAAGCTGTGCAGTTTTGGAGGGAAGACATTCATGCAAGGGTGGAAACCCTAATTGGTGGGACCATGGTGGAGAAGAGTTCTCTCACTTTATATGGAGGAGATGGCTACCCATTTTCATTATGCTATGTTTTAGATTTTCAGACTTGGGTCTGCAAAAGCTTGCATCCCCGGGCTGTTTAGCAGGGTGATGGTGCCCTCGGGCACTAGGGTGTTCCTGGTCAGGAATCCCTACCTCTTCCTCAAGGAAGGATGAGAATTGAGCTGATTTTCCTCAATCTGGCATTGGCTATAGCTTCATTCATCTCCTACAGCGTTAGCTCTGCAGTAGAGAGGACGTTGTGTAGCTGGGTGCAGTTAGAGAGGAACTCATGGAGTCATTCTTGTTTTTTTTCTTCAGTGGAGGAGAGGTCTATTCATTGGAGGAGCTGCAAGGAGGATTCCCGGGCCGTATTTCAGATCTATTGGCATGGGCCAACATTCCATCATCTCCCACTGTGCAGTCCATGGAGGAAACTGTGTTATTTCAAAGGAGGCAGTGAGAGAGGGTTTCATGAGCTCATCAGGAGGGTGTTTCTGAGACAAAGTGATCAGAACTTTGTGTTATAGAAATTATAAGAGGAGGGCATCTACATTTCATATCAGCCATGGCCTCAATTATATTTTGTATCAGTTGCAGTGACAACTTGGTTGTCACATTTTTGTATTCTCCGACATTTCTAGCAATCTTCATAGATTGGCTAGAAATCTTGTATTTCAGCCCATTTCTTGTTATTGGGATTATTTCTTGTATTCCTTCATAAATATGTACATTTATTCAAATTCAGCAGCTTATACCTTCATGTACTCAGCGCAGTTGCAGCTACTCCTGCATTTTATGGAGTTTCAACAATTCTTGTATTACATGGCTTATTCATTGAGGGTTGGTTCTTAAAGTTTGAGTGGCTTGTCCCTCATCTATATATTGTATTTATTTGCTGATATATCATAATATCATGATGGCTGTATCATTTTCCCTCTTGTGATATGATCTGATTTTTCGAGTTCGATATTCAAGTAACTTATTTTGTTGTAAGCTCTCTCATTGAGCATTGTTTTAGACACCTAGATTGGGGATATACGAATAGCCCATCTAGAGTTGTTCTTTGAGCTCATTTTTAAGTTTTATTCGAGTTATTCTAGGGCATCCAGCCTTTGTTTTGCCTTATTTATGCAACAAATTCCTTATACAACGTCCTCGAGGATACAGCAGCGAGAAATTCGAGGTGGAATATTGCATATCCATAGGCAGAGTCTGAGAAGGGCCATCTAGCCTCAGGATTTCTCCCTTCTTTGGAAGGAGTCATATCCTGTAAATGCCCCATCATTCAATCTCTAAAATGGACTTGTAGTGTCTTATTGAAGAAGGAAAAATGGAATATCTAAGATGTTCCCAATGGAGCAGCATGTTCCTGAAAAAGGGACATTACAATTGTCTTATATGTTTTCTACTAAGGAATTGAATGCAGAATTTAGAGTCTATCTGCTATGATTTTATGTTGAAGTATAGTTAGAGAATTCAGAGATTGTCTGCTCTTTAGCTTTACAGACTCACTATCATCTCATATTCATCTTACCACAGAGATCCATTTGATATAGTTAGCTTGCCCTATGAAAACCCTTTAAAATTTGATGTACAACTCAGCCCTTTTATGACTCCATAGCCCAATGGATTAAAGCTTCCCACATTCTATCTATTCAACCAAATCAAACAACCAATCAAACAAACAAACAACCCCAATCCTTATAACTAGCCTAAAATCAGAAAATATAATCATAAAGCTAAAAACAATTAATCATAAATACAGAGAGAGCCCTCTCCGAGCCTAGGAGGGCTAGGTCTTGGACTCCAAAGCGGTTTGATGTGGTTCTATTCTATTTTGTTCTTACCAATCTTGCATATTACAAGGAGCCAATATCATCCAAGAATTGTTCATTTATGTAATGTAAAGGAGGTTTCCCCCTCAAAGTGGCTTATTTCTAAGGCGTTGATCCATGTTTGGTGTACACGATAGCCCATTGAAAAGGTCTATCTGAGAAGTACATTTTTTGATTAAACTCAAATTCTATGATAGACAAGTGCCCATTTTCCAAAAAAGGTCGTTTAGGGCTTCAAAATGGCTCCAGAAATTAAGGACCTAAAAATTGTAGAAAAAATGTTGACGAGTCTCGGCTTTGACCCAAATTTTGCATGTATCATACCACCTTTTTTCCTTTCATGCCTCGTTTCACCTCTCTTTTCCATATTCGTTATCATTTCTATCAATTGCGGTCTCAACAATTATAAGTTCAATAAGGTGATTATTCATATTTTAATGCATTTCCTCACGAATTAGTCTATGTTTTTTAATGTAATTGTCTTAATGTATGGGTCTAATTATTAGTAATATTATGAGCAATGGGAAGTATTCAAAGAGCTCTTGCAAATTGATGACTTATTGGATGAAGCGTCCAAATTTTATCAAAAGTAACTTCAAGAGCTTGTTACAGACCTAAGTGAGAGGATTTTCCAATTTCAGGAATAGGAATTGGAGTAGAACTTGGACCATTACTGCCTGTAGAAAATTTTCATTGTTGAGGTAATATGATTTATCAGCTATAAAAAAGTGGTTTCCCTCCCTCTAGCACCAGATTGTTGACCTTGTTGAATCCCGCCAACATATAGGGGATCTCCTTGATATGAGCTCCCAATTAGACCTCACACCATTTGGTGTGGGAGTCCCATCCAGAAATGTGGCTCGGTTGCCATTTACTTAAATATTTACCTTTTCTTAAGTAATTAGCATAAGAGAGTAGCACACATGTGCTTTTGAATGAGAGAGTATTTTGAAATGTTCGACTGTAAATATATCAAGGTTCTGTCACTGCAAGGAACAAAAGTGAGTCTCTAAAAGAAAATTAGTACTAATTTAGTAAAGACGCACAAACATGAACAAGGAAGAATTGTTAGTCATCAAGAAAAATAATTCACATAGATGAAACGATCATTATAATCATCACAACATATTTCGAACAAATTGAGTACCAAAGCCACCAAAATAGTTCAATTTCTTTAGTACATATGAAATCCAACATAAACCGCAAACATTTGAAGAATAATATCAAAACATCCACGATCTATGCATGAAAATGTGTTTCATGAATGGCTTCAAGTATTAAGAAAAATTTCTGAGATATATGAGTACAATGAACACCGCCTTCTATAATAATGGAGCGTTAGAGACACTACTTGCTCTCCAAAAGAACTATCTCTATCTCTCTAATGCCTTCTGGTTGAAGCCAAGGTGAAAATTCCTCCGCTTTAATAATGACGTTTCTTTTATAACTAGAGACCTGACCTTTCATATCCCAATGACTCTTGGAATTACATTTGTCTTTTGAACTTCTTCATATGGCTCTTCTTTCCATATATGACTTTTGGACTTCCACAAGTTTGTCTTTAGAACAATTACATAATTGCATCATTATTTCCACATCACCATGTGGCGAGAACATGACAGGTCACCAATATTATGACTTGGACTCATAGTGACCAATGACATGGAATTTCTTGAGAGGTTAAAATGATACCACTTGTGTCTTATATCTTACGTGAAACTTTAATTTTGTTGTTGTATTTACCCTCCAAAGGGTCACTGATCATATAGAGTCTTTCTGGACCACTTTGATCATTAGGATTTCAATGTTCTTCATATTGTTACTTCATGTGTTCTTTGTTCTTGAATTCTTCCTTAGCTACTCTCTTTGACATATCTCTTCATGCATCCTCACCATGTTGTTCTAGAACACTTGTACTAAGATCACTCGTGGTAAGCAAACATCGACCTGAAATTCTCCTATTCTAACATGTTTCATGCAATTTTCGTTATCATGATTCATCGGTGCACTCAGGAAGGAAAGAGAAAGATTTTGGATCTAGGGCGCACTATCAAGGGACAAGGTTTGATTGATTTAGTCTTTAGGATGCATTGTGTGCTCAAATAGGAAGGGAAGACTTAATGGAGGGCACAGGGTGCAATTTGAGAGGTGAAGGAAGCTTAATGAAGGTTGTTGATGTGCCATGCGCTCAAATGGGGAAGCCTAAGTCACAAGGAGGGAGCATGACATGGTGTATTAGAGGAAAATTCAGCCTAAAAGTGGCCTCATAAGGAAAAGTAATAAAATAATAGGAAAATATAAAATAAGAGTTGTGAAATTTAGAGGGCAAAAAAAAAAAAAAAAAAAAAAAACTACTTTTTTAAATTGTAGTTTTGGATTATCTCCTTATAATTTTACTAAAATTTCAAGTGTAGACACTCATTGGATGAAGAATTAAATTTTGCATCCAAAACAATTAAAATTTAAGATACATTAAAAAAAACATTCAATGAGTGTTTACACTTGAAATTTGAGTAAACCTAGAAGGAGATAAGCCAAAAATAAAATTAAAAAAAGTAATTTTTTTTTTCTTTTTTCCATCCAAAATATTTACATGTACCTTTTTCTGAATTTAAAGGATTTTGATTGGTTTACATATTGTGTGCTTGAAAATTTCATGGGCATTGTTAGGTTGAAATTTCTTCTAATTTGAAGGCTCAAGAGGGTTTTATGTTCATCGTTGATGCGTCATGCACTCAATTGAAGGTGCAAGGTGTTATGTTGAGGCTTGAAGGAGGCCAACTAAACATTGTTGATGAATTTTGAACTCAACTGAAAAATAGGCTTACTTGAGGGCACAACTTGGAAAGGGAAGGAGAGGATGTTGCTTGGAAATGCGTTATGCAATTTTGAAGGGAGGAGGGTGCAATCCAAACAAGGAAGGGGTCCCAACTAAGCCTTAAGAGTGTGCTATGTGCTCTCTTGGCCTCAGTGGGCCAACTTTTGTAAACCAAAATTTGTCTAAGTCTACAATTTTAGGACAAGGGAAACGCCATGAGTTAAGAGTAAAATTAGGTGTGACACATAACAAATCTTCAGAAGAACTTTGATAGGATCACGTACTAAGACGTACACATCAAAACACCAATTTACAAACAACCTCTGAGTATGATAGACTAAGTGTGTGAGAATGTGACCAAAAGTGTTGTTTTATAACTAACAAATGTATTATGACCATAAATTGCACAATATATGTTCTAAAAAATGTGACGGCACTTAGGAATGAACAAGAACACTTGAAACATGTAAAATTACATGAAGCGAATCTTGGTGACCAAAGTGACACTTGATACAATAGCTAGGTAGGCTCCAAAATTTGAATGTAGTGAAATTTTGGAGGGTGTGGTAGCGGCAACGAAAATAGGTACCTATCTACAAGGCATGCTAGATTTTGTGGTAAGAGGTATTACCAATTTTGGTGGTTAATAGGTTCCATTTTAGTGGTAGGTTCCAATTTGGAAAATTGGGGTCTAGAATCTTATGAATCTATTTTGATGCATGAAATGAAATTTTTTGGGGTCACAAGATTCAAAAATAACACAAACACCATTGAAATTGATTTACACTATGAAACCTTTCCAATTATCAAAACATGACCGCAATCAAATCTTGTATGCGGAAGTTATGCCTCTCACAACTTGACCTACCTAGTTGACAACCATGGTATGATTTGATGCCACATAAACCCTAATTACTCATACATGTGGGGCTAGCCACTTGAGGAATTTCAATAAGATTGTAAAAGGACCAAAACTTTATGACATTGAGGGTCTAGGAAATCAAACCATTAACCCTAAATGCTTATTGGGCTATGTTAAGCGTCAAACAACTACAAGGAAAAGGCTTCCATTCCTTTTAATTGTACTTGTTCCATAATTGAGAAAAATAAATTTGAGTGGTATTATTTTTAGCATAATAATGGAGGCACTAAAATTGTACCTCTAATACGTGTCTTTGCATAGGCCTTTTGTCCAAGCATGTGGAAGATATATTGAAAATTTACTTATTTCAACATTTTAAATTCTTCCTTAGTCCAAACTTAGGAAAAACATGATAATTAATTTAATTAGATATTATTGGCTTTGTAAATCACTTTTTCTGAAGTTTTTAACTTTGGAAATTAATATTTCCATTTGAGAAAATCAAAGAAAGTGATTAGATCAAAGTTTGGCCTTCAATCTTTTCTTTGAAGATATCAAGGAGGCAGTAGTACATATGGTGAATTTTCCGACACTTTAGTTTCGACACATTTGATGTAGTGTCAGAAAGTTACCCAATTTCTCTAAAAAAGTTAATCCTACCAACAAGCGTTGCTCTAGCAACGTTTAGGGAGTATCGTCATAATTTCGACATTAAAGGGTTTCGTCTAAATAGCGACGTTTCGAGACAAAGCATCGGAATTGCGATGTTTATGAACAATTCGTCGAAATTGTGATGTTTAGGAAGAATGTGTCAAAAGTGTGATGTTTAGGGGTATCGTCGGAATAGTGATGTTTCGGGACAAAAGTGTCGGAAGTGCGATAATTCAGAACAATGTGTCAGAAGTGCGACGTTTAGGCGGGTCAGGTCGGGTCATGCGAGGGCGCCCAAGGAATGCATCCAGTCGGGTCGGGTCGTGTGAAGGCGCCCAAGGAAAGGTGTTCGGGTAGGCTGGGTCGGGTCGGGTCGCGTCATGTGACTGTGCCCATGGAGACACGTTCGGGCAGTTCGAGTCGGGTCGTGTCGTGTTAGGGCGCCCATGGAAATGCTTTCAGGTGAGTCGGGTCGGGTCAAAGTGAATTGAAGATCTAGAGCATAGGTGGTTGAATTTATTAAATGGAGAAATCAAAGTGAGCTAACCATTATGGAATTCAACTAGTTGTTGGAGAGGTCTAACTTGTTGAGATTCAACAAGATGATGTGCTTAGTGAAAAGAGTCGCCTTCACTAAGTGGGCCCCGCAGGCTATTTTTGGCGCAAAGTCTATTTTTAGACTATGTCTATTTTTAGACATGTCGATCATATTCTATGAGTTGCAGGATGCTATTTGTGGATGGTTGGTCAAGTTGGAAAAATAGATGGACTTCTATTTTTAGACATATTAGGCGGAGTCTATTTTTAGATTTCCAGTCTAAAAATAGATATGTCGAATATTATTAGCTCTTAATAATATTTGGACTCTAAACATTATCTTATTCTCTTGGAGCACTTTAGTTAAGTGCACAGATGTGGCACAACAGCTGACAGAAGGAATTATGCTATTTACTGGAGCTAATGCATGAGGACTTCAGTTAGAACTCATGTGACAGAGTTTGCTGGAGTTATAGAAGTAGTTGGTGGAGTTGTATTCAGTTTAACTCATTTAGACTCAGATGAGCTAGTTGTATCTAGTCTAACTGATTGATACACTAGTGAGAGTGGTGTGAATTAATTACTTAATTAATTCACTAAATAATAACTCATTAATCAACTGAAGAATACATCAGTTAACTACAGTGCATGGACAGTTTCAGTGGAGAACAATGGAGAGGTAGGTGAAAGAGCAAGTGTCACTATCAGTTGTGACTGTAGTGATGCATTGATTGCATCCAACACTCAGTGGAGATGCCAATGAGGATTTTGCAATGCAATATTGGTGGATTCGAGTTCATTCAGAGCCATTCTTTAGTAGGGATTGTGTAGTAGAGGCAGGTTAGCAGGTGGCAGAGATCGGTGCATGGATTTGCAAGATCTAGTCTGATTAGTGTGTAGCGATTGTATTGTACTGAGAGCTTGATATGATAAGCTTTGTATGAGGATTGTTACATGATCTCTATGACATATATTATATACAGATAGTTTGGGTTTTTAGCTTCAGGCTTTCCCGTTAAACAGTTGTGTTAATGTGTGTGAGTTTTTATGGTTTCATGTGTGCATTGCAATTGATTTAATTTCCGCATGTGATGATCAATAATGGAATAGATTCTGTATTGTGCATGAAGTTAAATAGTGTGTGATTAGGAGAATCTTGGATATATAACACATAAGTTATATAATTTATACATGGTATCAGATCGATATTGCTTAGAGCAGATTGCAATTATTGAAGTAGTTGAGTTTTGTGTTGGTGGAATTCGAATTTGCTGCAATGTTTTCTTAGTGTCGAAGTTGAGCATTCATTGAAATGTCTTTCAATGGATTGCGATTGGAGTATTCCCTTGAGGGCAGCTTGAATTATATTGCATTGAATGATAAGATGGAGATAGTGCTGGATGATAATGGGTTGAAGGAGTTCATAGATGCAGAAATTCCAAAACCTGCTTCTAGCGATGCAGCCATGCTTGATGCATGGCAAAAGAAGATAGAAAAATGTCGAAGGATTCTATTGGAAGGTATGAAGGATCACATAGTGTCCAGCCTTCATAGTAAAGCTTCTCCATTCTTGATGTGGAAAGCTTTGACAGACTTGTTCCAAAGTAGAAGCGACCAAAGGAAGTTGGCGCTTAAAGACAAGCTCAAAAAAATAAAAATGGAGAAAGGTGACAGTATACGCAAGTACCTCATGAAGTTTGTCCAGTGCAGGGATGAGCTGGGAAGTGTGGGGGTTACTGTAGATGAAGAGGACTTGGTGAGCTTGTCTATCCTTGGGCTTCCAAAGAGTTGGCATAGCTACGAGGACTCTGTCAATGGTCAGGAGAAACTGCCAGGATGGGAGCGACTTTGGTCGGATCTTGTGCAGGAGGAGATAAGGCGGGGTACCAAGGATGGATCTTCATCGAAGAATGAAGATGAAGAAAATTGCGCTTTGGCTGCCAAAGCAAGGAAAGGGAAGGGAAAGAAAAATCTTTCTTAATCCGGTGCGAAAGGCAAGAAGCAGGACTTGTCCAAGGTGAAGTGCTTTCACTGTCACCAACATAGACATTACGTCACTAATTGTCCACAAAAGAAGAAAAATAAGCAGGCTACTGGATCTACAGCTGGAGAGGCCTTAGCCTCGCAGTTTGAGCTGGATTTTTCGCTGATCGTATGCTTGGTTTCAAGTGTGATGGGATCAATGTGGTTTCTTGACAGTGGTGCGTCTTTCCATATGACTGGAGACAAATATTTGTTTAGTGATCTGGATGAGAAGGATCTTGGAGTGCACATCAAGATGGGAAATGATGGTAGATACAATGCGACTGGTATCGGGACCATTTCCTTTAAGAGGGAGTTTGGTAAACCCTTCATATTAAAGGATGTCATGGATTTTCCAGGATTGAAGAAGAATCTGATATCGGTGGCGATGTTGGAAGACAAGGGTTATGATGTTGCCTTTAGTGAGGGAAAGGCTTTCCTATGTAGTAAACCAACTGGTGAAACTCGAAGGATATGGGTTTGAGTTAAGAACCTTTATCAATTGTAGGTAGATGGTTGCGTAGCTATGGCAGCCAAAGCAAAAGGAGTGGTGAGACGGGATGAGGGCGAATTGTGGCACAGGAGATTGGGCCATCTTCACCATGGCGCTTTGAAAATTTTGCAGCAGATTTCTACCGGGCATCCCAAGGGTACACTTGCGCAGTCAGATTAGTGCAAGGGATGTACTTTGGGAAAATTTGTGAAGACCACTTTTCATGAGAAGGATAGTCGTGCCACGATGATCCTTGAGAGAATTCACATAGACGTGTGTGGACCTTTCTCAGTAGCTTCGACAGCAAAGCACAGGTATTATGTGATATTTGTTGATGACTTTTCTCGTAAGTACTGGATCTTCTTCATCCAGAAGAAGAGCGAGACATACTCAAAGTTCTGTGAGTTCAAGGTGTTGGTTGAGAAAGAGTCGGGGAAGCAGGTGAAAGCTGATCTAAGGAGCGATAATGGTGGTGAATACATCTCTGGCGAATTCAAAGACTTTTGCAGCGCAGAAGGAATTCGAAGGGAGTTCATAGCGCCTCATAACCCACAGCAAAATGGGGTTGCAGAGAGAAAGAACAGAATGATCGTGGGTGATGCATGGGTGATGTTGCATGATCAGGCCCTTCACATACACTTGTGGGCTGAAGCATGAAACACGATGTGAAAAACCGTTGTCCTCATAAAGTACTTGGCATGAGTACACCCAAAGAGGCGTTTTCTGGTAAGAAGCCTGATATTTCTCATTTGAAGATTTTTGGCTCACCTGTTTACATTCATGTGATGAAGGATGCTAGGAAGAAGCTGAAGCCAACTGCAGAGGTTGGGATATTTGTGGGGTACACAGAAACACCCCACAATTATCGTGTGTATTTTCCAGACAGTCGGATGACTGTCGTGCGACGGGATATCAAATTTCATGAGGAGAAAGCCATGAAGTTGTCGCTTGAGAGGGAGCTACACTTACATGCAGATGAGGAGCTACTGGTTCCTAAAGATGAGCCTTAGGATGTGGATCAACCACAAGAGGAGGTTCATGGAGTGGAAGAAACCACTCATGCAGTGCCAAACATCAGAGGGCAGAAGCACACTATAGAAGATGAGTGACTGAATCTTGATGCAGCGCAAAATGTAGGAGAACCTACATCACAACACAGATAGAGAAAATCACCTGACCGATTTACTGGATACATGGCTCTGATGAGCAAGTGTATCGTGACAGAACCATCTTCTTTCGAGGAAGCTGTGGAGGACCTTGCATGGGTAGATGCCATGGTGGAAGAGTATGATTCGATTGTTAGAAACAGTGCTTGGGAGATTGTCCCAATGCCAGAAGGGAAATCAATGGTAGGTTCGAGATGGATCTACAAAGTGAAGCAAGCTTCTGATGAGAGCGTCGAGAAGTACAAGGCAAGATTTGTTGCTCAGGGCTTCTCACAGATCAAGGGGATCGACTATGAAGAAACCTTTGCACCTATCGCAAGGTATTCTTCCATACGGACCATCCTTTCTCTCTCAGCGCAAATGGGTTGGTACATTCATCAGATGGATGTGAAGACTGTGTTCCTCAACAGACTCATTAAGGAGGAGGTGTACATAGAGCAACCTAAAGGATTCAAAATCTTCAGCAGCGAGTCGCATGTGTGCAGTCTCAAAAGAGCACTGTATGGGCTGAAACAAGCACCTTGTGCTTGGTACACACAGATAGACAGTTATTTCACCGGACTTGGATTCACCAAGAGTGAGGCGGATCCAAACCTATACTAGATTGTGGTGGAGGGTAAGTTGCTGATCATTGTAATTTATGTAGATGGTTTGATACTAATAGGTGATGAACTGTTGATACACTCATGCAAGGCAGATCTTGCAAAGGAGTTTGAGATGAAGGACTTGGGCCTCCTTCATTATTTCCTGGGATTGGAAATTTGGCAATGGAAGGGTGGACTGTTTGTGTCTCAAGGCAAGTATGCTCAGGAGATACTAGAGAAGTTCAACATGCAAGGCTGCAAGCCTATCGACACTCCTCTTCTTGGTGGTTGGAGGAAAGAGGATGCTACATCAGCAGAGGTAGTGGATGCCACTGTTTATCGACAGTTGGTTGGTTCGCTCATGTATCTATTCAATACACGACTGGACATATGCTACGCTGTTAACCAACTTTCACAAGCTATGGTTAAGCCTACCAAGCTCTTTTGGAAGGTAGGCAAGCATGTCCTGAGATATCTCAGGGGCACATCGGGATATGGATTGTGGTACAGACAGTCGGATGAGTTGAAGCTGCATGGCTTCACGGATGAAAATTGGGTAGGGAGCCCAACAGACAGAAAGAGTGCATCTGGAGGGATATGTTGAAAATGCAACAAGATCATGGAGCTTAGTGAAATGAAGTCGCCTTCACTAAGTGGGCCCGCAGGCAAATTTTGGCGCAAATTCTATTTTTAGACTATGTCTATTTTTAGACATATGGATCATGGACCGGGGGCTGCAGTATGCTATTCTTGGAGGTTTGGTCATGTTGGTAAAAATAGATGGACCTCTATTTTTAGATATATAGGTCGAAGTCTATTTTTAGACTGCCTATCTAAAAATAGAACAGTCGAATATTATTTATCCTTAATAATATTTGGACTATAAACTTCAGTTTACTCTTTTGCATCACTTCAGATTGACCCATGGATGTGGGACATGCAGCTGACAGGAGGAAATACGCTTTTCCTAAGGGTTTGGTTGAGCTCATGCATGATAGACTTCAGTTGGACTCATGTGGCGGAGTTTTGGTGGAGTTGATTTAGGAGTTGATGGAGATTGTGTTCCCGTTAACTAGTTGAACTAGTTGTACTTAGTTTAACTGGCTATTACACTAGAGATGAGTGGGGTGAATTAAATATTATTTAATTCACTAATTATTAACTCATTATTCAACTAGAGAACACATCAGTTAACTCAGTGCATGTACAGTTCAGTGAAGACCAGTGGCAGAGGTAGATGAAAGGATCAGTTTGCTATTAGTTGCGACATGAGTTGTGCATGGGATTTGCACAAGCTTTGGATGAAATTGCCAATGAGAATTGCACTGTCAAGGCAAGGGGATTCGAACCTTGGATCTCTCATTAGACCAACTTGGATTGCGCAGTAGAGGCAGGCAATTAGTGGTTGAGTTTTGAACCCGTGACTTGTTCAAACCAAGCTAGTTTGTGTGTAACTTTATGAGACAGTACTGAGTACTTGTGAGGAGTATTGTAATGATATGGTTACATGTTTTCTCCCATCATATATACAAAATAGCTGAGGGGTTTTTAGTTGTAGGCTTTCCCCATACATACTGCGTTCTATGTGTGTGATTTGATGTGCTTCTGCTTATTTATTTTTCCGCATGCGATGATTAATTAGTAGAAGAGATTATGTGTTGCATATGAAATCGAATTAATGTGTGACCAGGATAATCTCGGTGGATAAATATTATTTATTCAGCAAATTTCTACATGGCATCGGAGCAGAATTAATCATTGGATCTACTACGGCGATTACAAACTTGTTTCCTTGGACAGAGTCTGCATACGGGCCAGGTAGCCTCCGGATTTGTCTTTTCTTCGGAAAGAAAAAGGTCTGGTAAATGCCCATGCAGTCGATCTCTGGTTTGGAAATAATTTGTTCTCGAGTATAGATTAGAAGCGGTTGAAGTTTATCAACTCTTGGTGAAATTCGAATTTGCAGATTTGTGTTCTTGGTGCCGAGGCGAAAATGTCGTTCAATGGATTGCGACTCGAATATGCCTTGGAAGGCAGTTCAAATTATGTTGCATGGAAGGACCGCATGGAGGCTGTATTAGATGATAATGGGCTGCTGGAATTCGTGGAGAAAGATATTCCAAAGCCTACTACTACTGATGCTGCTGTTGTCGAAGCTTGGCAAAAGAAACAGGAAAAATGTCGAAGGATCCTGTTGGAGGGTGTAAAGGATCATATTGTATCCAGCCTGCATGGGAAGGCGACTCCATATTTAATGTGGAAAGCACTGAGGGATCTGTTCCAGAGCAAGAGTGACCAGAGGAAATTGGCGCTCAAAGATAAACTGCGAAACATCAAAATGGAGAAAGGCGACAGTATCTCCAAATACCTCACGAAGTTCACTCAATGCAGAGATGAACTGGGAAGTGTAGGGGTGAATGTCGAAGATGAAGATTTGGTAGACCTGGCTCTCCTCGGTCTTCCGAAAAGTTGGCATGCATATCAGGATAGTGTCAATGGTCGGGAGAAACTGCCTGGGTGGGAAAGACTGTGGTCGGATCTCATGCAAGAGGAGATCAGGCGGACTACCAGAGATGGAACTTCATCTAAGGTAGCTGATGAAGAAAACTGTGCTTTGGCTGCCAAAGCAAAGAAGGGGAAGAAGAAAGCTTCTCAGTCTGGTGAAAAATGCAAGAAGCAATAAGATATGTCCAAGGTGAAGTGTTTCCACTGTCACCAGCACGGACATTATGCCACGAATTGTTCGCAAAAGAAGAAAAACAAGAAAGCTGGCAGATCTGCTACAGGAGAGGCATTGGCCTCGCAGTTTGAGCTAGAATTTTCACTGATCGCATGCTTGGTTTCAAGTGTGATGGGATCAGTGTGGTTCTTGGAAAGTGGCGCATCATTCCACATGACTGGAGATCGAGAGTTGTTTTCATATCTGGAAGACAAAGATCTTGGCATGCACATCGAGATGGGCGATGATGGTAGATACAGTGCGACCGGTATCGGTACCATTTCCTTTAAGAGGGAGTCTGGTAAACCCTTCATATTAAAGGATGTCATGCATGTGCCAGGGTTGAAGAAGAACCTGGTTTCTGTGGCGATGTTGGAAGATAAGGGGTATGATGTGGTCTTCAGCAAAGGAAAAGCTTTCCTGCGCAGTAAGGCTACTGGAGAGACCCAGATGATAGGGGTTTGAGTCAAGAACCTTTATCAGTTGCAAGTAGATGGCTCTGCAGCAATGGCATGCAAGGCGGGAGAAGTGGTGAGCCGGGATGATGAGGGCGAACTGTGGCACCGGAGATTGGGCCACCTTCACCATGGAGCTTTGAAGATACTGCAGTAGATTTCTACTGGACTTCCTAAAGGCACTCTTGCGTAGTCAGATCAGTGCAAGGGGTGTACTTTGGGAAAATATGTGAAAGCCACCTTTCACGAGAAGAATAGTCGCGCCACGACGATCCTTGAGAGAGTTCACACAGACGTGTGTGGTCCTTTCTCAGTAGCTTCAACAGAAAATCACAAGTACTACGTGATCTTTGTTGATGATTTCTCTCGAAAGTGCTGGATCTTCTTCATGCAGAAGAAGAGCGAGACATTCTCGAAGTTCTGCGAGTTTAAAGCACTGGTCGAGAAGGAATCGAGGAAGAAGGTGAAGGCTCTTAGGAGCGACAATGGTGGTGAGTTTATCTCTGGCGAGTTCAAGGAGTTCTGCAGCGCAGAAGGGATTCGAAGAGAGCTCATTACTCCCCATAACCCACAGCAGAATGGGGTAGCTGAGCGGAAGAACAGAATGATCGTGGGTACTGCACGGGCGATGTTGCATGATCAGGGCCTACCCCTTCATTTGTGGGCTGAGGCATGCAACACAGCGGTGTATGTGCAGAACCGTTGTCCTCACAAGGTACTTGGCATGAGTACACCCGAGGAGGCATTTTCCGGCAAGAGGCCTGATATATCTCATCTGAGAATATTTGGTTCACTTGTGTATGTGCATGTCACAAAGGACGCCAGGAAGAAGCTGGATCCGGCCCCTGAGGTTGGAATTTTTGTGGGGTACACTGAAACGCCCCACAACTACCGAGTGTATTTGCCAGACAGTCGCAAGACTGTCGTGCGACGGGATATAAAATTTCAGGAGGAGATAGCCATGCAGTGTTCGCTTGAGAGGGAGCCACACTTGCATGCAGATGAGGAGCTGCTAGCTCCCAAGGACGAGTCTCCGGATGTGGATCAACCACAAGAGGAGGTTCATGGAGTGGAAGAGACCACTCATGCAGCGCCAACCATCAGAGGGCGCAAGCGCACTACAGAAGCTGAGCGACTGGCTCAAGATGCAGAGAAGGTTGTAGGACCACCTACAGCACAGCGCAGACAGAGACAGTCACTGGATCGGTACACTGGATACATGGCTCTGATGAGAAAATGTGTCGTGACGGAGCCTTCTTCTTTTGAGGAAGCTGTGGAGGAACCCGCATGGGTAGATGCCATGATCGAAGAATATGATTCGATCGTCAGAAACAGTGCATGGGAGATTGTCCCAAGACTAGAAGGGAAATCAGTGGTGGGTTCGCGATGGATCTACAAAGTGAAGCAGGCGGTTGACGGGAGTGTGGAAAAGTACAAGGTGAGATTTGTCGCCCGAGGCTTTTCGCAGATAGAGGGAGTCGACTATGAGGAGAACTTTGCACCTGTCGCAAGGTATTCCTCCATACGGATGATCCTTGCTCTCTCAACGCAGATGGGATGGCACATCCATCAGATGGATGTGAAGACTGCGTTCCTCAATAGAGTCATTGAGGAGGAGGTGTACATAGAGCAGCCCGAAGGTTTCGAGATTTTCAGCAGTGATTCGCATGTGTGCCGACTCAAGAGAGCACTGTACGGGTTGAAGCAAGCACCTCGTGCTTGGTACACACGGATTGACAGTTATTTCACCGGACTTGGATTCTCCAAGAGTGAGGCAGATCCTAACCTGTACCAGATTGTGGTGGAGGGGAAGTTGCTGATCATCGTACTGTATGTAGATGATCTAATTTTTACGGGTGATGAGCTGTTGATACTTTCATGCAAGGAGGATCTTGCACGAGAGTTCGAGATGAAGGACTTGGGCCTCCTTCACTATTTCCTAGGATTGGAAATATGGCAGCGGAGCGGTGGAATTTTTGTTTCTCAGGGTAAGTATGCCCGGGAGATTCTGGAGAGGTTCAACATGCATGACTGCAAGCCTGTTGATACTCCTCTTCCTGGAGGTTGGAGGAAGGGGGATGCTACTTCGGAGGAGGTAGTGGATGCCACTGTCTATCGACAGTTGGTGGGGTCGTTGATGTATCTGGTCAATACACGACCCGATATATGCTATGCTGTTAACCAGCTTTCGCAAGCTATGGTTAAGCCTACCAAGCTCTTCTGGAAGGCATGCAAGCATGTATTGCGATATCTTAGAGGCACCTCGGGATATGGACTTTGGTACAGACAGGAGGATGGTGTGAAGCTTTCTGGCTTCACGGATGCAGATTGGGCAGGGAGCCCAACGGACAGAAAGAGCACATCTGGAGGGATATTTAGCATTGGGTCGACAGCAGTTTCCTGGTACAAAAGGAAGCAGAGATCCGTAGCACTCAGTTCCGCGGAGGCCGAGTACATGGCAGCAAGCTTGGCTGCATGCGAGGCTATATGGATGAGGAAGATTCTGGTCGGGTTGTTCGGGTCACATTTGGAGCCTACTGTGATTTATTGTGATAACCAGAGCTGCATTAAGCTCTCGGCTAATCTAGTATTTCATGATAGATCCAAACACATCAACATCAGGTACCATCATATCAGAGACTGTGTTCAACAGAGGATCATGTTGTTATCATATATTCCCACGGAGGATCAGGATGCAGACATCTTGACGAAGGCGCTCACCAGGAGAAAATTCGAGTTACACAGAGGCAGGATAGGGGTTGCAGATAATCCATATCTTGCTGAGAGGGAGTGTTGAAAATGTAGCAAGATCATGGAGCTTAGTGAAATGAAGTCGCCTTCACTAAGTGGGCCCGCAGGCAAATTTTGGCGCAAATTCTATTTTTAGACATATGGATCATGGACCGGGAGCTGCAGTATGCTATTATTGGAGGATTGGTCATGTTGGTAAAAATAGATGGACCTCTATTTTTAGACATATAGGTCGAAGTCTATTTTTAGACTGCCTATCTAAAAATAGAACAGTCAAATATTATTTATCCTTAATAATATTTGGACTATAAACTTCAGTTTACTCTCTTGCATCACTTTAGTTTGACCCATGGATGTGGGACATGCAGCTGACAGGAGGAAATACGCTTTTCCTAAGGGTTTGGTTGAGCTCATGCATGATAGACTTCAGTTGGACTCATGTGGCGGAGTTTTGGTGGAGTTGATTTAGGAGTTGATGGAGATTGTGTTCCCGTTAACTAGTTGAACTAGTTGTAATTAGTTTAACTGGCTATTACACTAGAGATGAGTGGGGTGAATTAAATATTATTTAATTCACTAATTATTAACTCATTATTCAACTAGAGAACACATCAGTTAACTCAGTGCATGTACAGTTCAGTGAAGACCAGTGGCAGAGGTACATGAAAGGATCATTTTGCTATTAGTTGCGACATGAGTTGTGCATGGGATTTGCACAAGCTTTGGAGGAAATTTCCAATGAGAATTGCGCTGTCAAGGCAAGGGGATTCTAACCTTGGATCTCTCATTAGACCAACTTGGATTGCGCAGTAGAGGCAGGCAATTAGTGGTTGAGTTTTGAACCCGTGACTTGTTCAAAACCAAGCTAGTTTGTGTGTAACTTTATGAGACAGTACTGAGTACTTGTGAGGAGTATTGTACTGATATGGTTACATGTTTTCTTCCATCATATATACAAAATAGCTGAGGGGTTTTCAACTGTAGGCTTTCCCCATACATACTGCGTTCTATGTGTGTGATTTGATGTACTTCCGCTTATTTATTTTTCCGCATGCGATGATTAATTAGTAGAAGAGATTATGTGTTGCATATGAAATCGAATTAATGTGTGACCAGGATAATCTTGGTGGATAAATATTCTTTATTCAGCAAATTTCTACAGGATATTCAGTATCACGTTTACATCAGTTTCTTTGTACAACAGGAAACAAATATCTGTGGCACTCAGTTCAGTGGAGGCCAAGTACATGGCAGCAATTTTTGCTGCATGCGAGGCTATATGGATGAGGAAGATCCTGGTCTATTTGTTCGATTCACACTTAGATCCTACTGTGATATATTGTGATAATCAGAGTTGCATTAAAATCTCGGTTAATCCAGTATTTCATGATAGATCTAAACATATTGACATCTGGTACCATCATATCAGAGATTATGTGCAGCAGAAGATCATGTTGCTTTCTTACATTCCTATGGAGGATCAGGATGCAGATATTATGACGAAGGCACTCACCAGGAGCAAATTCAAATACCATAGAGACAGGATCGGGGTGGCAGATAATCCCTATCTTGTTGAGAGGGAGTGTTGAGTTTCAACAAGATTATGAGCTTAGTGAAAAGAGTCGCCTTCACTAAGTGGGCCCACAGGTTATTTTTGGCGCAAATTCTATTTTTAGACTATGTCTATTTCAGACATGTCGATCATATTCTATGAGTTGCAGGATGCTATTTTTGGATGGTTGGTCAAGTTGGAAAAATAGATGGACTTCTATTTTTATACATATTGGGCAGAATCTATTTTTAGATTTCCAGTCTAAAGATAGATATGTCGAATATTATTAGCTCTTAATAATATTTGGACTCTAAACATTATCTTATTCTCTTGGCGCACTTCAGTTAAGTGCACAGATGTGGCACAACGGCTGACAGAAGGAATTACGCTATTCCTGAGGGTTTACTGGAGCTAATGCATGAGGACTTCAGTTAGAACTCATGTGACAGAGTTTGGTGGAGTTATAGAATTAGTTGGTGGAGTTGTATTTAGTTTAACTCAGTTAGACTCAGTTGAGCTAGTTGTATCTAGTCTAACTGATTGATACACTAGTGAGAGTGGTGTGAATTAATTAGTTAATTAATTCACTAAATAATAACTCATTAATCAATTGAATAATGCATCAGTTAACTACAGTGCATGGATAGTTTTAGTGGAGACCAGTGGAGAGGTAGGTGAAAGAGCAAGTGTGACTATCAGTTGTGACTATAGTGATGCATTGATTGCATCCAACACTTAGTGGAGATGCCAATGAGGATTGCGCAGTGCAAGCTTGGTGGATTCGAGTTCATTCAGAGCCATTATTCAACAGGGATTGCACAGTAGAGGCAAGCTAGTAGGTGGTAGAGATTGGTGCATGGATTTGCAAGATCTAGCCTGATTAGTGTGTAGTGATTGTATTGTACTGAGAGCTTGATATGATCAGCTTTTTATGAGGATTGTTACATGATATCTTTGACATATATGATATACAGTTAGTTGGGTTTTTTATCTTCAGGCTTTCCCATTAGACAACTGTGTTAATGTGTGTGAATTTTTATGGTTTCATGTGTGCATTGCAGTTGATTTAATTTCCGCATGTGATGATCAATAGTAGAATAGGTTCTGTATTGTGCATGAAGTTAAATAGTGTGTGATCAAGAGAATCTTGGATATATAACATATAATTTATATAATTTCTACATAACTAGATGGACAAGTCGAGTTAACAGATATACACAAACATTTTTCCCCTGGATCCCAAATCATGACTACCAACTTGATTTTTCATTATATTCCTTTTAGTGTTACAACACATATAAATACATGGCGCATCATTCATAAACCCAAATCTATTAACCCTAGATTAGAACATAACTGTACTTCCCTTGACCATATCTACAAAATACCAGGGCCGAAAACCATCATGCCCAAAAACCATGTGCAAACCCATGCACAAAACCATAGGTGGGTCTGCCCACCCAAAATAGGGTTCAAGAAATTTTTCCCGGGACGTTGCCCCGAACTCTGTGACCCCCCACTTGTGCCCGACGCAATGAACAAGGGGGGTTGTCGCCCCCCATGTGACCCCCCCGCGTGTGCGACTAATCATGGAAATAATATAACACATACACAACAAAATGGAGAAGTCAAAGTGAGATAAGCATTATGGAATTCAACTAGCCATTGGAGAGGTCTAACTAGATGTTGGAGGTATCTTGTTGTAAAATCAAATAACCAACTCAAGGACTAAGTCAAGCTATGACATGGACAAAAGAGAGGGACATCAGGCAACTAATTTCTACCATTCTTCATCTTTGAACACTCCATGCCATTAGCAAAGGGAATCTTGGACCAAATTGAGCATTCTGGACCAAATTTACCCCTTAGTGGGAAAAACATTCTTGGTAATATAATATTTTATAGAAAAAAATACAAAGTCTCCAACTTGTGGATGACTAGTAAAAATATTACTAAGGGGAGGATCCCAACTAGTCGTTATCTATTTGTTAAATATATTTAATAAAATTCTAGCCTCCCCTCTTGTAATTATTGTTGTTGTCATATGAGATAAACTCCATCAAATAATAAAAGGTCTTCATTTTTGCAAACCCTTGTTCAATATTTTCTTGTTCATCATGTGTGTGTTGCCTTTTATTTGTATTTATTTTCTTGATTAATTTTGTTGAGGCTATAATAAAATAATCTCCCTAATAAGTAAAATTACACAAATTCATCAGGTTAAGCCACTAAGGGGCTACATAGTCATGTGGGTAAGAAAATTAGGGGGAAACCCAAATTTTTTCTTTTGTTTCATAGGTGGATAGCTTCAATCAATCAAACCATTCTGAAGGGAAGCTTCAATTTAGAAAGAATTTCATATTCCATCTCTCACACAATCTAAAGATCAAAGAATGCCATAAAAGGGGTTTCTCCTAGTTGGGTTCAAAATTTGGAGAGGTTATTTAGTCAATAGTGGGGGCTAATTCTACTTGTAGACCAAACCCTTTGAAATATCAATCTAAGAAGGTATTATTTTCATATCCTAGCAAAGTGAGGTGGGCTTGGTACAAGGTACAATTAACAACCACTTTTCCTTTATAAAATTTTAAAACTCTTATTTTCAACATTAGATTAGGAATGCTACTTAATTATTTTTCATTGATCACATCATATTAGCAACTCTTCCATTGGATAAATTGAGTTTAATGTTAGATCTAAACCAAGATATATAAATTGTTCCATCAAAAATATCTTACACTATTATATAGTCAAATTGCATGTAGATCTGAGCTTTTATTGGTTGTAGCACACAACATATGAATTAGAATATTAGATTTTCAACATTCCACAAGATTATTTTGGAAATCCTTCTAGTGGTTCTAGCTTACTTACTTATTTTACCATTTAATATCCAATTTATTTAATTTTCGACCATACTTAAATAACATTCTTAAATATGAAAATTTATGGGCACATTGCCTAGAGGGTTAACACTATTTCCATAAAAAAATATTTCCTTCTAGGAAATTGCCTTTTTTAGTTGTCACGGGCTGAGGAGAGGTCTCATAAGCCTTATATTTTACACTCCACCCTTCCCACCCATAGATCCAACAACCAAAAGTGCTTTAGAAGTCACTAAGTGGCTAATTTGGCCTAATAGGATGTTGTCCTTATTAGTTTACAAAGACTTTATAGTCTGATATAACATGACAACAAATTGTTTTAACCCGTAAGTCCTTAACCAATAGTCCAAATTGAAAAGTAAGACCATATTTGGTTAGGATAATTTCTATAAATTGAACTTGATTGATTACATGATATATTTTCCATCATTTTGTGTCATTTTATTAATAAGAATCTCAATCGTTGATCTCAAGTGAGGCTTAGAATTTACTCCTAGCCATTGATCAATCAGGGTTAGATATTTTGGCTTAATTAAATTATAAGATAAACCTAAGGGAGAGGTGAAAATACACACAATTATTGAGAAAGAAATTTTCTCTAGAGCAAGAGGCTCAATTAGGCTAAAGAGAAGTGAGGATAAGTGTAATAGGCAATTTCTAGAGAAATCCAAGGAGGTCGAGTTCAGGAAAGTGGGGGCCTAGTTTTTGAAGAAGAGGTTCGAATTATAGAGGAGGCTAAATTATCTAGGGAGGAAAATTTCTGTAGTGCACAAGGGTTGTATGATACAGGGAGAAAGGGAGGTTTATTTTCTAGTGTGATAGGTTGATTCTCCAAGGTCAATTTTCTTCAGGTGGTTCAATTTAAAGAGGCCAAATTCTTTGAGACAAATTTTCTCACTAGGGATGAGTTTCTAGTTGCCCAACAATTGCATTTTTCTATTGATTTTTTGTGGGTGTAACCCATATTTTTCACGAAAAATTTAATGAAGGAAGATTGTGATGGGTGTAAATTAGTTGTTGTGGTGTGATTGATCTCTTCATTGTTACTTCTGTTGCATTTTAAGACAATATACTAGTGTATTTATTTTTCGACAATTTCGTAAAGATTTAAGATAAATTTTTTATGGGGTTTTAAGAAATTGTTGAAGTAAAATAAATCAAATATGGAGTGAGAAAACTTAAAAACTTGGAAAATCCTTACGAGAAAATCCAACCAAAGATATAATTACTCCCTTTACCAAATTCAACCAAGTAAGCCTTCAGTGCTCACCTATAGGGTCAATACAATAATCTACAATGTGACACCAAGAAATGAGCAATCATCTACAATTTAGAAGCCCAAGTTCATGTGAATATATATATATATATATATATATATATATCACCATGTTTAAAATGTTAGTCAATCAGTTTAATAAGTTGGAAATACTTGTTTTCAAGATAGTATGTAATATTTTTTAGTGTTTAATAGTTGGTAATTTCAATAGGTAGGAAAGAGTTGTTTCCAATATAATTAACTTCTAAATTGTAACCCACTAACATGTAACACTTAACATGTGACAATGGGATATATATATAACACCATGTTTAAAATGTTAGTCAATTAGTTTAATAAGTTGGAAATAAATGTTTTCAGGATAGTATGTAATATTTTTTAGTGTTTAATAGTTGATAATTTCAATAGGTAGGAAAGAGTTGTTTTCAATATAATTAACTTCTACATTGTAACCCACTAACATGTAACACTTAACTCACTAACTCCGTAATTTGTTTATCCTATGTAATCACCAAGCCATTAAACCCTTAATCTTTAGTACTCTAATACTATAAATTTAAGCTAAGCATGATCCACTAATCCACTACCATGAGCCCTTTGATACATAATCCATTACCCATTAAATCAACAACCCAACCACTACTCTATTGAACCCTTCACCATTAACCAATTATCCGACACATTTTCTAATAATTAATTCACTAACTCACAATTCCCCTACATATTGAGCAACCAACCAGTATACCCAACAAAATCATGGAATACTGTAGCCTGAGCATTGGGAAATGACAAGATCAGAACAAGTAATCTTTGTAGGTTAATTGTTTTTGAAGTGTGAGAAGATGAATAATTGAAGTAGATTATTGTAGATATTACAAAGCACACCAAACTAATGGCATATGGCCTCTGATTTTTTATTTGGCTTGGTATTATAAATCAAGTGTGTAGTGGATTTATTCCAAAGGGTTGGGTTTTTCATTCCTGGAAAGTTTAACATTGTGCTCCATTCTTTTGAAGATTCAAATTTGATCTAGTGCAACTTCATAGTTTTAGCTTCGCTTTTGAGGCGTCTTTCCTCCTGGTGTTGCTTCACAAATTTTTCTATATTGTATGTTCCTTCCAATTAACTGACCATTTTTTAGTTTTAAAAGTTCATACCATGCCATCCTTCCTCTTTCTTTTAGCTGACAAGCCCGAGGCTTTGTGATTTTCTTTTATTCCTTCAGCCTTTTCATGAATAAAAGAGGGAAAACCTCTTTAGATCTATTTTTCCAAGTACGAGGAAGGAAAATGTGTAGGACCTAACACTTTCATTCTGAAAGAGGTAGCAATAGCATAGATCTCCTTGAAAAGAGGAAGATACGAGGAGAAACCTATGAAGCAAGTGGCAGAAAGAATGGACATCTTGCTTAGAGCTATGTTGAAGAATCTTCAAGGTTGGCAGTAGAGTGGGAACCCAAATAAAGAACACGTGAATCCCTAATTTATCCCTCTCAGACCTATTGAAGATAATGGAGAAACTTAATTAGAGATATTTGACTCACCAGAACCTTATATTAGGAGTTTGTTCCTATTTATTAGGTATTGGTTCTAACTTCCCTACAAGCATGTAAGCTATATATTGTTTTTATTGTAATGAGAATGTAGAGTGACCTATAGATGCAGTCCCTCCTGGTGTAGTTTCTCATAATAGAGCTAGCCAATATTGCTTAATAAATTTGAGCCTGCCATTTTTATCATGGTATCAGAACTCCAGGGCTGAATCAAAGCCAGAGTGCTTTGATCCCTGTGAGTATCTGGGCGGTAGAAGAGAAGCCCCTAAAGGCCTGAGTGAGGTTGTTTTTTTATATTTGAAGGAAACACCGATTAGCGCGTTCGTTGGAGGTACAAAAGAACCGATCATCACAGACTCGTGCCCCTCAATAGCGTTGATCTCTGAAATTAGTGTGGAGTCGCATGGAAAATAGGTGCTGATCCTTTGCCCAACACGGGATCTGAGTGAGTTTGGAGTACCATTGAGCTAGTGAACTCTTGTTGACAAAACTATGAAGGAGATAGAAGAGCCAGTGTGCTCGTGTCAGAGGAGCCAGAGAGCTCATGCTGTGGAGTGTCGTGGAGCCGGAAAGCTCGTGCTATGGATCGTCATTGAGTCAGAGAGCTTGTGCCTGTAGAGCCAGAGAGCTCTTGCCTAAAGTTCCAGTGAGATCATGCCAGAGGAGATGGTGAGCCGTGGTAGAAGAGGGAGTAGTAGATGACTGGTGAATTGATTTAGGATCGATGTAAGCGTGATCGTGATATAGGATCCTGTGAGCTCGCAACAAAAGAGGTCGTGGCAGAGGAGACTATGATCTTGTGGTGCAGTGCACAGAGCAACCTGCCAGAGTGTTCGAAGATCAAGTAGATTTGTTTCTTGACATTGTTGTTTGTTGTGGATATGGGGTCGATCTGTTTGAAGATCCATTTTTTTTTCAATTGATGGAAGTCATTTTTTTAGTGTCAAGATGAATACCCAAATGATAGAGGCATACTTGAATGAGATCAATAGGCTTGACGGTTCCAATTATTCTAATTGGAAATTCAAGTTGTAGACTATGCTGGAAGGGCATAGTGCATGGGGGATCATGATTGGAGATGAATTGAAATCTACAGTTTCAGGAGGCAAAACAACTGTGACAATTTGAGTTTGGGAGAAGAGGGAGAACAAGGAAAAACTATGTTGACCATCACATACCCATGCCCCTCAACAACGCTGATCTCTGAAATCATCGTTGAGTCGCATGGAAAATAGGTGCTGATCCTTTGCCCAAAATGGCATATGAGTGGGTGTGGAGTGGCATTGAGACAGTGAAATCATGTTGACCTGACTGTGAAGGTGAGAGAAGAGCCAGTGTGCTCGTGTCGGAGGAGCCAGAGAGCTCGTGCTGTGGAGCGTCGTGGAGCCGAAGAGCTCGTGCTGTGGATCGTCGTTGATTCAAAGAGCTCATATCTAAAGATCCAGTGAGATCGTGCCAAAGGAGCCGGTGAGATGTTACAGAAGAGGGAGTAGTAGATAATTGGTGAATTGTGTGAGGATTGATGCAAGTATGATCTGTGACAGAGGAGCCCATGAGCTCGTAGCAGAAGAGGTCGTGGATGAGGAGCCCGTGAGCCTGTGGTGTAGTGCGCAGAGCAGCCTGCCAGAGTGGTCAAAGATTAGGTAGATCTGTTTGAAGATCCATTTTTTTTTAATTACTGGAAGTCATTTTTTTTAGTGTCAAGATGAATACCCAAATTATAGAGGCATACTTGAATGAGAGAAATAAGCTCGACGGTTCCAATTATTCTAATTGGGAATTCAAGCTGTAGACTATGTTGGAAAGGAATAGTGCATGGGGGATCGTGATTGGCAATGAATTGACCTACAGTTGCAAGAGGTGGAACAACTACAACAGTTCAGGATTGGGAGAAGAGGGAGAACAAGGTGAAAATGATGTTGAAAATTTTAGTCAAATACTGCATTATCCCTCACACCAGAGAGTGAAAATCAACAAAAAATATCTGGAAAACTCTCAAGGATCTATACAAAATCATAAATACAAATCACCTATTGTTCCTGAAAACAAAAATTCTCTCCATTAAAATGGAAGAGAATGAAATAGTAGTTGCATTCATCTCTCGCATCAAGGACTTCAAAGACAAGCTTGGCGACATAGGAGAGGTGGTAAATAACATTGATCTGTTGATAATTACTATGAATGGTATGATTTATGACTATCTGATGTTTATCACAGGCTTGAATGTGAGGGAGAAAGCCCCCAAATTTGAAGAATTGATAGGGATTCTAATGTAAGAGGAGGAAAGGAAAATGACTCTGAAACCCCATAATTCAGATCTTGCTTTAATGGCGAAGAAGAAGCCCTTCAAAGGGAAGACAAATGGAGGACAGAAAGGTGGAGGTACACCAAAAAAAAGGTTGAATCCATCTCAAGGTATGTCATGAAATAGGAATGATTAAACATTAAAATGTTTCTATTGTGGTAAAATTGGCTATATGGCTAAACATTATCGAAATAAGAAGTTTGATGAAGGTCAACAAAGATACAAGAGACATGCAAGACACTTTGCTAATGATGACCATAACCAGGACCTCAGATTGTTTATGGTTGATTCTGATGAGAATGATGAAGCATATACGTGGTATGTGGATTCAGGAGTGTTATAGAGTAACTTTTCACTGTCCCTGTACTCCCCGTTTGTTGATCTTGGAGGACCCATACAAATACCCTTGTGTACTTTCCAAGCATGGAATAAATACCCTTGAACCACACTTTGTCTGCCAAATCATCTCCCTTTACAAATTTTATGGAAGATCCCTATAAAAACCTAGTTTTCAAGGTCAGCACTTTCTCTCATTGTCTGACCCACGTCGATAGCAGAGATTTTCACTGAGGCTCGCAGCGATCGACGCTCTGTCTTAATGTTGGACCTGCGCCGATCCTCTTTTGGAAATTTTTTTAAATAGAAAGGAAGCTTCACGAGGTGGCAAGCTGGAAGTTTTTTTTGAGGATATGGACGAGGAATTCCCCTTTGGGATTCTTGTTCCCAAGAAATAGGAACTACTCCAAAGGATAAGCTCTTTTCCCATTATTTGAGGGCCCATAGCCTCCTCCTCCATTGTTATATAAGGAGACATCCTTCACCTCTGCTGCCTTAGTCTGAGTCTGAGTTAGAAAGCTAGAGCAATCATAGAGAAGAGAAGAAACTATAGATTCGAGAGAATAGTGTAGAGTGTGATTGTTTTTGTGTGTTGAGAACGTAGTGAGATCTTGGACCTTTATGTATGAGGGTTCTGCAAACGTGCTTGGATACAGACCCGCCTAAGGAGAGCCTCAACATCAAGGCTTGGTTGTAAACTCCCTTTGTATTTATCATAATAAAATACATCTGATGTACTATTGTTTACATTTATAATTAGATTTATAGCATTACTTGATCAGTTAGATAGGTTGTTATAGATTGTAATTGTTTTATGTTTGTCATGATTTTATGTTTTTCGTGTGCCTTGATTGTTTGCACAGGTAATTGGATGTTGGTAGCAGTGAATATCGAGCTCAAGGAGAGTGACGGATCAAGAAGCTTCGACAAAAGATGAAAACATAACATCAGAACAAGGTTGGTCATCTTACTTGCTCTGAATTTCATTTACAATCTAGGAAGGTAGATGTTAGTATGTTCCCGTAGTTGCTAGACCCACCCTAGGGCTAGAGGGATCGCCTTTGTCCGTAGAGGGGATTTACCTAGACAACAAATTGGTGACTTCACTAGGGAGTTTCCTTTGATTTTTTCACTCTTTGAGTTCTTAGTCATTCGATGAGTTTAGTCGAACAAACATTTCCCTGTTTGTTCCTATGTTTTTCATCAATTACAGTCTTTTAGTTTTTTCTTGAAGTGGTGAGTCTAGTCTTGGTTGGGAGAAATTATTTGTTTTCTATTTTTTAGGGATTGGCACTTTAATTTGTCTAAAAATCGTGCCAATTGGCACTATTTGTCAGTTAGCAAGTTGTGCCAATGGGCCGTTGGCACTAGTTTCAGCACCTAAAGTCGTACCAATTCTAGCATGTGTGGAAAATTAAGATTTTTTCCCTAAGTCTTTCAATAATATGTCTTGCCCTTCTGGTCTTTTTCTCTATATGATTTACATTTTATCCCCTTAACTCAAGTTGGTTTTATTGACTCACTGGCTTGGTTTTTGGTTGTTTTTTGGGATGTGCATCGTTACATCCTAGTTTTTCTAGGATCGTGCATCAATTGCCTAGTTACATGCTTCGTGGGACATCACCCTACTGATTGAGTCAGTTTCCTTGCTTGTTGAGCCATCTCTAGTTGATTGCCTTTTTCTTTTTGGTTGATTGTGTGTTCAAGTCTCAAGTTTCTGTCGATTTAATTTGGTCCGCTTGTTCGCTTGTGAGCATATATTACATTGCTCATTGTTCAGCTAAAAAGTCTTCTTTCTCTGATTTCTTGATGTAAAAGGGAATGAATGCCTTGTTTTGATCCCATGCTTTGGAAGTCCTCTTTGTCCTTGAACTCATATGTCTCGTATCCTTTTGAGGAATTTTGTTTCAAAGTGTTCAAAACATGATTGTATTCTTAATGTTTGTTGCATCCCTTTGGCATTAAGAAAATTTGCATTCATTTAGTTTTCGTCTCAAATTTTGCTTTTCGTTAAAATGCATTAGATCAAGTTGCATTGAAAAGTCATGTTTGAAATTTATCATTTAACCTAGATTACATTGTTTAATAATTGAAAACTAAAAATCGTTTCATTAAAGGCATGCATTAAGTAGATTCTCATTTCATCAAAAAATGCATTGAGTGCATTCTTACTCATTCAAAAGAAAAAGGAAATTGTGCATAGATTACAATTGCATAGTTTTCAAAAAGAGAATTTTTCATAGATTACATTGCAATATTCACATCGTTGAATGTTTTAAGATTACTTTTGAATAGTGAAAGTCATCTAGTTAGGAAAAATCTTCATTTGCAGTATTACCATTTGTTGCATCATTTTTTGAGATTCTTCCCTGAACTAAATAGCATTCATTGAATTGAAAGACTTATTTTATCATATAGATGCATATAGAAGTTCTCTGATGATGGCGGTAGGGCCTTGGAATTGAGACATAATTCAAAATCAACCGTTAAAATTTATTCAATTAACCTAAGGAAGCATTGAAACTTAACACACATATTTATAGGTCTAGGCTAGTGATCTGTTCCGGTGTCATTAAACCTAGTAGTTGTCATTCACCATCTGGCAGTAGACAGTGCTAGCACGGACTTTGTTCCCCGTACCATCGAGTATATAAAGGGATACCCTCATAGGTTGCAATCCTTTATCCATAGGAAGCCGATTCTGCCACCCTGTAACCCTGATACACCGAAAACAACATTCGGGGAGACTACCTGCACATACGTCAAGTCCTTGGTTATTTCTCTTTCATTTGATCACCAAGGTGTATATTGCAGTTCACGGGAGCTTGGTACACCCTTTTTCTTAGATACCCTGAGTAGTCATTTTGGTATTTTCGTGACTCTCTAAAATTGAAAAGATCATCGAGCACTTGTCCTTTCAATATCGTTCAAACTGAAAGTGACTAGAGTCACCTTTTTTCCTTTTCTCGACTCTTAAAATATGAAAAGGCAGAGATTTTTTTCAGTGTATTAAAAAATTAATTGTCCATGAAATATTCCTGGTTAAATTTATATTCCTTAGTGATTTTTTAAGGGTTCTTTCCAATGGAAACATTTCTGGAGTTTACCAACCAAGGAATCCCCTCCGAAGGGAATCATGGTCCTTTTCCTTCTTTTGGGAATTTTGGTGCTCCTTATATGGCAACATTGTCCCTTCTTGGGTTAACAATTGGTTTTCCCGTATGGTTATTTTAGACCTCGGTGGTCCCGAGTGTCCCAAACTCTGTTCAACCGTCTCCTTCGCCTGAAAAAAATCACGTTGATTCTAAAGTTGACCCCTCACCTTCTTCACCTATTTCTTCACCTCGTTCTTCCTCTTCGTCTAGTGAAAGTCTAGATTCTAGTAACCGGGTTGCTAAGAAGAAGAAGAAGTATTTGAAGAAGATGAAGGAAAATAAGCTAGGGGGAAAATCATCAACTATTGTTACCCATGCAGCTGATATTAAGAAAGCTCCTACTTTGTCTCACAGAGTCAAATTCCGTTGGAAGCTATGTGAGGGTGACCACCTTCTTCGTGATTGCCCTGGTATTCCCAATGTACTGGAAGTGTGGTCTGTTGGTTTGATTCATCCTTCATCATCAACCTCTGGGCACCATGCTGATGATGAGCCTTCAACTAAAGATAATGAGACTCGTAAGAAATAGGGTAATATAAAATTTCCCTATAGGTTATGTGAAGGGAACCATCCCATTCACCTCTGTCCTTATATGGATGAAGCTTCTAAGGTATTGGATACCATTTCAGCTTCTGAGTCCTATCTTCTCGTTAGTTACCGAAAGATTTATTTGAGTCCTCTAATAGTTGATCAACCCATTGATAATGATTCATCTCCAGTCAATTCCACTCTCTTTGAAAGTCAATCTCCCGAGTCCATTTCCGACCAATAATTGGTTGAGAATAAGGACGACCTGGTTCCACCTACAGTTCACCAGGTCTTTTGTGTCGAGAGTGGGTCTCATCACAGTCAAGTTCTTTTTGTTTCCTCTAATTCCATGGGATCAGAGGGTGATCCTCCTATTTCCATGATCCAAGAGGGTGATCCTCTGACTCCTGTCACCACCATTCTAGAAAGTGATCCTCCTGCTCTCATTCCCGTAGCCTAGGAGGATGGTCTTTCCGCTCCCATAATGCAAGGTGATAGCCCTCTTATTCCTATGGCACCCCCTCCATGTAGTTTGGTCGCTTCCTTTGATTGGAGTCGATTCACGGGATATCGTATTCCTTCTTATGTTCCCTTTGAGATCATTGTACAGGCCTGCAATATGGTTGTACCAGGAATGATTATAGATGAAGGTGCCTCGGTTAGTATTTTTTCCTCAACTACATGGCAAGCTTTGGGTTCTCCACAACTTATGCCTGTTACTCAGAATCTATTGCCTTTTAACAGAGGAACAAGTCAACCATTAGGGATCCTTCCAAAGTTGCCTATTACTTTGGGAGGGAAAACTGTCTTTATAGACATGATGGTGGTCTAAGGCCCCTTGGATTTTAATTTACTCTTGCTGCGCGACTATTCTTATGCCATGGGTGCGCTTGTCTCTTCCCTCTTTCGTGTGATCTGTTTTCCACATGAAGGTCAGATTGTGACCATTGATCAACTTTCATGCTTTGGTCTTGATGTGACATCTGGTCTATCACCGTCCCTTCCTGGTCCTTACCTACCGGTGGTGTCTGGTCCTTACCTACTGGTGGTTTCATCCTCACCACATGTCAATTATGTGGCTACCTGTCCCATGCTTGCATTCAGTGATAGTGTCGTTGTGCATCGTGTGCTGGGGACATTGGGTCCTGACTTCCAAGATGTTTTACTCCCATCGGATGCAAACCTTTTGGAAGCCATGAATTTTTATTCGCCATGATCAAGGTATGTCGGAGCATAGTTTTTTTTCTTGTGTCAAGCTCCTTAAAAAATGAAATAGGCTCGTCAGAGCATAATTTTTTTTCTTATGTCAAGCTCCTTAAAACATGAAACAATATCTTCGGAGCAGAGTTCATTTTCTTGTGTCAAGATCCTTAAAAAATGAAACAAGCCTCTTATGAGGATAATTTTTTTAATGTGTGAACCTCTTTAAAACAACGAAACACGTTCCCATTCAATTCGAGTCTTTGATAAGATCTCATAAGATCCCAGTCGAGTCTTTCCCTGATCTCAACATTGAACCTTCACTCCATCCACCTGTTAGTAACTAACAGCCTACTCCGGTGAATGCAGTGAAGCTTGCGGGGCATGTACCTCGAATTGAGTCACCATGCTGGGGGCATGAAAAATTTTTCAAGCATAGTTTATCTTTGTTTCAAGCTTGTGTAAAAATGAAACCAACTTCAAGAAGAGTTTCCTGATTTCAAGCTTGTGTAAAAATGAAACCATTCTTATTGTACCTCTCATGATTGCCATTTTATTAGTCTGTTTTTCCAGATGAGCCTTTTTTTTCTTATTCCATTGTTACCATCTGCTTGGCAGATCATACGCCTTCACTTGATTGTTTTACCTATTCCTGAGGAACCACTACGATGAGTGGTCTTGTTATCCAACCTCTTAACCTTTACTTGTTTTGAGTAGTTCCACCATCACCAGAACCAGTTGCTACCCTTAATGCCACTCGTTCCTCCAAAAGGTGTCAACTTTCAGCCCTTTTCTGACTCTCAAAAATTGAAAAGATTGTCGAGACTCTTGTCGTTTTGAACTCATTAAAGGCTATGAAACGTCATCTGCCCAACATACGTTTACCCATTTTTTGGGTTGGGACATATTATTTACAAAAAAGGAATACCTTAGCCAATCAGGACTAGGAGGTTCTCTCATATTTTGTTTTCTACCTTTTTAGGTATGAAGGAATATTTACGAAAAGGGACCTGCTGGAGTTTCCTTTTCCGCTTCTTTTCAAATTCTATAAACATGAAAATATGCCAAGTTCTTCCTTGGTCAGACTCGTTAAAACTAAATGACATTGGATGTCATCATCATGACTTTACCGAGTCCCTCCTTCCTAGGGCTCGTAAAATGAACTAGGATGGATTTGTCCGAAAGGAAAACTTATATAACAAGCATATGCTATCCACTTTGTTATAGGTCAATTTGGGCATCATTCCCAATGAACTGGTTAACTAGACATCATCTCCAGGACCAATGAATAGGGTCTATCATCTCCTATCATTTCAGTTTCTACATACCCTAAGACAAAGAACAAGACAAATCATCCATGACTTTCATCTGAAAAGTTTTCCAAGATTTGAAGTTTATAATGTATCATATGAGAGATCACCAACGCTGCTTCTAAAGTGACTAAGTGCATTGCATATGTAGGTAGCCCCATTCAAGGTTTCTCTGCAAAGCACTTCCTGACACTCATAGGTGTGTTGGTCACATTGGGAGCGAAATTCTCATTGTTCCAAAATCTCCACTTGGCCAGTACCTTCTAGAAGAGTTCACATGTGTCAAAATTCGAATCCATGTGTCCATTTTACCTCTACAAGATTGGGAACATGCCTTGCCTATTATTAGAAAGTCATTGATTGTAAAACTACCTTCAACTCCTCTATAAATTGAGCACAGATCCTAGTGCTTGGTAAGGAAGAATTTGAGTAGAGAAATGCTGGTGGAATTTCAATTGAGGAGTTGATTTGTGTAACATGCTGATGGAGAGATCTACATTGTGATGAGGCTGGGATGCTGATGGAGATGGTCACTTCAAATCAATCACTGGGTTGTAGCCTCCCCTTCTATCCATTAATAATTATTGTTGCTTACTTTCCCACATATGTATTTGTATAAGCTCATGGTTTCCATATTATGAATTATTATCTGATGTATATGGTTTATGTTTCATTTATTTAACTAAATAAGTTGAATAAACATCTGTATTATTGCTATATTTTGTTGTTTAGTGTTCATCTTTGCAGGAAATATTTTTGAATATCTAGCTTGGATTTGAAGCTACAGCAAGAGCAACAGAAGGAGAATAGGAAGCGCTTGAACTCCAAGTAAGTTCTTTGATCTGTTATGTGTGTCTATTTATAGTTAGGAAAAGTATTTAATCTGTTATTCTAGATAAGCACCTGTCTAGGTAAGAATGCTTTATCCGTAATCCATAATTCCGCATAACAAATTGGTGACTCCACTGGGGAATTTACCCTTCATCCTAGGTGTATTTGCCTCTGATTTTCTCTGTTTATTCAGCCAGTAGATTTTACTGAGAAAGATTAGGTTTTTTGAAATCCAAATTTGCATTAGAAGTGTGTTAAACCGCTGTGTTTTTCATTGTACACTACGCCCAACGCATTGTTGGACATGACATAGTGCTTTGCATAGCACTGTCTCCCTTTTAGGGGTGCTTTACAGCACACTGTCTCCCCTTAGAGACTGCGTTGACCCAAGAGACCATCTGAATTCCATTGAATTTGTCATTGCATTTTGTTTTTAGTTTGTTCTCTGTTGTGTTTTGAAAATCCTGAAGCCTCATATTGACCAGTGAACTTATCTACCTCTTCCTCCTTTGAAAGAATAGTTTGTTCAATGTTTGTTTAAAGCATTTTTATTTATCATTGACGAATTAATTTCAAATTATTTTCATTGTTGCATTAGATCCATTTGATTTTGAAAAGGAAATTTTCGTAAATTCTTGATTTCCTGATAGGAGAAATTGTTGTTTAATTCCTCATTTTTCCTTCAAAAGAGAAATTGTTGTTCTATTCTTCATTTCTCAAAGGTAAAAGACATTTGTTTTTGTTTATTTGATGCACTTAGTTTCCTTTTCTGCATTCATAAAATTAAAGGGACTAAAAATAAAAACCTACATTTACATGTAGTGTATTGTGTGTTTTGCAAAAGGAACAATTAGGAAAGTTTTATTTTAGTTTGTGCTCTTTGATTTGTTTGCTCTCAAATTGATTGCTCTTTCCCTCTAGTAGCTAGGATTTTAATTGAAAAACTAAAAGTGAAAGTTTGTTTATATTTCTTAGTTTGCATTTTAGGAATTTCCAATACATCATCGCGGTGAACCTTGAAGGAAAATTGATAAAAAATATCAACTTAAAATTTATCTCAATTTACCTAACAAAGCATTGGAACCATAACGATAACATTTAGAAGGTCTAGGCTAGATATGTGTTCCAGCATTGTAAAACATAGCAGCTGTCGTTAATTATCTATGATACATTCCGAGTGTGATACCTCACTCCATGTATGTAAGTATATCATAGCTTGTCCACGTACTTTCGGGTATATCGGGTGGTGTTATAGTACGAAAAGTATAAATGGGTGCTCTCATTGTGCGGTTTCACATTAGACAACACTAATACAGACTTGGGCCTCCATGTACATTCAGGTATATTTGTGAGGAAAAATTTTAGGTGCTATCCATCCATAGTGAACTGAGTCGGCCGCCTTGTAAATTGTGATAAACCGAACACAAAATTCAGGGAGATTGCTTGCCTGTACTTCTTGGTTCACCAAGAGGTATTCTGCAGTTCACAGTTTCTTGGTAAACCTTTTGCCTAGCATTACCCGTTTATTTTTTTTATTTGTTTTTGGTTAAAATAAATCAATAATCATGGAAGAACAAAATCCTTTCCCCCGTCGTTCGTGTAGATTAGCATTGAAAACACCTTTAGCACCAGAATTTACTCCTGGTCGACGAAGGTGATCACACTCTACCGAATCAAGTATAATTCATACCTCTAGTGAAACATCATCTTCCCATATACCATAATTAACCTCAAGTTGTTTCTACACATCCTGGTTCGTCTACTGTTATAGAGATGGAGTCTTCATAGCTACCCGTGGTCACAATCCATCCAATCAATGAGACCATACCTCCTAGACCTGACGTTGTTAAACCAGAATTTGATCCAGATCCTGTCTCTTATTTGCTAGAACATTTGAATCCCGAATTCAAACAATCGGAATTTATTCCTGCCTTAGTCATCCCACAAATTTTTGTAGCCATTGAGTCTCCCATATCACACAGTCAATCTCCTGAAATATACTTTAGGCCTGATGGTGAAATACTTCCACTTGGTTTAATTGCGATTGAAGAAATCCCAGAAGACGAGACACCTTTAACTCCAACCCATTTTGGGGAGGACTTTTACTTGTATGAGTCTTTTCCTCAATTGTCACCATCTTCTTTTGTTGATCCCATTCCTATTCAAACTCCCATCGATTCAAAATGGCATATGTTTGGTCAAGTAACCATGCTTGAACCAACATCTTCGGTTGGGCCATATGTTCCAATTACGTCAGCACCTGCCCTCACTACCCCATCGATGTTCACAACTTCACCAGAGTCATATTTTCATGGTGGCCCTATGGTTCCATCAGGTTACAAATCATTATATGGAATTTTCTTTGGTGCATCTTCAAAACCATGGACTTTACCAATTTCATCGTCTGGTATTCTAATTAGTAATCCTATAGTGAGTACTGAATGACTAGATTATTTATACACATCATCAGGGAAATATCAAGCCAGTTCCTCTAGGTATATTCCTTCAAATAACATATCAGCTGGACTCCCAACATTTGGAGAGCAATATTTTCCATCTTATTATCCTCCTCATGTTGGGGGGAAACCTTTGGTCACCCGGAGGACCTAGGACCTAGGAAACCTTGTTATCCATGCATAATCTGTAATGAGGAACACTTTTTTAGGGATTTTCCTCACCACGCTGAAGTCTCAAAAATCATCAAGTCTTCCCATGCATCAGTTGTGTTAACAGACCCATTTCCAAATCCGGACACAAACTTGGTTGCTACGGATCCAACTTCTAGTTCCCAAGTACTTATGTTATCCGTTGAAAAACCTTCAACAGATATTTTGGTGTCAATGCGCAATAAATATTATGGTATTCAGGCCACTAATAAACCTACTACCTCAACTACGAATCCGTCTATGAAATCAGTACTGCTTACTGCTATTCCTGAATTGACAATCAAGCCACCAAAGGGAGTAATTCACAAATCGACATATAATCCTAGAGCAAGAGCTACAAAAAATTATAATATAGTTGAAGGTTTGGCTCAATCCCCTTCAGCTATTTCTGCTTTTGAGGTATTACAAAATTGTCCCTCCCAAAAACAAGCTTTATTTTCGGCTATTGGTGGAATTTATCCGACTGATTCTAATCTTGTCATCTTTAATCATACAGGCTATATGCCGCAACTACCAGTAGAATTGGCATTCTCCATACAAGTAAATATTCTCAATTGCCTTGTTCATTGTACTATTATTGATGAGGGAGCATCTACATGCATTATGTCTCTAAATTGTTGGAAGTCACTTGGCTCGCCGCACTTATCACAATCATCAACGATGTTGAAGGCTTTTGATGGACGAACATATAAGCCTTGTGGTATTATTAATAACCTACACATTGAATTAGGGGAAAAATAGTGAATGTTGATGTCAAGGTTGTTGACAGACCCCTTGACTATAATATTCTACTTGGAAGGCCATGGGTATATGCAATGACTGAAATTGTTTCTACATATTCCAGAATGATTTCCTTTCCATATAAAGGTAATATCACAGTCATTAATCAACTATCCTTCTTTGCTTCTGCTTCCCAGGTAACTGGAACTGTTCCATTCGTTCATGCACCCCAACTAGCACTTCAGAAAACTGATGTAGGACTTTTAAAGGATTCCACTCTCATGGGAACCTTTGCATTACCTTCGCCTGCGACATCGACAGAAATTGCAAGTATAGAGACCTGCTACATGATCTCTTCCACTCCATCTGGCTTAAGGGAGAGTATGGATGATTCTAAAATTGTTACATTGGATGAGTTTTTGCCACCAAGCCCTATTGAGTTGGCATAGGAATCAATCTATCTGGCTTGGGCGATGAATCCAAAATCAGCGTCGGCAATTGTTTGGGTTGATCGTTCCTTAGAATTTAGTACTCCATCTGATCCATTTTCCTTAATTTTCTTGACACATGAGAATATTTTGAAAGCCATGATGTCAGAAGGAGAACCATGGGAAGATTATCATCATCATTCCCATCTTCTTATTTATGAAGAAAACTATCTTAGTGAACTATATCACCCATCGATAAAAAATTTCTTTTCAAATTCTTTACCTATTAATGAAATCGATTCTGAGCGAAATATATCGAATATTGAATAAACCATTTCTATCGATATTTCGACCAAACCTGGCGTTGTAGAAAATATTCATGTCAGTGTATCTTTTTCTCCATCAAAACTCGAATCATATCGCTCTCTATCTCGTGAATTCCATGATGTATTTGCTTGGTCTTACGAGGAAATGCCAGGCATAGATACTAGTATTGTTGAACACAATATTAATATATATCTTGATGTCAAACTGGCGCGTCAACAACTTCGTCCTGTTCATCCAAAGAAATTCATTGTCATCAAAGCAGAAGTTGAAATTTTTTTGCGTGCTGGCTTCATTTACCTTGTTCCGCTGACTGAGTGGGTTTCCAATATCATTCCTGTCATGAAAAAACAAGGAACCATTAGAGTGTGCGTCGATTATTGGGACATCAATCTTGCTTGTCCAAAAGACAATTATCCTAGTCCATTTATTGATAGATTATTGACGCTTGTGCTAGATGCGAAATCTTTTCGTTCATGGATGGATTTTCCGGCTACAATCAAATCAATATCCAACCAGAGGATCAACATAAGACAACATTCATTTGTCCCTAGGGCACATTAGCTTATAGGAAACTACCGTTTTGTTTAAAGAACACTGGAGCAAATTTTCAGAGAGAAATGGATTACGCTTTCAATGACATCAAGCACATTGTTCAACCGTATCTAGATGATTTACCAGTGCATTCACGAAATCAGACTGATCACTTGATGCATTTGAGAGCCATGTTCTTATGCTGCCAACACTACAAAATACACCTCAATCCACATAAATGTGTGTTTTGTGTTGGTTCTGGTCGTTTGCTTGGATTTGTAGCCTCAAAAGAAGGAATTCGAATTGGCCCATTGAAGGTTCAGTCCATTCTTGATTTTCCTGCGCCATCAAATTAGTGAAACTATGCCTCAACCAACCTCATGACAATAACGACATCAAATGCAATGCAACAACAGTGACATATTATCTCCCTCTATGGATTTCAATACCAAACCACTAGATTTTAATAGTGTTTAGGTCTACGAAACTTTGATTGACCATTTAGGAAATGCATAGGTCACTCTTGATAGAGAGTCCAAGCTAATCTCATTCTAACACCATATTAAAAATATACAGAGAACTCGAGAGAAATAATTAACTAGAAATGACAACAAACACACATACATCATGCACACATGATTGACACAATTAGTTACCTTATGTTGAATTTTTTGTAGCTTTAGAAGGTCTTCTACAAATGCATGGTGTCTTAGCATGTAGAAGATATTTGATTGCCTCTTTAGGTGCTTTCTTTGTGGAGTAAGTGATATTATGATTTATTTCCTAACGTGAAATTAAGAAAAGTAAAATAATTAATCTTATTAATTATCGTGGACTATTAGGCCAAAATTCTAAGGATAGATAATAAAATTATTTAAGTGAATTCGATATAATCTTGGCCGTTGATCTTAAATGAGGCTTAGGATTTGATCCTAGCCATTGACCAATTAGGGTTATAGATTTTAGCTTAATGAAATTATAAGATAAGCCTAAGGGAGAGATGAAGACACACATAGTTATTGAGAAAGTGATTTTCTTTAGAGAAAAAGGCTAGAGTAGACTGAAGAGAAGTAAGATAAGTGCAGTAGTGCCCATGTGCAACGAATGCAAGAGATCAACGGTAACTGTAAATCTCCATGCAGAACATGATGGGCAATGAAATTAGTTACCATATATATGTTTTTTTGTTTATTCTTAAGGAAATTTTGCCTATCTAATACGAAAACACAGAAAATTAGAGGCAACAATGATAGTTCTAAACATATTTCATTTATCTTGATTTACCTTATATCCATTGGAATTTCTATAAAATTTTACCTCCAGGTTAGGCTAGTGCCTTTTTTAAGATGTAATGCAAAATATATGTTTCTGTAAAAAAATCAAGCTCGCAGTGTAATATACAGATCAATCATGGTTAAGAAAAGCATAAACTAGAGGTGGGATCTTGATAAGACTCGACAGAATCATGGAATAGTGTCGGAGCATTGGAAAATTGTAAGATGATAAAAAGTAAGATTTGTAGGATAATTATTAATTTATTTCTGAAGGTTGAGAAGATGAATAATCAAAGAAGATTATTGTAGATATTACAAAACACACCAAGCTAATAGCCTATGGCCTCTACTTTTTTATTTGGCTTGGGATTCTAAATCAAGTGTGCAGTGGAGTTCCTCTAAGGGATACTTTAACATTGATGGGCAAGGATTGCAGGCAGGAGAAGAAGGTCAAGGATGGGCAAGGATTGCAGGAAGGAGAAGAAGTTCAAGGGAAAAATAGCACAAGGAAGAAAAATGTGAAGATTTTTTTTCAAAATAGTTAGCAAATATATGTGTTTTTGGGTTTATTTTTAGAAGGAAAATTTGTCTGTCTAATACAAAAACACAGAAAATTAGGGACAACGATGATAGTTTTGAAACATATTTGATTTATCTAGGTTTGAACCGGGTACTCCGCACCTTCTATCCATTGGAATTTCTATAAAATTTTGCCTCCAGGGTAGGCCAAAGCCTTTTTAAAGAGGTGATGCAAAATATCTGTTTGTGTAAAAAAAATCAAGCTCGTAGTGACACATCAATATCAATCATGGTTAAGAAAGCATAAACCAGAATTGGTATCTTGATGGCACTCAACAAAATCATGGAATACTGTAAGAGCATTGGGAAATTGAAATATGAGAAAAAGTGATCTTTGTAGGTTAATTATTTCTAAAGGAAGAGAAGATGAATAGTCAAAATAGATTATTGTAGATACAAAGCACACCAAACTAATAGCCTAGGGCCTCTGCCTTTCTATTTGACTTGGGATTCTAAATCAAGTGTACAATGGAGTTCTTTCAAAAGGGTTGGGTCTTGCATTCCTTGATAGTTTAAAATTGTGCCCAGTTGTTTTGAAGATTCAGATTTTAAAGGTAGGTCCTATTATTTATCCAGTGTAGCTTCATAGTTTTAACTCCACTTTTGAGGTGTATTTCCACCTGGTGTTGCTTCACATTTTTTCTATATTGTATAATCCTTCCAATTGATTTGTCATTGTTTATTTTTTTTAAGTTAAGACCACTCCATGCTTCATATTTCCTTTACCTGAAAAGCCTCAGGCTTTGTGCTTTTCTTTGATTGCTTGAGCCTTATCATGAACAAAAGGAAAAATTTATTTAGTGCGAGAAAGGAAAATGTGTAGAGTCAGACACTTTGATTCTCATAGGGGTTGCAAAGATCTCCTCCAAAAGAGGAGGATATGAGGGGCAACCTACGAAGCAGGTGGTAGACAAAATAGACATCTTGCTGAAATCTATGTTAAAGAATATTCAAGACTAGGGGCAGAGTGGGAACCCAAATAAAGAATAGGAGAATCCCCAATGTATTCCTCACAGATCCACTCCCCGGAATCCTAAACAGAGACTTGGGAGGTATTTTTATTGGCTACATTGGAATCGGATTCACATTCAAGATGTTCTAGCTAGCCATTGGTATACTTGGGTGTAAAGGTATGATGATGCACAATACAAGCACACTGAATGGAGCATCAATCCTACAAATGAAATATTGGAGAATGGAGCTCTAATCAAAGGACTAGAAAAAAGAAGTGGAATCAATGTTGTACAACTTGAGGAATCCCTAGTATCCCCACTGTGATGAGAAAGAAAAAAAATCCATCCAACAAATTTTGGGAAAATGGCTGCAAAGAAGTCAAGGAGGGATGGAAAAGGCAAGGAGAATGAAGAAAGAGAGACAAAACAAAGTACATACATTGCAAATACAACAGTGATTGAGAGAGAAGAATGAAGAAAAAAGGCCCAAGGCAACAATCCAGGGAAGGTTTTGCAGTTGTTTAAGAAGGTTTTCGTATGTTATCAAAATGTTTATCACGGGTTGCAAGATGGCACCATCTAAGATAATAAAATCTTAAAGGCTATCAATCTGAGCTCTAGAAAGCAAATCAATCCAACTATAAGGAGGTCAAATTTTGTTATAGGGAAGAAATATATAGTGGAGAAAGTCATATCATGCCATTGTAAATATGGCAAGAGTATAATGCATTAAAGCTCTAAAGGCCACTTCCAAACCACAACAGAGGATTTGGTTGTGGGCACTCCGGTTTTGTATTAAAAATTTTGAATCAATAAAAGGAAAATATTTTAATTACCAAAATAAAACACGCTGGTATCACTGTTGATATCAAAGAACATTGCAAGGCAAGGCAACTTTGGAGAGACCAATCTAGACCTAAATAAGAGAGAAATCATGTTTAAAAAGAATGCATACTAGACTTCACAGAACCTTCATGTCAGTCCTTGGTTCAAAGGCCATACCACTTCCTTCCCATACCTTGTGACCAGTTCCATGAAAGCTGTAAAGACTGATCCATGTCTTTGTTTCCTCATCTAAATGAAATATGGGAAGACTTTTCCATGTCTTTTCACCAATTAATTGTAAAAACGCCTACACAGCACATAAACGGGTATTTGAGCTCACTGAAAGTTCTGTATTATGGCACATAAACGGGAGGCATTTTGGTAATCTCCTTGAACCCTGATGATGAGGATGTTGGAAATTGGGTTCAACACTCCCCGTGTGTTTTGCGACATGGACTAACGACCTCTCGTGGATCCTAACTCTGGCGATTGTAGCAAAGACTAATGCCTGCGGGTTTTGGTCTAACAGCAATCGTGATTCCAACAAGTGGTATCAGAGCGACAGGTCTCGAGTTCGAAACTCACCCGGCTCACGTTGGGGGGGGGGGGAGATTGTTGGACATTGGGTTCAACACTCCCTGTGTGTTTCATGACATGGACTAACCACCTCTCATGGATCCTAACTCTGGCGATTGTATTAGAGACTAATGCCTATGGGTTTTGGTCTAACAGCAATCGTGATTCCAATAGAGGACTCCACCTTCAACTTCTCCTTCTCAAACTCCCATATAATGAAATCTTGTAGGAGCTTCTCCCCTTCTTTGAATATGCCTTCTTTGACTATGCCCCTTGATACCAGAAGCCGCGATCCACAGGCTAGCAGATAGGGGTAAGTTTTCTATCCATCAGCCATCTCCGGCAAAGGTGTAGAGAAAGAAGTCCCCTCTCTGAAGTTGAAGCCCATAACGTTCCAATCATCATCAGGACTTCTCATGAGACAATACATGTAACCTTCACAAAAAACCATTTGGGTCCCCCGACCCATCATTATGGCATTCTCCTGTGGCACTTGCTTTGCTATTCTCCATGCCCTGCCCTTGGAGTCATATATTTCTATTAAATGTGCATTCACAAGAATTAAGATGCCCATCACTACTACCTTGTATGTGTCACTGCTTTCGCCCTCCTCTTCCATGATCCTGTGCATTTGGTAGAGGGGAGTTGTAGCAGAGTTTTTGTAAGAGGATTACATACAAATAAAAATGGTAAATTTCTGAACAAGAATAGGCCTACCGCTAATCCAAATATTTGGCTTCCTTTATTATTTGCATTTTCTATGAAAATGGAGGAGGTCGTCTTCCAGGTTTGTGTGAAGAAGAAGTAAGTCAAGCTGCTATCATAATTTACAGGATGCACAACGAGCCATGGGTTCACGTTAGGAGGCTTCTTTCTCCACATTTTTTTTTATGAAATTGTGTGATGAAAGGAGATTATTCCATTTCTTTGAGACACTACGAAATCTGCACACACATTCCAGTGGCAGCAACGATAGTATTTCTTCTTTCAAATGATCATGCAGATCATTATAGGTCATTGAGCAATTTTTCGACTGCACCATTATCAAATAGGTCGTTGAACCGGGAAAATTGTAATTCAAGGCGTTGTAGTTAGAATGCCTTTGAAGTGAGTTGTAAAAAAAAACTTAGTAGGGTTTTAATAAAAAGACGAAAAGGGGTTAATAAGAGTGATATATAGATAAAAGTATTTTTGGATAAATCATATTATTAGGATTAGGTCGACTTTCGAACCAATTAATGTGGTTCATCTTCAGGATAAGGTGGAGAGACTAATCGATTTCGATGAATAAATAGGGAGATGCATCATTGTCCGAAAATAGCCATTGAGAACTAGTTCTTAAGAACTAGCCGTTAAGACTAGCTGTTGGAAAGTTAGTTAATTAGTTTTTAAAATTAAATTAATTAATTAAATAAAATTTTTATTAATGATGATGATGATGATGGTTAACGTCCACCGAGACCAATCTTTGGTCTATCGAACCTAAAGAAAATAGTTATTTAGTTTGATTTAAGATTTTATTCCTATGCTCAAAAAGGTTGGAGAGAAGCCTCCCGAGCTCACTATAATTTTGACATCTTAAAAGGCTAGGAAGGTCAGTGTTGCAGCAAAGATTATGAAATTGATCTCTAATGTGGTTGTACGCGGAGCACTCTAAGAGGAAGTGATTTTCATCCTCGATGTTCATATTCTCACAGAGATGGCAGATCCTTTCCATCCATGGTGTTTTAGGAACTGTCCAACGACCTGTTTCAGTATGGAGCTCAGGAGAGTTCGTTCTAATCTTGGCTATATTAATTTTCTTCTTTGAGCTAGTTAAAATAGATAGATACTTTTGATCTTCTAGGGTGGGGTTGATGACCTCCTTATAATACCTTAATTACAAATAAATATAATAGGTAAGAATTTAAAATATATAATTAATTAATTAATTAAATGTAAAAAAAAAATCAATAATTTAATTAAAAAAAAAAAAAAAAACTAACCAGAAAGATTTTAATAAATAAATAAATAAATAAGTAAATTAATTAAATAATTAATTAAAATTTTAAAAAGAGTTTATAAAATATGTAATAGAGAGGGGTACAAAATATTGAAAATTTAATTAATTAATTAAAAATTTTCAATAAAATAAATCAATAAATTAAATAATTACACATTTAATATATATATATATATATATATATATATAGACCTTTAATAGAAATAATTACACATTACAACTATATACATTATATACATAAATTTTGATATTTTAATATTATTTATCTGATAGATTCTAGTATCGGATATTTAATACTAAAATATTAATATTATTTATTTGATAGATTTTAATATTAGATATCTGATATTAAATATTTTAGATATTTTTATATTTTCATTATATTATTTAGATTATTCTAAATTAGTAGTATTATTTATTTATATTTTATTATAAAAAATGATGATGATGATGATGGTTAACGTCCACTCAGACCAATCTTTGGTCTATCAGACCTAAAGAAAAGAGTTATTTAGTTTGATTTAAGATTTTATTCCTATGCTCAAAAAGCTTGGAGAGAAGTCTCTCGAGCTCACTATAATTTTGACATCTTAAAAGGCTAGTGAGGTTAGTATTGCAACAAAGATTATGAAATTGAGCTCTAATGTGGTTGTACTCGGGGCACTCTAAGAGGAAGTGTTTTTCATCCTCGATGTTCATATTCTCACAGAGATGGCAGATCCTTTCCATCCATGGTGTTTTAGGAACTTTCCAACGACCTGTTTCACTGTGGAGCTCATGAGAGTTCATTCTAATCTTGGCTATATTAATTTTCTTCTTTGAGCTAGTTAAAATAGAGAGATAATTTTGATCTTCTAGGGTGGGGTTGATGACCTCCTTATAATATCTTAATTTTCTTTTAGCTATTAGATCTTTCTCACACCACATTTTTTCTTTGAACTTAGAAGTAACAATTTTTTTAATGTTATTAATGTTTTGCAATGCAACATTCTCGTCGATCTCCCAATGGTTTAACCAAGCCTTGGTGTCTTTATACCAACCTCGTTTAAGCCTTAGGTGGTTTTGGCTGGAATTTAAAGCTAGCTTAGGAAGTCTATGGTCTCCTATGCTATTGAGCTTGTGCTTGTACAACAGAAGCCTAGTTATAGCTAGGCTCTCGATAGGGGAAAGACCCACTTCTATAAGCAGAATATGATAGGGTGTATTGCTTTTAATTTTAAGGTTATACGTTATAAAACGCTTTTGGATTTGCTCAATCTTTCTCCAGGATTCTCTAGAGATGCTGCAACCCCAAACCTCACATCCATATAAGATAACAAGAGTGACTAAAGTTTCAAAGAGGAACTTCTTTCTATCCCACATTACGAGGTTTTCCGTTTTACAATTATTTTCAAGACCAAAATAAGCTTTCCACCCCCCATTAATCCTTTTCTGAATGCTATAGTTCCAGTCGAGCTTACGATGAATATCAATTCCTAGGTACTTGTAAGAAGACACTTCCTCCAAGTTACTATTGTCATTCATAAAATTAGCGTAAGTGTCCTTCTTGGATTTGATAATCATAACTTTTGTTTTGTCAGTGTTAACAAACAAACCCATGGTAGAGCAGAAATCCTTAAGAAGTCTAAGCTGCTTATCAAGATGAGATGGGCACCTTGCAAGAAGAACAATATCATCAGCATAGAGAAGAAGGATGATGACTATCCCAACTAAGATCGTGCCAGCACACCCTGCTTCCTCTAAACAACGTTCTAGCTTGTCGATGTAAATGCCAAATAGGGTAGGGGAGTGGGGGAAACCTTGTTTAACTCCGATATTACACTTAATATCTTTTGAACACCCCTCATTACTCTTTAACTTGGCAATTACATTCTCGTATAACCTTATAGCGGCCTCTCTTAGCTCGAAAGGAACATTTAGCTCTTCTAATCTATTCCATAGGTTGTTTCTAAGAACCGTATCGAAAGCCTTTCTAATGTCCACAAAGCAACATAAGAGATTGGATTTATCATTGCGGCATTCCTCCATAATGATCCTAAGCATAACGAGGTGGTCCGTTGTTGAGTGCTTCCTTCTAAAACCCGCATGGCCTTTAGCCTGCTTACCTTCACTTTCAAGCCAAATGCTCAACTTCTTTTCCAAAATAATACCATATAACTTGGCTAAGAGAGGGTTGATCATAATTGTTCGATAATTAGAGGGGTTATTTCTATCCCCATTTTTAAAAATAGGGATAATGAGGCTCTGAGTCCAAGGTTTAGGGAACCCTTTCTTGACCGCTTGGTTGAAAAGCTTGTGGATGTGGGGGACGAGGACATGACCTCCAATTTTTAAGATTTCTGCTTGGTAACCTTCAATGTCTTTAGCTTTCCCATTTTCCAGGCGTTTAACCCCAAAATCAATGTCTTCTAATGAGAAAACTTCTTTCGTTGTGAGCAGCGTTTCAAAATCCTTGGCATTTGGAGATTCATAAAGCTTTTTAAGATATGAATTCCAGTCGTGTAAAGCAATTTTATTATTATCTTTAGTTTTCCTAGTTAGAATCTGCCTCCAGAATTTCTTAGGAGCCACCTTAGAGAGGCGTAAGAGATTCTCTTGTCTTTTAAGAATATATTTCCTTTTTTCCTTTTAGTTAGGGCTTTGTAGATTTTTATCTTGTCAATTTTGAGAGATTCATCAACAGCTTCCTTAATTTCTCTCCTCGCACTTTTACAATCTTTTTCATACCATGGGTTGGTTTTGCTATTTCTTTTATTACTTGAGGCTTCAATTGAGAACTTGTTAATAGAATATGAGAGGGTTGTAGTAAAATTATGATAGAGGTCATCTATGTTGTCTATACTAGATAAAGGAAGCAAATTAGTTTTTAATTCATTTAGAAAGAGATCATTTTTATTTCTATCAAAGATTAAGTTATTTTGACTATAAGGATTATCTTCTATGGGATCTTATGCATGACAAAATTGAGAGTTATGAGTAAAGGCTTATGATCAGAGTTAGGCTCGCGGTCGTCTAAGATGTCAAAATTTACTATTTCGTTGTATAAAGGGAGATCAGAAATAACATAGTCTACCACGCTGCTACCAAGCCCATGGATGCAGGTCATCTGGCTAGAATTGGGCTACTTCTTTAGATCATTGCAAATTATGAGATCCTGAGCACTACATGATCTTTAAAATAGATATATTTAAAATTATTATAAGTACATATTTTTAGTGTTACTTCTTTTTCCTCATCTTTATTTTTTTACAATAAATATATTTTAAATTGCATTGAATCATAATAAATATATTTTATTTTTATTTTATTAGAATAGATATTTTTAAATTTTTATTGTATTATATAGATTTATTTTAAATTAATTTTCAATTTATGGTGAATATATTTTAAATTTTTGGATTTATAAATTTTTATAGATAAACTAAAATATAAATATATTTTTTTCATATTAAATATAACAAAGAAAAACATAAATTAAAACACAATTTTTTCAAGTGCAACATATTGGATTTTAGATTAATTTAAACTAGTTGATTTATAGGTAAATTTGTTGTAACATTGAGTTAACAAATGTAAAGTACTATTTTTTTAAAAATAAAAACATTTTTTTCAATGGGTAAAATTTTGAAAATTTGCCCTTGTAAAAATTTGGGCTTCTCTCCATGAGAAATTTGAATGTTTAGACTTAGATCTAGTCCTTCTTAGTAAATGTTAATTTAAGATGGACATCAACTAATGTCATTTTATTTTTCTAGTTATTATTACACTTACTATATTATTAAATGTTATTATTTATTTGTATTATATTGTATTATATTATTTACTTATCACCTTCATTTAAATTGTATCACATGTTGAAAGTCCAACAATAAATTGTAGCACACACACCAATGTGGGACCATAGGTCCTAGTGATACATTAGTGTGAAGGCCAATTTAATTAAATAAATTGGTGCAATGTCTAATTTAATTTTCCCTTAATTAAATTGGACAATAATATGTAATCTTATCTCATAATCACTTGTAATAGTTAACTGAGTGTGATAAATTCAGTTAGCTCATGTATTTCGAGTTGAGGGTGGTTGGTGAGGCATGCAGAGTGATTCTATTAGTTATGGAGTTCGAATTGTAGTTGGTCCATTAGTTTAATGCATGAGTAATCAGTTAACTCAGTTAGGTGAGTAAAAGTCAGTTGAACTAGTTGTAACTGTTTGTTGCACTAGTGAGAGATCAAGTGAATTAAATCAGATTTAATTCACATGCAGTGATTTTCCATGCAACTAATGATTTACTATTAATAGCTACATGCATGTCAGTTCCAGTGGAGACCCAGTTGAGACAAAGGTTAAAGGGATGTTAACTATCAGTTGTGTGATTAGTAGGTAGCCTGCATGTAACCAGACATCCATTGGATTGCCCATGATCCTTGCGCAGTTTTGGAAGGTTGCAATTCCTAAAGAATAGGGATTGCATTCCACATGAATTGTGCAAGCAAGGTAGGCTAATTGGACATTGAGAATTGGCTTGGTCAATTTTGTCTATGTCAGTGTGAGATAGTTGTGAGAGTGCATGAGACTCTTGTTAGAAGAGTGCATTGTAATTTTTTCACGATTCCATGGTGAATATACAATAGAAGATAAAGGGGTTTTGAGAAGTAAGATTTCCCCGGGAAAATATCTATGTTGTGGTTTGATTTGATTCTTTCTTTACTTGTTGTGATTGGTGATCGTGTTTAAATTTCACAATTGATTTGTAGAAGGATTCAATACCTAGCTTTAGTACATTGATTGATCGGATTGAATACATTGATATACATATGTTAGTACAATTTCTACATGGTATCAGAGCACAATAAATCACTATAGTGGAGGAGAAGCTGAGTTTGTCACTGAATATAATTCGAATTTGCAAAAGTATTCTTGGTGTGACAGGAAGATCAAGATTGAAATGGCTTTCAATGGCTTGAGATTCGAGTATGCACTCGAGGGCAGTTCCAATTATATTGTGTGGAAAGATAGAATGGAGGCAGTATTGGAGGACAATGGGTTGAAATCATTCATTGACATGACATTCCCAAACCCACTGCAGCAGATGCCGCAAATCTTGATGCTTGGAAAAAGAAGGTTGCAAAGGTGAGGAGGATATTACTGGAAGGAGTACGAGACCACATTGTCTCAAGTATCCATGGAAAAGCGACACCATATGCAATGTGGAAAGCTTTGATAGATCTATTTCAGAGCAGCAGTGATCATAGGAAATTGGCATTGAAGGACAATCTCAGGAAAATCAAAATGGAGAAAGGTGACACCATTCTGAAATATTTAAAAAAGTTTGTCCAATGTCAGGATGAGCTTGGGAGCGTCAGAATTACATTCGTGGATGATGACTTGGTGAGCCTAGCTCTTCTAAGACTTCCCAAGAGTTGGCATAGTTATCAAGACTGTCAATGGGAGGGAGAAGATGCCAGATTGGGAACGAATTTGGTTGGATTTGGGGCCAGAAGAATTCAGGAGGAATACCAGGGATAGATCTTCATCTAAGATAGATGATGAAGAAAATTGTGCTTTGGCTGCCAAGGTGAAGAAGGGGAAAGGAAAGAAATTCCATTCCAAATCTGAGTCCGCAAAAGATGGCAAGAAGCGTGACATGTCCAGAGTGAAGTGTTTTCACTGTCATGAGCATGAACATTATGCCACTAATTGTCCACAAAATAAGAAGAACAAGAAGGCCTCAGGATCTGCAGCTGCTGACGTTTTGGCCTCGCAATTTGAGCTTGACTTCTCACTCATTGCATGCATGGTGTAAAGTGAAATGGGATCGGTGTGATACTTGGATAGTGGTGCATCCTTTAACATGATGGGAGACAAATAACTTTTCAGCAGCTTGGAGGAGAAGGACCTCCAGATGCATATCGAAATGGGTGATGAAGGGTGGTACGGTGCTACCAGGATTGGTACAGTTACCTTCCAAATACAGTCAGGTAAACCCTTATTATTAAAAGATGTAATGCATGTACCTGGCTTGAAAATTTTTTTAGTCTTGGTCATAATGTTGGAGGATAGAGGCTATGATGTTGGTTTTAGTGAAGGAAAATCTTTCCTTTGACACAAAGCCACAGGACAAGCCAAGAAGATTGGGATTCGTGTGAAGAATCTCTATAAACTTGATGTAGATGGCTGCACAACATTGATGGGTAAGGCAGACAAAGTGGTGAGCCAGGATGAGGGTGAATTATGGCACAGTAGATTAGGTCATCTACACCACGGAGCCTTGAAGGTCATGCAACAAATTTCTACGGGTCTTCCTAAGGGTACTCTTGCGTAGTTAGACACATGCAAGGGATATACTATGGGGAAGTATGCAAAGTCCACTTTTCACGAGAAGGAGAACCGAGCTTTGGAAATCCTTAAGAGAGTTCACGCAGACGTGTGTGGACCATTCTCTACTGCTTTGAAATCAAAGAATAAGTACTATGTAATCTTTGTTGATGATTTTTCTAGAAAGTGTTGGATCTACTTCATGTAGAAGAAATATCAGACGTTCTCAAAATTTATTGAGTTCAAAGCACTGGTGGAGAAAGACATGGGGAAGCATGTGAAGGCTCTTAGGAGCGACAATGGTGGTGAGTACATCTCCAATGAATTCAAGAAATTTTTTAGCAAAGAAGGAATTCAAAGAGAGTTGATTGTGCCTCATAACCCACACAGAATGGTGTCGTAGAAAGAAAGAATAGAAATTCAAATTCTCTTCTTAATAATTACTTGTGAGCTTACTTGAGTTACTTATGTATTCTCTTCTTTAGCTTATTTAGTCTTTAATCAAGTCAATTATCAAAATACACGAGACACAAAAATTAGGCTCCTAGAGCCAGGGAAAAACCTCTCCCTCTTGGAGAGGAAAACCCATGAGAAATTCTTCTTATAGACTTTCAAATGACAAGTACCATGACCGAGACTCAGACCCTTAACCTATGTATGCTTGTAAGACCTTGTTGTGATTTCTTTGTTGTCCTCTAATGCCCATCCTTCTTTTCTACACCAATACGCACCAACACTCGGTCTCTATCTTCTATGATCCATTTTTAGATAGGAATGTAAATCATAGATTTACCTTCCTTCTGTTTTCATAGAGCAATGTATTCCTTGGATCAAACCAAACTTCAGCTTTTAGCATTATATAACAATAAATAAGTGTATCTTAGATTTGTCCGAATACAGGTTACTGTATATAGGTCACAGACATATTGTCACATGTTCCCTTCTGATTAATCTGCAGCTTCGTCAATGTGATTCGTACTTAAGCGAGACCCCTTCCACCCCGGGTGGAGATAATACTCGCTTGACTGCTGCAAACAACCTTCTAGTGCTCTTCTGATAGGTGACAAACACCGGCACACTAGCGATCTGTGTCTCATGACCCTCCTGCTGATATGAAGGTCCATCAATCTCACGAAAAGCTTCCGGAGGTACCTAAGGAGCTGTGAAGAACTCATGAGAAATGAAATCCTCCCATGAATTATCCTGCAAACCAAGTTGATGCATAACCACAATTTTAATGAGTGCAAAATGATAGATACTATTATGCTGTTGCTTAGGAGTTTTCTTTTACACTAAGTTGGTCATCTTCTCAATATTTCGGCACATGAAGTAGGGGAGGTTCATCATTCTCACCCTGATAAAGTGCATCAGCAATCTGATGTGATAGTCATATAAGAGAGAAAACCGGCCCTCACAGCTGAAATATTTGATAATGAGTTTCATCAAAGGAGCGTATGAATCCTTTAGGTACCGAAAAGGAAAAAATCTGCTGAGTTGTCTCAAAAAACCAGGCTTGATGTATGGCTCATAGTGTTCCCTGTCAACTTGTTGCCTTTTGTTCCATTGCTCTCCGACATTTGGAATACCGGTTGCTAGAGAGATAGACTCAGGTGTCAAGGTGAATGTCACACCTACAACAGTGACTTGGCCATTATGTAAATGAAGCACAAACAATCTGGCCAACTCATGATGGTACTGGACTCTAGCAACCATCTCACAAAACTGATAACAAGACTGTTGTTGAAAACATGTGATAGCAAGAGGGCAGGCCTGCAGCTCAGCAAGTGAAGTAGGCTCTTCCCGTACATGTTTACCACTCTTGTGAGGTCTCCTTGGTGCATGTAATTCAGTTTGAGAGTCACTGTGTGTTTCTTCATCTTTATCATAAGAGGAATCTGACTCCATGTTTGCCAAAGTTTGTGTTGTCTTGGATGAGTATGAAGAGTTTTAGGTGTCTTTGGTTTTTTGCTGCCAAGTGTATGAAAATGTGTGAGGGACTATGAAGGGAGACGGTAAGGGGAATTTTGGGATGTTGCCAATTGGAATTTGGGGAATTAAAGGGTTTTAGGGATAGTCTCTAGGCTTTTGGGATAGCAATTGGGGTTTGGGAATTTTGTAGCTAGGATTTGGGATAATGGGAATTTGGATAGGGGTGAATGATTTCAGGGATATGGGGGATAGGGAAATGGTTTGACGAAACTAAAAAAACAGTGAGGGAAATAGAAGTGAGGGAGTGATGGCCACAAAAAACCAATGTATAAACCCTAAGCAATAATTTCTTGAGCAAGGAAATAGGGTTTGAATTTTTTTTATTAAATCCTCATAAACATCATAAAACACACATTCATCGGCATTGGCATAATTGTTTGACTTACTTGGACTGGAGGAAACCGAGCAAATTTGAAGTTTTGAATGAAATCGTGGTTAAAATAACTAGCAGCCCTACACGTCGCGCCACAAACCCAATGTGCCGCGCTGGTTCTATGCGTCGCGCTGGTGTATTTCCTGCACTGTGGAGGCCGACCCAATGCATCATGCTGGCTCTATGCGCCGCGCCTCTCAGCCAATGCACCGCGCACTTGAAACTTGGCAATTTCCCTTCAAACTGCTCCCTTTCTCCAATCACGGTTCTCCTTTGCTCACTCTTTCTTTTTGGAATGTAAATGAGCCCTTTGCAACATGAAAAATGACTTATATACCAAAGGCTTTAATTTTCCACTCCAAAAACCCACTTTTGTAATGTTTACCTTTGACACTTTTTTTTAAACTCTGTTTCAGGCAGTTTGCTTCATTTTGCCTCTAATTAACTAAACAATTTGCTTTTTTTGGCCTTGCAGGGGATGGATTTGCTTAAGTTTGACAAGGTGACCAGGGTTTCCATTAAAATTATTTACAAATGAGAGAACATGAAATTACATTAAATTTATACATAAAAGGTAAAATACTCAATTTTTCTCAAAACAAAGATTTGAGGAAAAATACATTTCTAGGCATATGATGATGAAAATTTTTAGTACTAGAACTTTATTCAACCTCGCCATGCACCTGCTGACCATTATTGGAAATTTTGAAGACCTTGTTGATGAAACCCTAGACCTAATGGGACTGAAAACCCTAGAAATGACTCTTACAAATTTAAGGACAAAAAGTGAGTGTAGATGATCTCGATGAAAGGAAATGGGCCAACAGGTAAAGGACATGAGGGAAAATGTATAAAAAGTCACTACCGTCAGATGATCCATGCTCCTAATGGAATGGAGCTGACCGAGTGAGACACCTAATATGTAATGCAACAAGAGAATTTTGATCACTGACGAAGGGATGAAGATACCGACACTAACACACCCGATGCATTTGAGAGTCATGTTCTTACACTACCAACACTACAAAATATGCCTCAATCCACATAAATATGTGTTTTGTGTTGGTTCCAGTCATTTTCTTGGATTTGTAGCCTCAAAAGAAGGAATTCGAATTGACCCATTGAAGGTTCAGGCCATTCTTGATTTGCCTGCGCCATCAAATTAGTGAAACTATGCCTCAACCAACCTCATGACAACAACGACATTGTAATATCCCGGATGGGATATTTTTACTAAAAATGCAGATAAATAAATAAACTCCACAAAATGCCACAAAATCAACATTTACTTACAAAAGATTTACATGTAAAATTAAACATACAAGTACATGCAAATCCATAACACTATAATTCAGCTTTATTATATTATCACTGGGGTTACAAGCTGAAATAAAGATAGCTGAGATAAATGAAATACAACTGGCCTCAAGAAAATCTGCTGCATGGCAATGGCCTCCAAAACTGACTGCTGCCCTCTCCCTTCGGCAACAGCTACCACTGAATCCACTGAAGCTCCCGTTGAAGATCTGAATGATCCTCACTCCAGTATCATTGAAGCTCTTTGAAACTTCTGAATGAAGTCTCCTCAAAGAGAGTTGGGTTTTCGTCCAACACTCACAACTCACCCGAGGGTTTCCGTCCTGGGGCTATGGCTGAAGTAGAGAATCCACGTTCTCAAACCTCTCATACACAAGAAAATGATCTACTCCAAAGATGTCTCCCAATGGCCTCCTCCCTTTCTTTTATAGATCCCTTGGAGCCTTCTAGAGCATTATTTTATTATTATTTTATTTATGGAGCACTTTTCCCTTTTTATTAAAATATTATAAAATATTCCTTTTTAATGCAGAAAAGGGTATATCGGCTACCACGCCTCCTCCGGTCACTGAAATCTCTGTCTAACTGTCCCATCGTGTAGGTCTCCTCGTCCCGGTTCTGATGAGCTATTACACTAAGGTGTTCCATCATATATTCCTCCCGGAATGCCACCTTGAGCATAATCAGCTGAGTTAAGCCCATAAATAACTCAAAATTCCGAAAGTTATCGGAATGCATCGGAACGAAAGCCAAACTGCTCGGATGGTGGAGTATATCAAGCGAATGCCTCCGAACACCATGAAAAATCCTCAAAACTCCTTCGAAAAGCTCCTGAGCCCACTGATAGCACCAATCTGTACATGTGACCTGTCTGCTCCTAACTCTGGAAGTCCCTCCTAGCCCTGTCACGGGTGATACCAAAAATGGGAATATTACAGACCTCCCGCCCCAAGATTGCTTGCCCTCAAGCAATCGAAATATGTGGGCCACTTTGTTGGCCCGCCGCATCTCAGACCCAATGCCTGGATCCCATACCAACCTCTGGGTGCTGCTATGCACCTGTGTCAAACCTCTTGGAACAGATCCCTCAATGCCGGGATCCCAAACTTATCTCTCTCTATCCCAGTCAACAAACAATCCCCCGGGATCCCAATGCCACCATGGCCAATCATCGCCCAAGTCCCACGGCTCAGGCTGCGCACTGTCTCTGGCTATAGCTGATGCTCTCAGAGATGAAGACCACCAACAAGCATCAATGCTCCCGGGCTCCTGCTGTGCTGTACCTGTAACTGCATATGCTGCCCCACCAAATGCATACCAACTCATCACCTCTCTCCAATCCAAGTCCTGACTCAATCCCATGCTGATCCTACTCTCCTGAAATCGGGAAGGAGTCTTGAAGTAACGACAACCGGTGCCCTCCTGCCAACTGGAATCTGTAACATCTACTATGTCTAAGGGCCCCTGCTCTGATGTGCTCCCCACGAAAAATACCGTACCATCAAGAGGGTACCAACTCATGATCTCCCGCCAGTCCATCCTGGAAGAAGAATCCAATGTAGCAGCAACTATACATGGAACATGCCCAGGGTGTTGTCGCCAACCTATAATCAACTCCCACTGCTCTGCCCTATCTGCCAAAGAAATCTGCCTGTAGAAAGAAGCCCCTCTCTCTATAATGGGCCAAAGCGGGCAAGATATGCTGCAAGCCCCATCGATGTACTCTTGGAGAGTACTACTCACTGAAAATATTGTAGCTCTGCTGATTGCATGTACATCTATCGACACCTCATCAATGTGTCGGCCCAAAGATGGATGCTCCACCATCTCCAACAACTCATCCCTCTCATCGGGAATGTAAAACTCCTGCTGTCCCCTAGCTCCTTGCAGAACTATCCCATCGACCTCTAACATCTCTAAAGGATATGGATCTGCAATTGTCATCACTATACTCGGTGTCTGTGCATCTGACTACTCCTCCTCAGTGGCTGGCCCCAAGGTTAGCTGCATATCCGCCATGGACTCAATGTGGGTGCCCATCTGGACCTCGCTCAAGGAAATGTCATGCCTAATGTCCATAGTATCCTCTTCTACTAACTGAGGCTCCATCATATGCTGCTCTGGCTGAATCGTCACAAGTGACTCATCACCCAGAGTATCTCTCATAGAGTCTCTTGACTGCTCACCCTGCACACTGGAACACAGCTCTGGTCTACTGTCATCATCATCTCTGCATGGCTGCACTCGCTCCCCAGAAGCATCCTCATATGATCCCATGGACTCATTTGAAGAAGAGTCCTCATCCTGGCATACAGAAGGAACATATACCTGCTCTACCTCTGCCACCTCATCTGCATCTCTCAAACATGAGTGATCAGACCCCCAAGGTTCTTTGCAAATGAAGCAAAGTCCCTTCCTCCTCAGCTCATTTCTGCTGCCTGACCCACCAAACTGGAGCTGCTCCTCCCTGGTCAACTGTCTCCGGAGAAACTCAATGTTCTGCTCAACTAGCCCTTGGGCTAGCTCATAAGTAGCAGGCGAGACCAACTGCTCTCTCCTCCAAATGCTCAGCAACCGGGTCTGCAACTCTCTGCCAATGGTCTCATGGTCTCTCATACATGACGACAAGATGGACTGCATGTGTGCTATGACAGTATCAAGATGATGTCTCCTAATGCTAAAGAAGCATCGGAACATCTGCAAAATCAGGTCATCACACCCAAGGTCAATCATGATGACATAAGTCTTGATTGTGGCCATACTCCATAGAATCTCAAGCTTCTTCCCAAAGGTAGAACCTGTGCTGTTGTCCAAATCCTGAAAAGTCTCTACAATCAATCTGAAAATTCTTCTCATAATATCATCATTGTAGGGAGGGAAGGGTGCTGTTATCCTCAAGATATCGCTGAAACAAGAGGCAACTATAAGTTGGACTCTCTCACTTGGATGTTCCAAGAATCTGGCTTGTACTAATGTAAACATAGATGACTCCAAAGCCCAATTTAAACACCAATCAGATTGCTCTACCTTGGAAAGGCAGGAGTCCAGTTTCTCTAACATGGGAAAGTCATCTTCTGATCTTCCATTCTTTAATTCCATCCCAAGTGCATAAAGCCAATCTCCCACTTCTTCCTCCTTTTGTAAATTCCTCGGATGCCTTTGTTGGAGAAAATTATGTACCTTCTTGGAGAAGGGTCTGTTGTTTTGTTTTGTTCTCTGGTTTTCTGCTGCATGGTGGTTTAAGGAACCAGCTTCTATTTTAATTTTCATCAATCTTCTTAGGAATCCCTCCATGGTTCAACCAATGAAAAGAGCACTGTTTTTCTGAGTTTGCAATATATTTTCTAGTGAAGTGTTTTAGCAAACAGATTGATTGCACAATGTTTCACGTGCAATTCTGAGTTGTTTCAACTCAGTATTGCACTTCTGAGCTGTTGCAACTCAGTATTACATCTGTAATGAAGCAAAGAACACTTCCTCCCATTCGTACATTACATGCTCATAAAAAAATATAATGCTGGTATATGAAAATAATCAACCCAAAATTATATATCACAACTTAACAAACAGGTTCAAGGAGAAAATTGTACCAGCATTGTGATTTTGAGAGAGAGCCTGATTTGGAAGTGCCGCAATTTGTTACTGTGCATTAGCTTTCTGCTGAAATTTCCAACATTATTGTTCTCCTGATTTGAGCGTTGTGAATGCCTTGAATTTGCGTCCAACCTTCATATATCGCAGCAAGGATGGCCTTCTGAGAATACCCCCTTCATTCCACTGCTTCCTGTTCATGCCCAAGTATGGTACATATGACTCAAAACACTGATACCCAAAGTTCTCTCAGCTGAGTCCCTTTGAAACATTAGTTTTGGAAATGGGTACATAACATGACTCCCTTGAAACATGAGTTCTGTAAATGCACGGTGCCTTATAATTTTGCAAATGAATAATTGGCCTTTTTATTCTGTGTATGTCCCCTGAAGAATAGTGTAACCTTTGTTTGCTTAATGGCTGGCATATTCAAATTTTACAGTGTGACACTCCTTGGTGGAAATTTGGCAACTGTCTTTGTCTGCTCCGAACCCACAACGTCCTGCATGTGCTCAATTTTCACCAACTTCCACCACAACAGTCATAGTCTTTCTCTTGAATCGTTCCTCTGCCTGTACTGGGGATCATTTGCGCAACACATTCTTGTTTTGAAGGGAATAATACACACTATGAATTAATTATATGTGTTTTCAGGTTCACGCCCGAGGCAATTTGGGCCACAAACTCCACTTCCGTCGAACATCGAACAGACTATCTCTGTGGTCACGATCATTCCTTTGTGTGGCTCAATCCGGCAGATGTGGCGTCCAACTCATACCCTAGTTTACCTCTATCCATGCCTACAGTGCTTCTAGTCAACCTCAGTCTCATTCCTCGGCTCTAAGGCTCCACAAAACTCTGGCTTACGGTAATACGAAATTCAGTGGGTGTTTCGGCACGTAGCACGACTCTTCCATGGGATTTTGACTGAATTTCCTTTGACCAATATTTTACCAAATTCAATTTCCAACACCATTTTTTGATCAAAATCGCTGACACATTCCTTTATAAAAATTTGTCGGACGGCTCCCCCCTATGACTGAAATCGCCACTGTAATTTCGTGCACTTCAATCCGCTGGTTGTTTGGCTCCCATCCTTCGATTGCTACTATCTCGGATTCAGCTAACTTTAGCTAACACGTAGACTCTGCCTTCTCCTAGGAACGGATGCAACTATTAGCTTTCTCGTAGAAAAATGGTGTTGGCTTGTTCGACCCAAATAGACGGCTTCAGAATTTTTAAATTCAACGTATTGAGATGCCACCTGACTCCCTTCCACTGGCTGCACTACACTGATTCAAAATTTCTACTATGCGTCGACCACGTCATGCAGTCACAATCTGCTCAATAATGCTCTTGTAGCGATGGTGTTCTTTCAAACTCGGGAATTTCTAGCATAAATTCCACCTTACGTTGGCTTCATAATGTAGACTCCCGTTTGCAGATAAAACGCAGCCAATCTTTCACTCACGGCCCCAGCCAATGAAATTGGACAATTTTAATTAATTTGGTCCAAGTACGAATAGTGGAAAAATTATTATGCAGGTGACAAAGTTACAGAAAATGCCCTGCCCAACTCCTCCGGCAAATAGAAGAATTTGACCTTGCTCTCTTCAGGAATAAATTTCTTCCAATGCCTCCAATATAAACCCTCAAACTGGGCTTTTCATAATAAACCCTCAATTAAACTGTAAACCCGCAGGCTGAGCCAAGAGCAACAGCTCTGATACCACTGTAATATCCCGGATGGGATATTTTTACTAAAAATGCAGATAAATAAATAAACTCCACAAAATGCCACAAAATCAACATTTACTTACAGAAGATTGCCATGTAAAATTAAACATACAAGTACATGCAAATCCATAACACTATAATTCAACTTTATTATATTATCACTGGGGTTACAAGCTGAAATAAAGATAGCTGAGATAAATGAAATACAATTGGCCTCAAGAAAATTTGCTGCACTGCTGCACGGCAATGGCCTCCAAAACTAACTGCTGCCCTCTCCCTTCGGCAACAGCTACCACTGAATCCGCTGAAGCTCCCATTGAAGATCTGAATGATCCTCACTCCAATATCATTGAAGCTCTGTGAAACTTCTGAATGAATTCTCCTCAAAGAGAGTTGGGTTTTCGTCCAACACTCACAACTCACCCGAGGGTTTCCGTCCTGGGGCTATGGCTGAAGTAGAGAATCCACGTTCTCAAACCTCTCATACACAAGAAAATGATCTACTCCAAAGATGACTCCCAATGGCCTCCTCCCTTTCTTTTATAGATCCCTTGGAGCCTTCTAGAGCATTATTTTATTATTATTTTATTCATGGAGCACTTTTCCCTTTTATTAAAATATTATAAAATATTCCTTTTTAATGCAGAAAAGGGTAAATCAGCTACCCCGCCTTCTCCGGTCACTGAAATCTATGTCTAACTATCCCGTCGTGTAGGTCTCCTCGTCCCGGTTCCAATGAGCTATTACACTAAGGTGTTCCATCATGGATTCCTCCCGGAATGCCACCATGAGCATAATTAGCTGAGTTAAGCCCATAAATAACTCAAAATTCCGAAAGTTATCAGAATGCATCGGAACAAAAGCCAAACTGCTCGGATGATGGAGTATATCAAGCGAATGCCTCCGAACACCATGAAAACTCCTCAAAACTCCTCCGAAAAGCGCCTGAGCCCACTGATAGCACCAATCTGTACATGTGACCTGTCTGCTCCTAACTCTGGAAGTCCCTCCTAGCCCCGTCATGGGTGATACCAAAAATGGGAATATTACAGACATCAAATGCAATGCAACAACAGTGACATATTATCTCCCTCTATGGATTCCAATGCCAAAACACTAGATTGTAATAGCATTTAGGTCTACGAAACTTTGATTGACCATTTAGGAAATGCATAGGTCACTCTTGATAGAGAGTCCAAGCTAATCTCATTCTAACACCATATTAAAAATATACAGAGAAATCGAGAGAAATAATTAACTAGAAATGACAACAAACACACATACATCATGCACACATGATTGACACAATTAGTTACCTTATGTTGAATTTTTTGTAGCTTTAGAAGGTCTTCTACAAATGCATGGTGTCTTAGCATGTAGAAGATATTTGATTGCCTCTTTAGGTGCTTTCTTTGTGGAGTAAGTGATATTATGATTTATTTCCTAACGTTAACTTAAGAAAAGTAAAATAATTAATCTTATTAATTATCGTGGACTATTAGGCCAAAATTCTAAGGATAGATAATAATATTATTTAAGTGACTTAGATATAATCTCAGTCGTTGATCTTAAATGAGGCTTAGGATTTGATCCTAGCCATTGATCAATTAGGGTTATAGATTTTAGCTTAATGAAATTATAAGATAAGCCTAAGGGAGAGATGAAGATACACATAGTTATTGAGAAAGAGATTTTCTTTAGAGAAAAAGGCTCAAGTAGACTGAAGAGAAGTAAGATAACTGCAGTAGTGCCCGTGTGTAGCGAATGCAAGAGATCAACGGTAACGATAAATCTCTATGCAGAACATGATGGGCAACAAAATTAGTTACCAAATATATATTTTTTTGTTTATTCTTAAGGAAATTTTGCCTATCTAATACGAAAACACAGAAAATTAGAGGCAACAATGATAGTTCTAAACATATTTGATTTATCTTGATTTACCTTATATCCATTGGAATTTCTATAAAATTTTACCGCCAGGTTAGGCCAGCGCCATTTTTAAGATGTAATGCAAAATATATGTTTCTGTAAAAAAATCAAGCTCGCAGTGTAATATCCAGATCAATCATGGTTAAGAAAAGCATAAACTAGAGGTGGGATCTTGATAAGACTCGACAGAATCATGGAATAGTGTCAAAGCATTGGAAAATTGTAAGATGATAAAAAGTAAGATTTGCAGGATAATTATTAATTTATTTCTGAAGGGTGAGAAGATGAATAATCAAAGCGGATAATTGTAGCTATTACAAAACACACCAAGCTAATAGCCTATGGCCTCTGCTTTTTTATTTGGCTTGGGATTCTAAATCAAGTGTGCAGTGGAGTTCCTCCAAGGGACAGTTTAACATTGATGGGCAAGGATTGAAGGCAGGAGAAGAAGGTCAAGGATGGGCAAGGATTGCAGGCAGGAGAAGAAGTTCAAGGGCCAAACAGCACAAGGAAGCAAAATGTGAAGATTTTTTTTCAAAATAGTTAGCAAATATATGTTTTTTTGGGTTGATTTTTAGAAGGACAATTTGTCTGTCTAATACAAAAACACAGAAAATTAGGGACAACAATGATAGTTCTAAAACAAATTTGATTTATCTAGGTTTGAACCGGGTACTCTGCACCTTCTATCCATTGGAATTTCTATAAAATTTTGCCTCCAGGGTAGGCCAAAGCCTTTTTAAAGAGGTGATGCAAAATATCTGTTTCTGTAAAAAAAAATCAAGCTCGGAGTGACACATCAAGATCAATCATGGTTAAGAAAGCATAAACCAGAATTGGTATCTTGATGACACTCAAAAAAATCATGGAATACTGTAAGAGCATTGGGAAATCGAAATATGAGAAAAAGTGATCTTTGTAGGTTAATTATTTCTAAAGGAAGAGAACATGAATAGTCAAAATAGATTATTGTAGATACAAAGCACACCAAACTAATAGCCTAGGGCCTCTGCCTTTCTATTTGACTTGGGATTCTAAATCAAGTGTACAATGGAGTTCTTCCAAAAGGGTTGGGTCTTGCATTCCTTGATAGTTTAACATTGTGCCCAGTTGTTTTGAAGATTCAGATTTTAAAGGTAGGTCCTATTATTTATCCAGTGCAGCTTCATAGTTTTAACTCCACTTTTGAGGTGTCTTTCCACCTGGTGTTGCTTCAAAGTTTTTCTATATTGTATGATCCTTCAAATTGACTGGTCATTGTTTATTTTTTTTAAGTTCAGACCACTCCATGCTTCATCTTTCCTTTACCTGACAAGCCTGAGGCTTTGTGATTTTCTTTGATTTCTTGAGCCTTGTCATGAACAAAAGGGAAAATTTCTTTAGTGCGAGAAAGGAAAATGTGTAGAGCCGGACACTTTGATTCTCAAAGGGGTTGCAAAGATCTCCTCCAAAAGATGAGGATATGAGGAGCAACCTATGAAGCAGGTGGTAGACAAAATAGGCATCTTGCTGAAATCTATGTTAGAGAATCTTCAAGACTAGGGGCAGAGTGGGAACCCAAATAAAGAATGGGAGAATCCCCAATGTATTCCTCACAGATCCACTCCCCGGAATCCTAAACAGAGACTTGGGAGGTATTTTTATTGGCTACATTGGACTCGGATTCACATTCAAGATGTTCTAGCTAGCCAGTGGTATACTTGGGTGAAAAGGTATGATGATGCACAGTACAAGCACACTGAATGGAGCATCAATCCTGCAAATGAAATATTGGAAAATGGAGCTCTAATCAAGGGACTAGAAAAAAGAAGTGGAATAAAGGTTGTACAACTTGAGGAATCCCCAGTATCCCCACTGTGATGAGAAAGACAAAAATTCCATCCAACAAATTTTGGGAAAATGGCTGCAAAGAAGTCAAGGAGGGATGGAAAAGGCAAGGAGAATGAAGAAAGAGAGACAAAACAGAGTACATACATTGCAAATACAACAGTGATTGAGAGAGAAGAATGAAGCAAAAAGGTCCAAGGCAACAATCCAGGGAAGGTTTTGCAGTTGTTTAAGAAATTTTTCTTGTGTTATCAAAATTTTTATCACGGGTTGCAAGATGGCACCGTCCAAGATAATAAAATCTTAAAGGCTATCAATCTGAGCTCTAGAAAGAAAATCAGTCCAACTATAAGGAGGTCAAATTTTGTTACAGGGCAGAAATATATAGTGGAGAAAGTCATATCATTCCATTGTAAAGATGGATAGAATATAATGCATTAAAGCTCTAAAGGCCACTTCCAAACCACAACAGGGGATTTGGTTGTGGGCACTCCGGTTTTGTATTAAAAATTTTGAATCAATAAAAGGAACATCTTTTAATTACTAAAATAAAACAAGCTGGTATCACTATTGATATCAAAGAACATTGCAAGGCAAGGAAACTTTGGAGAGATCAATCTAGACCTAAATAAGAGAGAAATCATGTTTAAAAAGAATGCATATCAAGCTTCACAGAACCTTCATGTCAGTCCTTCGTTCAAAGGCCATACCACTACCTTCCCATACCTTATGACCAGTTCCATGAAAGCTAGAAAGACTGATCCAGGTCTTTGTTTCCTCATCTAAATGAAATCTGGGAAGACTTTTCCATGTCTTTTCACCAATATTGTAAACAACTACCGCTATCACTAGAAAATAATTAGTTACAAAACACGCATGATCCCTAATGCCTACGCGGCACATAAACGGGTATTCGAGCTCAATGAAAGTCAGGTATTCTGGCACATAAACGGGAGGCATTCTGGTAATCTCCTTGAACCTTGATGATGAGGATGTTGGACATTGGGTTCAATGCTCCCCGTGTGTTTCGCGACATGGACTAACCGCCTCTCATGGATCCTAACTCTAGCTATTGTAGTAGAGACTAATGCCTACGGGTTTTGGTCTAACGGCAATCATGATTCCAACAAGTCGTATCAGAGTGACAGGTCTCGAGTTCAAAACTCACCCGACTCGCGTTGGGGGGGAGATTGCTGGACATTGGCTTCAACGCTCCCCGTGTGTTTTGCGACATGGACTAACCGCCTCTCGTGGATCCCAACTCTGGCGATTGTAGCAGAGACTAATGCTTGCGGGTTTTGGTCTAATGGAAATCATGATTCGAACAGAGGACTTCACCTTCAACTTCTCCTTCTCAAACTCCCATATAATGAAATCTTGTAGGATCTTCTCCCCTCCTTTGAATATGCCTTCTTTGACTATGCCCCTTGATACCAGAAGCCGCGATCCACATGCTAGTAGATAGGGGTAAGTTTTTTGTCCATCAGCCATCTCCAAAAAAGGTGTAGAGAAAGAAGTCCCCTCTCTGAAGTTGAAGCCCATAATGTTCCAATCATCATCAGTACTTCTCATGAGACAGTACATGTAACCTTTACAGAAAACCATTTGGGTCCCCCGACCCATCATTATGGCATTCTCTTGTGGCACTTGCTTTGCTATTCTCCATGCCCTATCCTTGGAGTCATATATTTCTATTAAATGCGCATTCAGAAGACTTGAGATGCCCATCACTACTACCTTGTATGTGTCACTACTTTCGCCCTCCTCTGCCATGATCCCTGCTACATCAATTGTTGTGCATTTGGTAGAGGGGTGTTGTAGCAGAGTTTTTGTAAGAGGATTGCATACAAATAAAAATGGTGAATTTCTTAACAAGAACAAGCCTGCCATTGATCCCAAGATTTGGCTTCCTCTATTATTTGCATTTTCTATGAAAATGGAGGAGGTCATCTTCCAGGTTCGTGTGAAGAAGTAGTAAGTCAAGCTGTTATCATAATTTACAGGATGCACAATGAGCCATGGGTTCACGTTAGGAGGCTTCTTTCTCCACATTTTTTTATGAAATTGTGTGATGACAGGAGATTATTCCACTGCTTTGAGACACTACGAAATCTACACACAAATTCCAGTGGCAGCAACAACAATATTTCTTCTTTCAAATGATCATGCAGATCATTGTAGGTCGTTGAGCGATTTTTCGACTGCACCATTTTCAAACAGGTTGTTGAACCGGGAAAATTGTAATTCAAGGCATTGTAGTTATAATGCCTTTGAAGCAAGTTGTAAAGAAAAAACTTAGTAGGGTTTTAATAAAAAGACGAAAATGGGTTAATAAGAGTGATATATAGATAAAATCATTTTTGGATAAATCATATTATTAGGATTAGGTCGACTTTCAAACCAATTAATGTGGTTCATCTTCAGGATAAGGTGGAGAGACTAATCGATTTCGATGAATAAATAGGGAGATGCATCATTGCCCGGAAATAGCCGTTGAGAACTAGTTGTTAAGAACTAGCCGTTAACACTAGCTGTTAAGAACTAGCCGTTGGAAAGTTAGTTAATTAGTTTTTAAAATTAAATTAATTAATTAAATAAAATTTTTATTGATGATGATGATGATGATGGTTAACGTCCACCGAGACCAATCTTTGTTCTATCGGACCTAATGAAAATAGTTATTTATTTTGATTTAAGATTTTATTCCTATGCTCAAAAAGGTTTGGAGAGAAGCCTCCCGAGCTCACTATAATTTTGACATCTTAAAAGGCTAGGAAGGTCAGTGTTGCAGCAAATATTATGAAATTGATCTCTAATGTGGTTGTACACGGGGCACTCTAAGAGGAAGTGATTTTCATCCTCGATGTTCATATTCTCACAGAGATGGCAGATCCTTTCCATCCATGGTGTTTTAGGAACTGTCCAACGAACTATTTCACTATGGAGCTCAGGAGAGTTCGTTCTAATCTTGGCTATATTAATTTTCTTCTTTGAGCTAGTTAAAACAGATAGATACTTTTGATCTTCTAGGGTGGGGTTGATGACCTCCTTATAATATCTTAATTACAAATAAATATAATAGGTAAGAATTTAAAATATATAATTAATTAATTAATTAAATGTAAAGAAAAATCAATAAGTTAATTAAAATAATAAAAACAAAACTACCCAGAAAGATTTTAATAAATAAATAAGTAAGTAAATTAATTAATTAATTAATTAAAATTTTAAAAAGAGTTTATAAATTATGCAATAGAGAGGGGTACAAAAGATTGAAAATTTAATTAATTAATTAAAAAATTTCAATAAAATAAATCAATAAATTAAATAATTATATATATATATATATATATATAGCTAGACCTTTAATAGAAATAATTACACATTACAATTATATACAAAAATTTTGATATTTTAATATTATTTATCTGATAGATTCTAGTATCAGATATTTAATACTAAAATATTAATATTATTTATCTGATAGATTTTAATATCAGATATATGATATTAAATATTTTAGATATTTTTATATTTTCATTATATTATTTAGATTATTCTAAATTAGTAGTATTATTTATTTTTATTTTATTATAAAAAATGATGATGATGATGATGGTTAACATCCACTCAGACCAATCTTTGGTCTATCGGACCTAAAGAAAAGAGTTATTTAGTTTGATTTAAGATTTTATTCCTATGCTCAAAAAGCTTGGAGAGAAGTCTCCCGAGCTCACTATATTTTTGACATCTTAAAAGGCTAGTGAGGTCAGTATTGCAACAAAGATTATGAAATTGAGCTCTAATATGGTTGTACTCGGGGCACTCTAAGAGGAAGTGTTTTTCATCCTCGATGTTCATATTCTCACAAAGATGGCAGATCCTTTCCATCCATGGTGTTTTAGGAACTGTCCAACGACATGTTTCACTGTGGAGCTCATGAGAGTTCGTTCTAATCTTGGCTATATTAATTTTCTTCTTTGAGCTAGTTAAAACAGAGAGATACTTTTGATCTTCTAGGGTGGGGTTGATGACCTTCTTATAATATCTTAATTTTCTTTTAGCTGCTAGATCTTTCTCACACCACATTTTTTCTTTGAACTTAGAAGTAACAATTTTTTTAATGTTATTAATGTTTTGCAATGCAACATTCTCGTCGATCTCCCAATGGTTTAACCAGGCCTTGGTGTCTTTATACCAACCTCGTTTAAGCCTTAGGTGGTTTTGGTTGGAATTTAAAGCTAGCTTAGGAAGTCTATGGTCTCCTATGCTATTGAGCTTGTGCTTGTACAACAGAAGCCTAGTCATAGCTAGGCTCTCGATAGGGGAAAGACCCACTTCTATAAGGAGAATAGGATAGGGTGTATTACTTTTAATTTTAAGGTTATAAGTTATAAAATGCTTCTGGATTTGCTCAATCTTTCTCCAGGATTCTCTAGAGATGCTGCAACCCCAAACCTCACATCCATATAAGATAACAGGAGTGACTAAAGTTTCAAAGAGGAACTTCTTTCTATCCCACATTATGAGGTTTGTCATTTTACAATTATTTTCAAGACCAAAATAAGCTTTCCACCCCCCATTAATCCTTTTCTGAATGCTATAGTTCCAGTTGAGCTTGTGATGAATATCAATTCCTAGGTACTTGTAAGAAGACACTTCCTCCAAGTTACTATTGTCATACATAAAATTAGCGTATGTGTCCTTCTTGGATTTGATAATCATAACTTTTGTTTTGTTAGTGTTAACAAACATACCCATGGTAGAGCATAAATCCTTAAGAAGTCTAAGTTGCTTATCAAGATCAGATAGGCACCTTGCGAGAAGAACAATATCGTCAGCATAGAGAAGAAGGATGATGACTATCCCAGCTAAGATCGTGCCAGCACATCCTGCTTCCTCTAAACAACCTTCTAGCTTGTCGATGTAAATGCCAAATAGGGTAGGGGAGAGGGGGCAACCTTGTTTAACTCCGATATTACACTTAATATCTTTCGACCACCCCTCATTGCTCTTTAACTTGGAAATTACATTCTCGTATAACCTTATAGCGGTCGCTCTTAGCTCGAAAGGAACATTTAGCTCTTTTAATCTATTGCATAGGTTGTTTCTAGGAACTGTATCAAAAGCCTTTCTAAAGTCCACAAAGCAACATAAGAGATTGGATTTATCATTGCGGCATTCCTCCACAATGATCCTAAGCGTAACGAGGTGGTCCATTGTTGAGTGTTGCCTTCTAAAACCCACTTGACCTTTAGCCCACTTACCTTCACTTTCAAGCCAAATGCTCAACTTCTTTTCCAAAATAATACCATATAACTTGGCTAAGAGAGGGTTGATCATAATTGTCCGATAATTAGATCCCTGCTTTTAAAAATAGGGATAATGAGGCTCTAAGTCCAAGGTTTAGGGAACCCTTGTTTGACTGCTTGGTTGAAAAGCTTGTGAATGCGGGGGATGAGGACAAGACCTCCCATTTTTAAGATTTTCGCCTGGTAACCTTCAATGTCTTTAGCTTTCCCATTTGCTAGGCGTTTAACCCCAAAATCAGTGTCTTCTAATGAGAAAAATTCTTTCGTTGTGAGCAGGGTTTCAAAATCCCTGGCATTTGGAGATTCATAAAGCTTTTTAAGATAGGAATTCCAGTCATGTAAAGAAATTTTATTATTATCTTTAGTTTTCCTAGTTAGAATCTGCCTCCAAAATTTCTTAGGAGCCACCTTAGAGAGGTGTAAGAGATTCTCTTGTCTTTTACGAATATATTGCCTTTTTTTCCTTTTAGTTAGGGCTTTGTAGATTTTTATCTTGTCAATTTTGAGAGATTCATCAACAACTTCCTTAATTTCTCTCCTCGCACTTTTACAATCTTTGTCATACCATGGGTTGGTTTTTCTATTTCTTTTATTACTTGAGACTTCAATTGAGAACTTGTTAATAGAATATGAGAGGGTTGTAGTAAAATTATGATAGAAGTCATCTATGTTGTCTATACTAGATAAAGGAAGAAAATTAGTTTTTAATTCATGTAGAAAGAGATCATTTTTATTTCTATAAAATATTAAGTTATTTTGACTATAAGGATTATCTTCTATGGGATCTTATGCATGACAAAATTGAGAGTTATGAGTAAAGGCCTATGATCAGAGTCAGGCTCTTGGTCGTCTAAGATGTCAAAATTTACTATTTCGTTGTATAAAGGGAGATTGGAAATAACATAGTCTACCACACTGCTACCAAGCCCATGGATGCAAGTCATCTAGCTAGAATTGGGCCACTTCTTTAGATCGTTGCAAATTATCAGATCCTAAGCACTACAGGATCTTTAAAATAGATATATTTAAAATTAGTATAAGTACATATTTTTAGTGTTACTTCTTTTTCCTCATCTTTATTTTGTTACAATAAATATATTTTAAATTGCATTGAATCATAATAAATATATTTTATTTTTATTTTATTAGAATAGATATTTTTAAATTTTTATTGTATTATATAGGTTTATTTTAAATTAATTTTCAATTTATGGTGAATATATTTTAAATTTTTGGATTTATAAATATGAATAAATAAACTAAAATATAAATTTATTTTTTTCATATTAAATATAACAAAGAAAAACATAAATTAAAACACAATTTTTTCAGGTGCAACATACTGGATTTTAGATTAATTTAAACTAGTTTATTTATACGTAAATTTGTCGTAACATTGAGCTAACAAATGTAAAGTACTATTTTTTTAAAAATAAAAACATTTTTTTCAATGGGTAAAATTTTGAAAATTTGCCATTGTAAAAATTTGGGCTTCTCTCCATGAGAAATTTGAATGTTTAGACTTTTAAAGATCTAGTCCTTCTTAGTAAATGTTAATTTAAGATGGACATCAACTAATGTCATTTTATTTTTCTAGTTATTATTATACTTACTATATTATTAAATGTTATTATTTATTTGTATTATATTATTTACTTATCACCTTCATTTAAATTGTATCACATGTTGAAAGTCCAACAATAAATTGTAGCACACAAACTAGTGTGGGACCACAGGTCCTAGTGATACATTAGTGTGAAGGCCAATTTAATTAAATAAATTGGTGCAATGTCTAATTTAATTTTCCCTTAATTAAATTGGACAATAATTTGTAATCTTATCTCATAATCACTTGTAATAGTTAACTGAGTGTGATAAACTCAGTTAGCTCATGTATTTCGAGTTCAGGGTGGTTGGTGAGGCATGCAGAGTGATTCTATTAGTTATGGAGTTCGAATTGCAGTTGGTCCATTAGTTTAATGCATGAGTAATCAGTTAACTCAGTTAGGTGAGTTAAAGTCAGTTGAACTAGTTGTAACTGTTTGTTGCACTAGTGAGAGATCAAGTGAATTAAATCAGATTTAATTCACATGCAGTGATCTGCCATGCAACTAATGATTTACTATTAATAGCTGCATGCATGTCAGTTCCAGTGGAGACCCAGTTGAGACAAAGGTTAAAGGAATGTTAACTATCAGTTGTGTGATTAGTAGGTAGCCTGCATGCAATCAGACATCCATTGGATTGCCCATGATCCTTGCGTAGTTTTGGAAGGTTGAAAATCCTAAAGAATATGGATTTCATTCCACATGAATTGTGCAAGCAAGGTAGGTTGATTAGACGTTGAGAATTGGCTTGGTTGATTTTGTCTATGTCAGTGTGAGATAGTTGTGAGAGTGCATGAGACTCTTGTGAGAAGAGTTCATTGTAATTTTTTCATGATTCCATGGTGAATATACAATAGAAGATAAAGGGGTTTTGAGCAATAATATTTTCCTGCGAAAATATCTGTGTTGTGGTTTGATTTGATTCTTTCTTTACTTGTTGTGATTAGTGATCGTGTTTAAATTTCGAAATTGATTTGTAGAAGGATTCAGTATCTAGCTTTAGAACATTGCTTGATCCGATTGAATACATTGATATACATATGTTTGTATAATTTATACATGGTATCAGAGCACAAGAAATCACTATAGTGGAGGAGAAGTTGAGTTTGTGACTGAATATAATTCGAATTTGCAAAAGTATTCTTGGTGTGACAGGAAGATCAAGATTGAAATGGCTTTCAATGGTTTGAGATTTGAGTATGCACTCGAGGGAAGTTCCAATTATATTGTGTGGAAAGACAGGATGGAGGCAGTATTGGAGGACAATGGGTTGAAATCATTCATTGACATGACATTCCCAAACCCGCTGCAGCAGATGCCACAAATCTTGATGCTTGGAAAAAGAAGGTTGCAAAGGTGAGGAGGATCTTACTGAAGGGAGTCCGAGACCACATTGTCTCAAGTGTCCATGGCAAAGCAACACCATATGCAATGTGGAAAGCTTTGACAGATCTATTTCAGAGCAGCAATGATCATAGAAAATTGGCACTGAAGGACAAGCTCAGGAAAATCAAAATGGAGAAAGGTGACACCATTTTGAAATATTTAATAAAGTTTGCCCAATGTCAGGATGAGCTTGGGAGCGTCAGAATTACATTCGCAGATGGTGACTTGGTGAACCTAGCTCTTCTAGGACTTCCCAAGAGTTGGCATAGTTATCAAGACTGTCAATGGGAGGGATAAGATGCCAAATTGGGAACGAATTTGGTCGGATTTGGGGCCAGAAGAATTCAGGAGGAATACCAGGGATGGATCTTCATCTAAGATAGATGATGAAGAAAATTGTGCTTTGGCTACCAAGGTGAAGAAGCGGAAAGGAAAGAAATTCCATTCCAAATCTGAGTTCGCCAAAGATGGAAAGAAGCGTGACATGTCCAGAGTGAAGTGTTTTCATTGTCACGAGCATGAACATTATGCCACTAATTGTCCACAAAAGAAGAAGAACAAGAAGGCTTCAGGATCTACAGCTGGTGAGGCTTTGGCCTCGCAATTTGAGCTTGAATTCTCACTCATTGCATGCATGGTGTCAAGTGCAATGGGATCGGTGTGATACTTGGATAGTGGTGCATCCTTTAACATGATGGGAGACAAATAAATTTTCAGCAGCTTGGAGGAGAAGGACCTCTAGATGCATATCGAAATGGGTGATGAAGGGTGGTACGGTGCTACCAGGATTGGTACAGTTACCTTCCAAATATAGTTAGGTAAACCCTTATTATTAAAATATGTAATGCATGTACCAGGCTTGAAGAAAAATTTAGTCTCGGTCACAATGTTGGAGGATAGAGGCTATGATGTTGGTTTTAGTGAAGGAAAAGCTTTCCTTCGACACAAAACAATAGGACAAGCCAAGAAGATTGGGATTCATGTGAAGAATCTCTATAAACTTGATGTAGATGGCTGCACAACATTAATGGGTAAGGCAGACAAAGTGGTGAGCCAAGATGAGGGTGAATTATGGCACAGGAGATTGGGCCATCTACACCATGGAGCCTTGAAGGTCATGCAACAAATTTCTACGGGTCTTCCCAAGGGTACTCTTGTGCAGTTAGACACATGCAAGGGATGTACTATGGGAAAGTATGCAAAGTCCACTTTTCACGAGAAGGAGAATCTAGCTTTGGAAATCGTTGAGAGAGTTCACTCAGATGTGTGCGGACCATTCTCTACTACTTTGACAACAAAGAATAAGTACTATGTAATCTTTGTTGATTATTTTTCTAGAAAGTGCTGGATCTACTTCATGTAGAAGAAATATCAGACGTTCTCAAAATTTCTTGAGTTCAAAGCACTGGTGGAGAAAGATATGGGGAAGCATGTGAAGGCTCTTAGGATTGAAAATGGTGGTGAGTACATCTCCAATGAATTCAAGAACTTTTGTAGCAAAGAAGGAATTTAGAGAGAGTTGATTGCGCCTCATAACTCACAAAAGAATGGGGTCGCAGAAAGAAAGAATAGAAATTCAAATTCTCTTCCTAATAATTACTTGTGAGCTTACTTGAGTTACTTATGTATTCTCTTCTTTAGCTTATTTATTCTTTCATCAAGTCAATTATCAAAATACATGAGACATAAAAATTAGGCTCCTAGAGCCAGGGAAAAACCTCTCCCTCTTGGAGAGGAAAACCCATGAGAAATTCTTCTTATAGACTTTCAAATGACAAGGACCATGATCGAGACTCAGACCCTTAACCTATGTATGCTTGTAAGACCTTGTTGTGATTTATTTGTTGTCCTCTAATGCTCATCCTTCTTTTCTACACCAATATGCACCAACACTCGATCTCTATCTTCTATGATCCATTTGTAGATAGGAATGTAAATCACAGATTTACCTTCCTTCTATTTTCATAGAGCAATGTATTCCTTGCATCAAACCAAACTTCAGCTTTTAGCATTATATAACAATAAATAAGTGTATCTCAAATTTTTCCGAATACAGGTTACTGTATATAGGTCACAGACATCTTGTCACATGTTCCCTTCTGATTAATCTGCAGCTTCATCAATGTGATTCGTACTTATTTCTTCAGAACTACGTTGTTCACATCAGACTTATCCGAAACTGATCTTTACTTTCTTCATTAGAGAAATCCGCTCTTTATACCTTTCAACGTTGCCTGAACTTCACATGTTTTTCCAGATTTTATCATTCTGAAAAATCTCAGAGACATCCGCATCTCTTTTTATATCTGCATTATATCCGCATACACTATTTATATATATTACATTATATTCGCATACACTGTCTATATATACTGCATTATATTTGCATACACTGTCTATATATACGACATTATATACACATTTACTCCAAGACATTCTGCATTCAAAACGTTGTAGCATTCCAGAAATATCCAATCTTTATGCAGAATCCTATATATAGTCCGAACACCTCAGAATATTTTTCGAATTTCATATTCAAGTGATCGCAGAACCTCATGTATATATAGTCTCCATGACCTTGTTTTAGGCCGACCCTTCAAATAGCTAGAAGGCCGACTTTTACTTTTGTTCATAGGCCGACATGGAGGACTTGTATTCTAGTGTTGTAAGTGTAGCTTGGAGCATCATTTAGGAGCCATTTCTTCACGAGGTTTATGGCAAGGTCTTGGAGCATTCACTAGCCACTTTATATACATGACACTTGGTTATATTCATAACCAAAAGACAACCCTAATAGACATCAAGAAGAAGTCTTTTGACCTATAATAAAATCTTGCTCATGAAACCCATGAAGCAAGTACAAAATACATTTTATTATCTTTGTCTTCTACTTTACATAAATCCATAATTACATAATCAAATATGAAGACTAACCTAGTTACACTTTTCAACACTCCCCCTTAAATAGGGAGGTATTCATATAGGTACATGGTCACTTTGAAACTGAAGAATCTCATAAGAAGAATCGGATTGGTAATCGCAACTGTATATCATCATATCAACCAGCATTGTCCTAGTGCAAGGCCTTGACTAACAACCCCATCTCTCAACAACATGATGGGCTACAATGCTGGTGAGACACATGACTTATATACACTATATTCATTATCTCTCCAAGGTAGATACTCTACCCAGGTGTTCCCAAAGTAAGACCTTCTTGGATTAATCTTCTCTTAGGTAACTAGCCCTCAAATAATATTGGTCCCCGACTACTCTTATCTTGAATTCCCTAACACATTCTCAAAGAGTATTGAATGCTAGATGATTACCCAAACCTCCATTCTGTCTTCCCAAGTGAAGATCAGAAGTATGTGTCTATCTCTCCCTCTTAGCCAGGGAGGACCTATTCCACAAAGGAATGTACTCATTCCTATATAAGGAATGTACCTAGGCTCATTCTTAGGAATTACCCAGTTTCTTCCAAGTAAGAAACTGATGACCAGTCTCCCTCTCAATCAGGGACCTCCAACAATAATGGTGAGACACCTAGCTACTCATGAAGAATTTCTCCCCTCGATGTCATGGACTTTGATATTGAGGAATCTTCAACTTTTGGCTTCATAGGGAAAAAATCATCCATCACTTTTAGTCATGATTCATGTCCACTATCAGAAAGTAATTCATCAGTCTGTCTCATCTGATTCACCATTATGCCATGATTCTTTCCTTCAAATCATCTCCAAGGATCATACATCCTTTCTCATGATTAGCAGCCTTGCACAAATTCATCTAGATAAACATATACATATGAACTTTTAAAACAAAAGTTACCTCAGTGATGATATTTCACCATGACATCTTCTCTTAGGCATCGACATTCTTTATTCAGATTGACACATCTCCTAATGATATGTTTTTTCAAGGGTCTTATTCTTTACCAGACTTCTATCAGAGTCTACATATCCTCCCAGGGGATCTCCTAGTCACATCTTCTTGGCTTCCAGATGATAACAACCTCTTGACATGGTTGCATTTCATTATCTCTTCCTTTCTGCACATTCTTCATTCCCAGGAACTTACACATTTCCCAGTTCCTTGTTCATATACAACCACCTCATATTCCACGAGGATATATATATTATGTTGATTTCATATGTTAGTGCAACGAGAGATCCTCCTTCATAGATCATACATCTTAATATAGAAGTCTATTACCTGCAACCATATGACATGACTTCACAACAACCAATGTCAGCATATAAATATACACATGCCTCATACCTCAGCATATAAGTCATGCTTCAGCAGTTTTACTAGAATGAAGAGCTTCATTCCCTTGGCATGTCCCATCGATATGTCATCACATCCCATAATTCAACTTTTCATGATGACCCTTGACCTTGATGACTCCCTTCCATAAGTATTGTTATCAGAGAGGTTTTCTAGGAGCTATTTTACCAAGAACTCCAACCGTGATTTGATCAGGATGCTACACTACTTCCTATCACACAACCAGCATAAATCACTTAAAGGAGAAGATGATCTCAATCATAGTGGAGATCCCTCGCTTCTTCTTTCTTAAATTTCTTTGCATCAAGTTCTTCTCTCATTTTTTAAGATATGGGCTTCTTCCCTATTTCTCTTGTCCTTTTTGAGATTTAGGACAATTTCTTTTATAATTCCCAAGATCATCACATCCAAAGCATCATGATTTGTCTATACTATTATAAGGGCCAAACTTACCGAATCTTCCTTTCTTCCTTGACGTGGCTGCAAAGGCTTGATTCCCTTCACTTGATCCTATAACACCTTTGGCTTTTAATTAACAAAGAGTTAAACTAAGAAACTAATAAAAAAGAAGTTAAACTAAGAGAACACTAAATTAAGTAAAGCTAACAAAAAGTAAGAGAACACTAAATTAAGTAAAACTTAAGTTGCATGTTGACACAGTGACTGTGTGCATGTGGTTCCCATTCCATGGTTTGGTCTATTTAATAGACATTGAGGAAGGTTCAAGGATTCATTCATTCATTCATTCATTCATCCATTCAAAGGAGAGAAAGGTATGGTGAGACAAAGGATACCTTGGCAATAGTACGTTGATTGAGGGCTCGGGGGTGGCCAGCTGTGGAAAGATTACATACAGCTGAGCCTACGGTTGGGTGGAGAGTTGTCCCCAAAAAATTTGTTGTGGTCAGCATGATTCAACTAGCATTCAACCTTGGAGTCTCAAGTAAGGAATAACGCCATTACAGGTAAGTCGACTTGCTCACGTTTTTGAAAATTTCATGATAAGTAGTTAAACAGTTTTTGGGTTGATTATTCATTGTTTATGTGATATAATTAATTGCATGTTTAAATTGGGGTTGTTACATATGGTATCAGAGCAGGTTTTGACTTTAGGTACCTCTAGTTAAAATTTAAAACTTGATTTTGATTGTGATGATGAGCAAAGAGCTCGTGTTTGGTACTACAGTAATTAAAAATTTAAAATAATAAACTTTATTATTATTAAAAATAAATTTGAGAAATTTTTTTCATATACATGTTGTTTTTAAATCTAGAATCAGAGTTATAAATTAAAAAGAAATTTTATAAATCTTACATGCAAAAACCTTTATTTTAATAATATATTATTAATATTGCTTTAATACTATATATTTCTATTATATATAGATCACATGGTTTATTATTAATATGGCTTTTTAATATGATAAATATATATTTCTAATATATAGATTAAAATTCGTATATTTTATTTAACGAATTTGCATGCAGTTTATTATTAATATGGCTCTTCAATACGATAAATATATATTTCTAATATATAGATTAAAATTCGTATATTTTATTTAACGAATTTGCATGCAGTTTATTATTAATATGGCTTATTTCTAATATATAGATTAAAATTCGTATATATTATTTAACGAATTTGGATGCATATTATAATTTAACTTTCGTTTAAATAAGGTATACAAATTTTAATCAGTTAAATCTTTAAGATACCATGAGTATTCATATATACTAGCATTTTGCGGACGGGTCATCAAAAGAAAACGCCGAAGGAAGCACGACGGCGGATGAAGACTGCGCATCGACGACCAGTACGCGGCGGTGGAGATGATGACGAAGACTGCGCATCGACGACCAGTACGCGGCGGTGGAGATGATGACGAGGGCGAAATGAGTTGGACACGTGTCAGAGATTCAGTCAAAGACGACGAATCTCTACAGTGTCGTGAGCTAAACGCTCACAATAGAACGCCTTCGGCGTTAATTAGATTGGTCTTATACCGAGATTTGAACTCGGGTTATTGGACTCAGAGTCCGGTCCAATATCCTAACCGCTAGACCATAGCACCGACCCGAATTTGAACATGGGACCTTCAAATTTTGAGTGTGGCAATTTCCAATCTGAACTTTTCGCATTGCCAAGACGGAATCCCACGGTTTAAATAATAACCACACGAACATGACTTACCCAAACTCGAACTTGCCATTTCTTTTAATAGATTTTTTGGCATGCATCCACACTTAGGCTTATTGTGGTTTTGCATGCATGAGACTGTTAGCCGGAACTCGAACTGCTCTAACTGCTAGCCCGAACTCGAATTTGAACCCATGCTAACTGCAAACTCGAACAGGCGAACTGCTAACCAACTTCCAAACTTTAAACATAAAGAGGAGTATAATGACAATTATATCATTAACCTGTTTTACAATTAAAAATAAAGTTAAATTCAAGATTGTTTTATAACAGTGAATGTGAATTGATTTTATATAGTTTATAATATAATAATTAGTTAAAATTAGTTATATATTAAAATTGTTTATAAGAAAAGTTATTACTATTTTTTTTATTTTAGTTTTAAATTATTATTTTTGTAATTTAAGTGGTTGACAAAAATATAAAGACAATATGATTTTGGTTTTTATTAGTATAGATAATCTTATAACTCAATATAAAAAAAAGGGGTGTTAGATAGATATTTAAGGTGGTTAAGTGGAAGTGTCACAACAAGGGTAAGAAATCAATATGAAGGAGTAGCATATTTTAGAACATAATGGAATATTTTGGAATGATCATAATTTGGTACTTTAAAGGTATTGTTTGAATGAACAACTTGACAAAAAATTGTTTTGGAATCATAGAATTATCTTTATACAAGAACATGATGAGAGCCCTATAAGGTCTATTTTAGGATGATGCATATAAATAAGAAAATATTGGCAACCAACTAATGAAGTGAATAATTATGGTAATAATGAAGGTCATTTTTGAAGGAATTTGGAAAATATGATAACCTAGATTAAAGAAGTAAATCCATAATAAAATTGATCAATTAAAGGAGATAAGTTGTGAGCATGACAACATCTATAATAGTTTTTCCCTTTAATGCAAGAGCCACATTATAAAGTTACCCATAGGTGACTAACTATATGAATGAATTATGGATATCAAGATGTATGATTAGACAATGTTATTATTTTGATGCCTTAAAACAGGTAAGGATAAGTGGATTACATTTGGCATCCATCTTAATGAATTTATTTAGGTGACATCGTTGGATAAGTATCCATCTATCTAGTCGATCGAAATTCAAGCTTTTCCGAGTTGCTATTATTTAAACCTAGGTAGGAGTGCGATTTCACGCGTAGTTTTGCATAAATAATTTTTCTCATTTAAAATTGCACCAAGTCTTAGATTGGGGCCATTACGACCAGGGGCCATTTTTAGGCGTGATTCTTTCTTTGTATTACAATTCATTTATCAGGAGTATATGGAACTGTTTATTGGTAACTGAATTCCATGCTCAAGGCGTGTTGGATAAATTTGTTGTTAAACATATTTTCCTCCATTGTTCAATCTTAACTTAAGAATTTTATGTCCAGATTGTTTCTCAAAAAAGGCCTTAAAGGCCAAGAACATGTTAAAAACTTCACTCTTGAGTTTTAAGAAATATACCCAAGTGCGTCTGGAAAAATCATCAATGAAAGTTAAGAAGCACTTGCAACCAGAGAAAGAAACAACAGGAAGAGGACCACATAAATCACTGTGCACAAGCTGCAAAGGGGCTGAAGCGTGCCAAGAGGCATGTTTGTCAAAACTATCTCGATGATGTTTTCCAGGCACACATTCTGAGTAAAACCATCTCAAGAAGATATCACAGGGAAGGTCTGATACCTATATTCTTTCTTTGACAGAGGTGGGAAGGGAAGAGAGCTTATAGTTTATGATCAAATCACATACAAGCTCACATCATCATTATGAGCAACAAAAATGGAGGGAAGACATGATGACCCAAAGTTGTCAAACTTATACAACCTTGTGGAATCATCAGCAATGCCAGTAGCTAAAATATGTTTAGGATCTTTTAGGTCCTTGATTAAAACATCATGAGGTGAGAATTCTACTATTTTCCCTTCACCTGAATGAGTTATCTGATAAATAGAGAGAGGATTGCATGACAAGGTAGGAACACATAGTACATCATTAAACTGACCATTATCGAGATGAATGGTTCCAGATCTTACAACACTAATAGATCTATCATCATCAACATAAATATGTTTGGTGTTATAATCATTTAAATAAGAAAACATGGCTTTATTTTTGGCCATGTGATAAGAAGCTCCATAATCAATGAGCCACTCATGAGAATGAGAAGAGGAAGATACATTTAATGCATAACCATATCTTGATGCTTGAAAACCACAAGCATAAAGTATCATTCCTAAAGATGAAGGCGAAGAGTGCTCCAAATTGATGTTGTGATTCTTCATTGCTGCTTCTAAGGCTTCCATATTCTTAAAAAATTTAGACTCTATATGGCCATCATGATTGCAAAAGTTGCAATGTCTATCTGTCTTCTTCCCTTTGTTTTTATTTGCCTTATCATTTCAGTGAGTTTATTTTCAGTTTGCAGCTGAAATTGCTAAGGACCCTTGTTTGGTTTCAGACCATACTTTTTAGGATACTGCTTCTTGGGATTATTTTGATATGATTGTTGTTGGGATGCTATGGCTTTCTTAGAAGCATTTCTAGAAGTGATAAGACCAAGGTGTAAGAGTTTTTGTTGTTCTCTTATCAAATAATCACAAAAGGAATCAAAAGATGGGTTCTTGTAGGTGGTTCCTGAAGAAATTATGGCTTCTCTAGTGGAATGGAAGGAGGAAACAAATACAAAGTATGCAAGGCCAAGCTTAGTAAGAACTCAATAGATGAGGCTACCATCTTCCTTTTTGACCTCACAACCTTCTAAAAGAACTCTAAGTGTTTCGAATTTGGACAAAGAATCTTCAATAGAGGAGAAATTATTAGAGTCCAAAGTAAGGAACTCATTTTCAAGTTGATGGGCCTTGATTTGATTTTGAATGAAAAATACAGTATTTAGCTTGTCCAGGGCTTCATGAGGGGTGTCAATGTCAAGGATATGAAATTGAAGATCTTGAGCAATTGTTTTGGGAAATAACTCCCTAAAGGTTTTTGGGTCGGCAACCTTCACAGATCAGGGGCATACCATTCAAGAAGGACTCACTTAACCTATCTTTTATGTTGAAAACTAGACTTAATCAGTTGTGAAACTTACCCAAAAGTCCTACGTTTGATGTAGATATCGCAGGGTTCAAACCCCCAGCAACTCCTCGTGATTCGTAACCTGGAAATCAAGAAAGAACGAACATGAAACACTAGTTGTACAACATATATTGTTCCTAGATGTTAGAATAATTCATGTATAATATCATATAAGCAATACTGAATGTTCAACTAACAATATTTACACATATATAAAGAGATATAAACACATGAATATTCGGGAACAAGATGGTTCTTCTCATTATAAATGGCATGTACAAGAATAGAAAGTGGAGAGATCACTTGAATCCTTCCACGGCCTTCGAGTAGACCATCCTCTGGATCTGTCCAACCCTCACCTCACTAGGATTCTTCCAAGATGTGTGCACACTAGATGTCATATAGGATGATGATCATCTTCAAGGAAACAAGGGTTTCTTGAATATGCCTGGGAAGTGCAAAAGGCACAGGAATATAAAACTTGAAATAGGGATCCAACAGAGTATAATGTCTATAATTTTCTCTCTCCCTTAGGCCATACACATGAGGGGCTTTTATACTCCCTCCAAGTATTTTCAGAAGTTGGAAACAGATGGGCCATGGGTTGGGGTCGTTGAATTACGGGAATAACCATCACCCTGCCTCGAAAATAAGGAATATATATATATATATATATATTTAATGATTTAAATGGCATACATAGAAAAGTATGAACGGACTCACGTATATACGCGAAAAAGTCTAGGCATAACCGCATATGGGATTTTTAACACTGTTTTTTATGAATTTGTTCAATTCTGGGGGGAAAGGGTGCCTAAGGCCAAAGAGACAATCATTATCTACATGAGGGTGAAAAATGATGCTATAACAAATGCCCCCTAATATATGAGGTCAGAAGGGGTACATGATGGCCGAAATATATTATGTGCATAAAAAGAACCTTGCGAAGACGAGAGACGATGTCACCAGATTTCAGCCTGTCAAAAAACCAATGAAATAAGTCAGAGAGTCAACTCATGTCTGAGGCAGGCATACCCATGCTCAATGAAAGAAAATCATGTCTTGAGATCCAAAATGTATACAAGTATAGCTGAACTGGAAAGTACATTGTGAATCATCTGAGTATTGCTCGGAGGTACATTTCGAAAATCAAGTGCAAGTATCACATATAGAATACTGATAAATGATGTTGTAATAGATATATGATCACACAAGTAACTAAGTCTCCAGGTACCAAATCATAAGAGGTGGAATACATGGTACAATCACGCAACTCCGGAGCCAACATATAAGATGTTATTGTACTGAAACTACAACATATAAGGGTTGACGACGTCACTGGCAGAAACTGAATGAACTGTCAAAAGCGAACCGAAGCATGTTGATGCAAACCCTAGGTCTTCACCGATCACTATGGCACAATTCTACACAATGGGAATAAATGAGCTGAAGTCAACCATGTGAGAAATCGTTTGATTACCGGTCAATAAGGTAAACTATTAACAAACGCAAGACAACCCACCGATAATGATAATGAGTGTCAAGGTGCCTTAGTACAATCTAACAAGTGCGAATAAATGAGTTGAAGTCGAACACTTGTAAGAATATATCAATCAGGAGGCAATAATGAATCCTCATTGTTGACAGCGAAGAGTCTGCCACTAATGACTGCAAACCCTAAGGTACTTAAAAAAAAAAAAAAAACCTGTAGACCTTATTCCCACATCAGGAAGGCATTAAGGCATCCCACATCAGTCCAGTGCGAGTGTAACCCGCAGGCCAATATTTGTAAGGAATCGGATGAAGTAGAGTGAAAGAACCAACATGAAGTATGTTTTCGGCATGCACAAGATGAAGCTAGTGCATGGAAGAAACTCTCTGAACCAACCAATAATGAAAGCTAACAAAGAGGCGACATATCCACTGATAGGGTCAAATGGAAATCAAGGTACTGCATGAATCCCAAGTTTGATAATGTATGCTGTCGTTGAACACAAGGAAAACCACTCAGTCAAAGACCCATAATGATGATCAAATGCTAAGCACAAGGTCACCTATCAATGATGTAAATAGGGCCAAGGTGCGGCTCTAGGTTTACTCTCAGAGCAAGATGTTGTAGTCGATAAGAGACAAACCCACCGGTAAGAAGTCAATGGAGACCTTCTCAAACCAGCACATGCAGAAGAACAAACATCTGATGTGATAGTACAAGATACTGAAAAAACCGGGAAGCCCTGAACAATAAGTCAAGAGACACCGCAGAATGGCCAACTGAGGGTTAACTTCCCTTGAAAAAAAGCATGACTCATGATGACCATGGCAGTAAATAATGACACTGTATAAGTCTGTTATGGAAGAGGTAAAAACAAACTCTCCATATGATTGGAAGAGATAACTAACCGGGGGAGAACTGACTCATGAAACAAGGTTATGGCATCGCCTAGGCCAAAACTAAATCTATCCCAAATGAGGAAAAGACACAGTGTTATGTGCTTTTTTCAAGGGTGACAAATTGTTACTATAACTGCCATCAAAATATGAAGTAAAATCTCATTCTCGCTCTTTTTTAACATATTTGATTTTTTTGTCCTTTTTCATATAGTGAGCCTGAAAAATAATAAAATAATGCTATGGTACAATGGATAGAACGAGTATCAGGAAACAGATGCACTAGTTCCTGGGATATGAACAATCATATGCTCAATGCAAGGTGGCGGAAACTAGTAAGTGATAATCAAAGGAGTGTTCCATCCATGGGTAACAAGGGTGTCAAGTCGCAATAGCTAAGTGCCTTGCAATGGCTAACTTTGTACAGAGAGTCAAGGTCAAAATATGACTTAAACATTGAGTCCAAATGAAGCCGGCTAAAGGCCAAGATAAAAAATTAGTCAATATGCAATACAGTAATGCAACTCAAGAACACCAAGGATCCTCTAGGGTAACAGCCAGAAAAATGATAATGAAGAAGAAGAAGAATGAAGCTTCAACACATAAGTCATGGCGGGACTAAAGAGGACGCTCGAGCCTACATAAAGTGCAGCATGGGCAATAAGTGCTAGGGAGGAACTAACTAGGAAGCTCATGTAAAGGAAGGCTCTACCACCAAGCCATGATTAAATAATCGGCGAGTGAAATGGGTTAAGTACTCATGAAATGATGGGATCGACCCCATGGCAAGTGATCAGAATGGAGGCTAGAATGCAGAATGCAACGGAAAGTGGATTCCCTAACCTATATGCCAGTTAAGATCATATATTGCCATGACAGGTCAATGGTTATGGATTCGAAAACCGGAAAAAAAAATCTCAAAGTCAACAAAATGTACCTGAAAATATACCCATCCCAACACTTACAAGCAACAGGGTTATGCAGCTTAATACAGATGTGAAAAATAAGCATAATGAAATTTTGCAAAAAAAATTTCAATTACTAGGCATAAATACACATTTTACCTCATATTTGGTTCATTCTTACTTTGCTGAATTGGAGAAAAGAGCTCTAAATAAAAAACCTCTTTCCTCAAATTAGGAGAAAACAACCATCAAACTTCATCGGATTAGTCAGGTAAGCCTTAAATTCATATTTGTGATTAATTTCATCCATTAATAGATTATTTTTATTATTATTTTTCACTGTTGAAAATATTTGTTTTGATTTATCATTCTGCGCATATGCGGGTTCATGTGAACGAACTCACGTATGATACGCGACTTTCCACAAGGGAAGTTGCATATGCGCAAACCATAATTGTAAAAAATGAACCTAATGACAAATTGAATGATTTTTTGTAGGATGACTATCTCTTGGAGAGAACGTGAGCACAGTGCCAATGACCAAGAAGTCATGGGGGACCAAAATTCGCTCAATATCCTCTGAAATTGTGGTTTAAGAAAATTCTTCAAAATGCCAAATATGAAAAGTAACGTTCAGTTACTTGAAATGCTAGTGAATCATTGGGAACTGGAGGAAGATTGTTTCATGATTGATCAAATACCTATACACATAGAGGTGGAAGACATTTACTTTATTACTGGACTCTCCCGATGAGGAGATCTGGTAGATTTACATGGCAAGCCTTTGGGAGGGCTTACAGTTGAGGATCATGTCCACGTCTATTGTGTACAAGGGTCTCAAAAATTCGGGACTCAAATTTCAATAAAAGATTTATCAAAGCTGCATATGAAAATTATCCTCTTTACCATTGGCAAGGTGGCAGGATCTACTTCCTTGCTCCAGGAATCGAGAACATAGATGAGTATAGCTATGGAATGTTTAGTGCATCTCTTTGATTGGTGTACAGCCCTTCTGAAAAACATGAGAAAACAACTGTACTCCATCCGGAAAGCTAAAACAAATAATTTTAGGTATGGAACCATTTTGATGAAATTCTTCTTTGAGAATATTCCTGGGCTTCAACCCAAAGTGATCTCATCCATCAGCAACCCTAGAGATCCAAGAATAGCCCAATGGGCTGATATGATGAAGAGGCTGGGGGGAAGTGAAGTTCCCCGAACGACATGGGACGAAGAGTTCTTCCAATGGTGGGAAGAACAAATTATTGCAGTAGATGACTATCCCTATGCTGGGATGGATTTTCGCAGTGATCCAAACTTAGTCCTTCCACCCGGCGCAGCATGGGATGTTATTGGTAAGACTGCAATATTTGATTGATTTTTTTTTTTCAATATATGTGAAAAATTAAAAACAAACATGTTTTTGATTGGATTCCAAATGACTTACAAAATTATATGACCATGACACAGATATGGGACCAGTTCGTCCTGAGGGATATCCACAACACAAACATCGCAGAGGCGAAGCGGATGCTGAAGACCCCGGTAGGACACTACACGCCGTTCAGAGAAACTTGGAGAGTTTAACTCGCCAAGTGCCTATGTGTGCAGTAGAAGACTTACCAAAGGCTATCCAGAGACAGGTAGTTGGGGTATCGCGAGACTGGGTGATGTTATTCCGCAGTGTGGCTACTGCGATCATGTTCTATAGGAACACGAACGTTAGACAGGGACCATAGATTTTATTGGATGACTGTATTATATTTTTGAGACTAAACATGATCAGGCATAAGCCCTAATTTTGTAGGACAGATGGGTCCAAATTTTGGTATATTTTTTTGTACATTCTGATGATATATACATATATGCAGCGGTTTATGATGCGATGAAACAAATGTTTGAAAATGTATGATGATATTGATGATTTGTTTTAAAGTATTGAATGAATAATATGCTATTCAATTGCTTGATTAGCTAATGAATCTACCATGTGATTGTTAGCTCGAGGAATATGAATAAACGTTATAAATTGAAATGATCTTTGCAATAAACATACCCTAAAAAACAATCGAAACATGAAAGGATTTCAGACCTGATATATATTGTTTAACTATGACACCACTAGCTGGGAGTCCTAGAATACTACCTGTTTTACCTTAAGAGACAATCCATTAGCTATGATAAGGAATCAGTGCTTAAGACATTTTATAATGATGTCACAAATTTCATGTCTCCGTTTTATTAACCTTCAAGTATTTATAATCACACCCTTAAATACCAAATACTATGAATTCTTTGCAATGCTACCACCTATTAATGTTGAATGAACTGACTGGAAGAAAATGTAAGGTGAAGTTGAAATTGATATGCCACTTTATACAGAAAATACCATCCCAAACTTCAGAAGAAACATGTGAAAGAAATAGTTAAAATAAAGGAGCGCCTATTAAGGTTTTTAACTCTTATACACAGAAGTAAGAAGAGACCTGCTACTCATAACTTTGTTTTATTCATAGAAGGAAATACATAATGAAAATTGGAATACATTTCAACATAAACAAATTGCCAAAAAATTGCTTACTCCTCCATTAATCTTTTAATATTTGAGTACAAAATATTTGTCCAGGAGGTCCAAAACTCGGAACCTTCCTTCCTCTTGGAAATTACATTAAATACAATAAAAAGAAGTTTGGAACTGTTGTAACCAATTCTAACTACCAAAACTACTTCATGACTTCAAAGGATATCTATTACATGCCTTGAAAATGTATTTTAACAATTACATTGACTTCAGAAAATAACATAAAGTAAATATCCTAATCTATAGGAATTGCTGACGAAGTGGCTTCTTTTCCTTGATTAACTGATTTGTCTTTCTTTGTTGTTGATCCCTTTCGCAAGTAAATAGTCTAGGCTCTACACTTTTTCCATATTTCCACCTTCATCTTGGATGAATGTGTCAAATTGTGATACTGCAATCTGAATGCAGTAATTTGGTCATAAGATGGCCTTTCAGAGAAAAGAGTTTTTACCATCCACAAAAGTTGAAAATGCCTTTGCAAGAAGTTGACCATCGTCTCTCCTTTTAGTACCTAAGTCTTCTCATGCTGGTTTTCAATCTTTCTTTTTGTCATCACCAGTGAATTCTCATAAGAGCTCCATGGCAGAATATTCCCCTCAGCTCCCCAACATGATGGCAAGCCTACCCTTGTCATTTTATCCAAACATTTATCAAATTCAATTAATGCTTCTTTGATTTCTATTAATTTCTTTTCTGCAACCTTTCTGTGATCATTCCTGATAATCATTTTATTAATTTCCACTGCATACAAAATTCTATCCAGCTTATCATTCTCCTCTAATTCCTCATCTGATTTGGAATTAATATAATCGATAAATATTCTAGCCCAAATGGCTCTGTTAATCCCTTTCTGCTTGTCAGACATAATCGGTTCTTCACATTCCATAATAAGGCTCTTTTCTTGTTCAATAATCATCGGGAAGCACCAATTCGACTTCATTTCTAAGATGATATCAGTGCAAATGACATCCTTAGCTTGTATTACTGACACATTACCTTTCTTTCTTTATTTGAGATTCTTGATCTCAGCTTCAGCATTTCTGGAATCCATTTTGTACTTATCTGTTTCACTTTCCATGAATTTCATCAATTTTGTAACAGCCTCCAAATCTGTTTGAGCCTCCCTTCTATCTCTCTTAGCCATCTGCAACTCAGTATTTAATTGAATAACTTGTGCTTGAGGATCTGCATCACCTGTAGGAAAAACAAAAGTATAGTTATGATTATCAATGTGATTTTGTAAAGACATTGCAGTCTGCTTCACTTTGGAAAGTTCTTCATCCTTCTGCATAAGTTGCTACAACAACTTCTCTTTTTCCCTCTCTACCTCTGGAATCTCTGCAGCCATCGAGTGTTCACCAATAGGTAACCTCAATTTCTTCCTTAATGTAGATATCTCTACTTCAACACTTTGCAAGAATTTCTGCACAATAGTCTTGTCACTAGGGTTTACACCAATCTTAATAATAATCTTCTTCAACTCTTCATTTTGGACTGTTAAGGCTCTTGAATTGGCCTTTTCTAGCTTCCATTGTTTGATAACTTTCCCTAACATGTTTTCAGCTTTAACTGCCATTGCATTTGTCTTTGTGAGATCATTAACAATCAATTTCCCGGTCTGCATATGCAAATTCTTTTTTTCCATTAGTGGAATATTTTTTATATCCATAGTCACATTTACAGTATTGAAACTATTTGAGGACCTGTTGAAGCCTCGAAAATTGCTGCTTCAAACATTAGGGGATAACCACCCGGTCGGGACCTTAGGACAACTCCTTTTCCGTTTGGTATGGTGGCTCCGACTGGATTGATAGGACCAGTTTCCTAATAATTTAAATGGGTTGGTAATGGAATGATTGGGTGAAGGAAAAATGGGACTAAATGACTAAAATAAACTTATCTAATCTAATCTAAAAATGATAAAATAATTCTAAAACTAACCCGGGGATCAAATGTGAATACAACTTTAAATTGTTTCAATTAACCAATAACCATGAAAATGTATTATAGCTTAATTGAAATATGCAGTAACAAATAAAGACAACTCTGTTTAAGAAATTAAACAGAGTTATAATAACATATTGCATTCATCATTAATATATCATTTGCATATACTGTAAAAGATAAATATTTCTACACACTCAGAAATGATATGTATAAAGAAATATTGTAAAACTAGTATACATAAACGATAGCAATTTAAAAGAGAATATCACATAACATAAGAAAACTAACAGTGAATAGATAGAAATACCATATCCATCTCGATACTTTCCAATGCAATCTGATATCCAAATCCAGCAACTTCAATGTAAAATAGGCTCCAAGATACATAAATGTAATTCTTAAAGGCAATTTTGCATAGAACCACCAGATGTGATCCTTTATAAAAATATAAGAGTCAATGGAGTGCAGAAATGTAATCTCCAAGTCAAAATATTACAAATTCAAGACCCCTTTCTAAATGCATGAAAGGGGTTTAAATAGGTACTTAATAAAAAAAAAAACTAAAACTATTCCTACAATCTATCTAATCAAAAATATAGAAACATAAATGTGATCTAGAAGTGAACTGATTCATTGATTATCTGTTGCGTTTGATGTGCCCAGATGGCAAATTTTGAGCATTTCCTTCACTTCTTCTGGATGACTAAGCTTTGGGTGTAATTGCCCTGTGTATGTGGCATCAGAGAATTCAAGAATAATGCAATCGATGGCATTTGAAAGAAATTTAATTGTTGTTTGCTGACTATGAGGCTTTATAAGGTATGTCCACATCGTATCCCACAATATTCCTTGTAGTTGGCCAATTTGTTGATTTTTATTGATTATTTCTTGTTTCCATCTGTAATCAATTTCTTTTACCCCAGGTAACTTGCCAGGGGTACAATCTAAAATCAAATTGATTTCATACAGGCTATTATTCACCAGCTGTGTTACATTGTTCATCATACTTTTAGCTCTGGATGTAGCTCCTTAAGCTTTGATTAAACGTTGTTCCCATTTTGCAAAAATAATTTCATTATGTCTTTCCACAATCCTAGGAAGGTTTGATTTTCTTCCCAACTTTGAGTCTTTCCATAAAAGAAATTCGGAAATTTTTTCATCAGCTTCATCAAACTCAATTTTAAGACTGACTCCTTCATCTACTAAGGAAGATGTAATTTCACACAAGGATTCTGCTTCTGCAACCTTTAGACAAAATTCATTTAATTGTTGAGACAATAACTTGTTTGTCTCCAGGGCTTCATTTTTGAATTGATCCAAATTAGGACAATTCTTAAACTTGTCCAATCTGGATTGAAACATCTTCTCTTGCTCAATCTTTAAAGTCTTCTCATTTTTCAGAAGAGCTTGTAATTTTTCTATCTCTTGGTTTAGCTGTTGTTTATTTTCTAAGGTCTGTTGATCAATATTTTTCTTTTCAAAAGCAAGCTTCTCTTCTAGCTGTTTGGATTTGAGCTCTTTATCCTGCAATTGTTGTTCCAACTGAATAATTTTTTGTTGGTTCTTCGTAACCTATTCTTCTAACATAGCTATTTGCACATCTTTTTGTTTCATTAATTCTGTAACTTCAGAGGCCTTGTCTATAGTAGCAACACTATAGGCACCTGCATATTGAGATAATTTAGTGAGATCCTTAGATGGATTCACCTCAGCATTTTTATAAACAATATTCATAAACTCCACCTGTGATGTTGAAAGTGTATCCTGATCAGTTATCCTCCTTTTCCTTTGTTTTCTCACAACAGCCTTATGCTTAGGACTATAAAATACATCTAGAGGAGGGATTTCTTCGATTTTCAACATAATTTCACCTATGGGGTTTTCAGGAATAACTTCTATATCCTGGTCTTCCAGAACATTAACTTGGGGATTATTCTGTTGTCCTATTTGCTGGGAAAATTTTTCATATTGGCTCAGCAAATGAGGAGAAACTATAAGTTCAGCAGATTCAACTACCTTTTTAGCAGCTTCCTCTCTTCCAAGTTGAGAATCTGGATTATTGTTTATATCTCCTTTTGGTGCATGTTCAGTAGCTTTACTATTTGTGCCTCATTTCTCAGAATGCATGTTGGTATCAGTACTAGTGCTTTCTTTTCTTGTCTAGGCTGAAGATTGCTGATTAGTATGTACATCAAGTTTAGCAGTTGTTTCTTTCTTCTTGGTATTAACTTTGCTGCTAATGTCTTCTTTTTGTATAACAGGATTAGTTCTTGTTACTTCTTTCTGTGTTTGTATGATGACTTTGCTGACAGATGTTTCTATTATTGTTTTTCCAGATGTATCCTCTGTTTCCTTATGTTGTGACTCAACGTCTTGCATAGGAACTCTTAATTGATCCAAAGGAACTTTGAGTAATCTATGGCTTCTAAACAAAATAAAATTATTCAATTCTTTAGCCTGGAATTTGGACTTGGCCAAATCAAAAACTTGGGACAAATTATTTACAGAAACAAATAAATCATCAAAAATATTTGGTTCATGTTCGAACCGAGTAATTGAAACAGTAGTAGTAAAATCAAATGCCACCTTCCTTGGGTCATATTGTCTCCTTGAGATTGTTGAAAGGTTTAGATTAGTTAACTTGCCAACCTCTTTCTCAGCATGAACAAAATTATTGAGGGTAAAATCTCCACATTTAAAAGGACAAGTAGGCCACATTAGTTTTTTGCTATTCTTCAAAGTCCTGGACATGCCTTCTACTATTAGTTGATATGAAATTTCCTGTGCTAACAGTTTATCTAGAACATATAAAGGAAGAATGTGTGGTTCTATAATACTCCCAAAAACTCTGATATATGTGAATTTTTCTTCTCCAAACCAGTCCCCAATCGAGGATAAATCAACTTTAGCCTTCTTGGAAAGCCTAGGAGGGAATCGGCCCCGGGATGAAGAAACCGTGACAAACTCTGTAAACATGGCTTTTGAAATGCCTCTTCCACAAGAACTTGTGATATATATGAATAGGAGCAGGATCTTTAGGGGTCCATTTCAATCCTAACAAGGGGAATTTAGAATTGAAATAAAGGGAATATAGGATATAAGCACAAAAGTAAAAAGGAGTAATATTTCCTGAGTTTTTGTATTTCCTATACTCAAGAATCCTATTGGCTATCTTATCAGAAAGAATGACAGTCCAGTCCATTATCTCAGAATTTATAGCATAATGCATTAATGGCACCATTTGTATAGAAAACCTAGCCGAGTTATCATTCCCAAATAATCTGCACATCATTGCTGCAACATAACAGTATGGAGACAAAACAGACTCCACAGAGTACATACATGATGCCTCTTGTTTGTGCTTTTAGGGAGCCCTTCTCCATTATCTAATTGGCTCTGACTGATTTTCAGTATTCGCAGCAAATTCCTTGATGAAGTCTTTGTTATATATTTTCTGTGGGTCTAGAAGGTGATACATTGCTTTAATATCCTCTGCTTTAAATGACTCAAATGTTGCTCCAGAAGCTGAAATGAACGTCCTGTTCTGCATGGTTACATTGTCAATTACCCATTGAATCACATCATAGTATGGGAAAATGTTCGCCCGAGCCGCAATTCGATGAAGGAATGAGTTTGCTAATGCACTAAGAGGAGTCTCAGAATCAAAGTCCGAGTCATCTTCATCAGGAACTGTTGCCTTGGCCTCAACAACTTTGGGTTTTCCTTTTCAAGCAGATTATATACATTTTCCCAAGTCATCTTACCAAGTCCCTGGCATGAGGTGTCTATAACCAGCTTAAGCTTCGCTAGTTTCTCTTTAGGTACCATGGTGAAAATAGGAGCTTTTGCAACGACAACAACTTTTGATTTCCTGGATCTCTTCGACATTTCGGTATCAGGTAACGTTTCTCTCATTCCGTGAATGAAAGGATTGGACGTTCTATTGTTCTGCAACAAACAAACGCTTTCAGCTGAGGTGAAAACACAATAATGAGAACAAATATACAAAAGGATTTATTCATTGATTTCCATTTATTATCTCCGTGGTTAAAACTTAAATTCCCTCTAAGGAGTCACAATCACGCATTCAAAACAAAATAAATCGTTATTATTTGTTTGATTTTAAATTAATGGTAAACGTACAATCAAAGATCGGCATATTTTGAAATAAGAATATAAAATTACCTTTTGAATTCTTGCGATGCAATCAATAAATAATGTATGAGTATTAAGTAATAATCGCATCGCAGATCTTCAAAGGTACAAAAAATAACATAATATGATTTATGTCGATTTCTGATTGCAATGATCCAATCAAGGATTTTCAAATGGAGTGGATTGTTAATGAGTTTCTTCGATTTTCGATTGCAATGAGGTGGGGTCCACCACACCGAAGTCTTTTAATCAAACAAATATAAAGTTTGTTTCACCTTAATGCAATTGCGATAAAGCGCATCGCATTGGGGTTTTTCAATTGACCATAAAGAGTTTGTTAAAGTTTTGCGAAATTCGATTGCGATGAATTGCATCACATCGGAGTATTTCAAAGCATATATGATCACTTTAAAGTTTTCCAATTTGCGATTACAATATGACTCATTGCATCAGAGTTTTATTATAATAAGTCCATGAAAGATCATTCTCCGAAATGCGATTGTGATGGATCGCATCGCATCGGAAGTATGTAGAAAAAATATGAAACTTAAAGATCTCTTTGTTTTTCGATTGCGATTCAGTTCTATCACATCGGAGTTTTACAAAGTGAATATAAGACTTAAAGATCTCTCCGATTTCTGATTGCGATTACTGTACACATCAAATATTGTTAAATATAAAAACTTTATGTAATATTTTGATATGATAAAAGCTTTATATCTCATCGGATCGGAAAGTTTTTTTAATGTTCTATTTGTTTATACACACTTGTTAATAAAGATATGCAATAAGTCCTTTTAGCAATGAACTTCTTATTCCTAATTTAAAAATGATTGGATTTTTTCTAAATCTTTTATTTCTAACTAGAAAGAAAGATAAAAAGGGGACCTATTTCTAAATGAAATTTATTCTAGAAATTTAGAAATGGGGAGGGTTGTTGTACGGTACAATAGGACCCAATTGAAATTCCTGTGGGATGTGACAGAGCAATCCTGAATTGATCTTTTTCAAGATCCATTATAGTCAACAACCTTGTCTGATCGGTAGTAACCTGATGTTTTGCTTGGGCCTCCAAACTGGCCTTCATTCTCTGATTTCTCTCTTCAATTTGGGAAAACACCTATTTGATTAAGGGTACCTGTTCATGAGAGATTTTTGACCTCCAGGGGAAGAGGGAGCATTCTTCTCTTCACCCAAATGCAAGGAAAAACCAAGTGAATTAGAGGAATGATCTTCAACAAATTTTGTCCTTTTCTCATCTCTTGGTGTCTCATCATCCAAGTCAATAACAACTTCTTTACCTCTTTTATTTGTTTTCTCAGTTATTACAGGAGTTTGAATGCTTGCATTTACTGAACTTATCTCTCATTTGTTTTCCACCTTTTCCTGCTCAGGTCTACTTTCATGAATGAAAGCCGAGTATCCGTTCTCAATTCTTCTCTGTGAATTTATACCATGGGGATCATAAGCCCATTTTTCTCCTAGTAACAAATGTGTTTCCTCCAACAGTTTTGTTACTTCCTCAAACGCTTGCCTCATATTAGCTATGAAAGGTCCCACACTCATAGGAAATTTATACATATGGCTCTTCTTCATAGGAACAAAGCGCACATTATCAACATTCAGGCTCTGTCTTATAAATTCTAAGGCGAAAAGCCTCATTGGTACAAATGTTGGGAGCCTGTAAGGTTCAAAAACTGCTCCATACAACCTTATTTCTAAAAATTCAAACAACACAAACTAGTCCCCAAATTTATAGCTAGTTCCCAAATGTAGAAACTCCTGGGCTTTGGGTAAAAAACAGGGGGGATGAACTCCATTCAAAATTTTATATGCAATGGGCATATACTAACTAGCAAAATCAAATAACCCTTCATCATTTTGCTTCCTTCTTATTATATCTGTCTAGAACACAATTGACTATCTTTGATTGTTTACATCAATTATATTTAGACCTAACTGCATGAATTCTTCAACATTTTGGTATAAAAATAAATAGACAATCAGTGAGGGAAATTTAAAATAACCTGTTAGTGAGAGACTCATCAACTGCGAATTGAATTCTTCTTGCCAAAAGGATGGAATATCCAGGACCATTCCTGGCTTCATCATCATGGCGAACATTCCTAGGACTGACTTGTCCACTGTAACGTCATCTTATTTGCCCAAGATTTTAGAAATACTGCTTAATATGGGTCGAGTGTCTTCGTTGAAAACTTCCATAGCGGATTCTCCGCATTCTGGCTGAAATTGCTTCATATTGGGCTTCAAATGGAACATAAATTGATTGAAGTCTTCTCTTGCAAGGCTTTCATAGTAAGTAACCAATGAATCTTCTAAAAATTGAACTGATGATTCGGCTTCAGGAAAACACAAGGCTTGGCGGATTAATTGGGTAGACACCTACAGAACGTTTTCCCCTTGGGAATTCATTACAAAACACTTTCCGGGATACAATGCAGAAACCAACCAATAAATAAACTCTAGGAATAAATGTGTCTTCAAGATGCATGCAGAAAGGACCCCGGATGCTTTCATGGTGGAATAGACAGGGGAATTATCATTGTTCAATACAACTTGTTGATGGAATGGAAGATGAATTATTGAGGTTGCAGTGTCTTGAAAGTCTCCCTCATTATCCATGAGAGGAATGTGACTCGATGAACCAGATAAGGAAGACCTTTTAGCCTTGATTAAAAAAGGTGTTGAAGGAATACTCGTGCAAGGTGACTAAAACTGAAAGGTGACGGGAAGGAGAAATAGGTCAAAACACGATAAACTGCGAAGTATTTTGATAATGAAATGAAAAACACCCCTAAATAGGTGGCGCGGTTTTTGTGTTAAATGTCTATGCAACGTGTCACTTGACCATTGGACTAATTTGAAATGGAAAACAGTTGTTCTCCATTCAACATATGACGTCACTGTGGGGGGTCTTGGGGTACGGCTGCAAACTCCAGCTTGTGCCCCCACAGTTGATATCTGTCGTTGATCTTCATTGCCTCCGCAGTCAACCCAGTCAACTGCAGGGGCACCCCTTTCCATTAACTCTCGCGCTATTAGTGCCCGCGGGTTGGATCATTCGGTTCATACTTTTAATAACAACACTCTCCGCCTTATGAATTGATCGACGTTTAAACTGATATGAAACTCGCTTGTACAAAGTTTAAAATAGTTAAACTTTAATACATCAAACTTAAAACATTTTTCTTTTTATGCCAAAGTATAAAACTTTAACATATTTTCTTTTCTTTCAATTTCAGATTTTTTAGTATTTTTAATATAAAATTAAAAGGATATGCAGATGATCCACAACATCTGGCTCCACCTGGGGATAGTTTTTTTGCCACGAAACACTAAGAACCTGTAGATCAGTGCCTTCACTTCAGGCATGGAGTCAAAAATTTCTTGATGAAAAATATACAATGATAGAAAACCGAATATGCACAATGATGAAATAACTGTTTCTAGTGTTGAAAATAGTGTTTCAAATACTGCTCATTAACAGACAGTTCTACTGCTTCTTTGTCAATACTTTCCAACATGAAAGTGTTGTTTGCTCTGGCTTCAATGATTTTATATGGACCATACCATAAAGGATCAAATTTTCCATGCTTCCCTTTATCCTCTCTTCTTGTATCCCATCTTAGTACCAGATCTCTATTCTGCAACATGATTTCTTTTTCTTTTCTATCGAAAATGGACTTCATTTTCTCCTAATAAGTGACCAAATTGTCCCTAACCTTATTTCTACTTTCACTTAATTCCATCACTTTATTCATTATTCTAATCAGGGCATTAGGTTCCTCTTGAGCATCTTGAAGGAAGGATATTACTGGCCTTACTAATTGAGTAGGAAACAATGCCTAGGTACCATATACTAATTCATAAGGTGACTTACCAGTGGATCTCCTAGTAGTTATCCTCACTGCCCATAAAGCAAAGACCAGCTTTGAATCCCAATTCTTTTGGTTCTCATTTATTGTCTTCTTCAAGATTGTCACCAATGTTTTATTAGAGGATTCTACTAATCCATTTCCTTGAGGGAGATATGTTGTAGAATGGGACAATATCACATTATAAGTTTGAAAAAAGTTTACCTGGCTGAGTTGAAGACTTGAGCATTATCTGTAACAATTCTCACTGGACATCCAAATATGCTGAAAATATTTTCTTCCAAAAATTTCATTACAACCAAATCATTTTCTTTTCTGGAAGGGACTGCCTCTACCCATTTTGTAAAATAATTAGTTGCAGTCAAGATCCATTTAAATTTCCCACTTGATGGTGGATTTATTTCCCCAATGAAATCCAATCCCCATTGTCTGAAAGGTTCTTCAACAAAAACAGGGAGAAGAGGTAAAGGAGCTAACCTTTTCTTTTCTGCAAACAACTGACATTTTTGACAACTTCTAACCGTCCTGTATATGTCCGCAAATAAAGAGGGCCAATAAAAACCTGATTTAAGAATCTTATGATAAGTTACCTTCCAACTGTAATGACCTCCACATAAGCACTCATGATACTCTTTAATCACTTCTATGGTTTCTTCTTCTGTTAGACATAACAGCAACACACCAGAAGGATCTTTCTAATACAACCTAGCTTCAATTACAACATAAGATTGAGCTTTAAGTTTCAAGGCTCTATACCTGGCTCTGTTAATTAAAGGTGGACAAGAAAGGAAACACAGATAATGAATAATATCTTTGTACCAGTTTGAACAGAGGAATTTATACTTAATTGTTGCTTTTGTCTGAATGTGATTTGATTCTTCAGTGACTTCTTCTACAGGTGCAAGTAAGTTGATTCCCAAAGCTTGGAAATTAGATTATGTTAAAAATTTAGCCAGTCCTAGTCCTTTGACTAGCTTTGTTGGTTTGATGTCCAAATCACACTCTTGGATTTTAGCAATCCATTTCCCTCTTTTCCCTTCAACATCACTCTGTACTAATACATCCTTTACAACAGAATTAGGTACATATGCTACAATTTGAGAATGAAGTATATTAGTTCTGAAAGCCTTCAATGACTTAACGAGAGCATATACTTGTTTCTCCAAGATATTATACTTCAGTTCTGCATCTTGAAGGACTTTGCTGAAAAACGCTACAGGCTGCTCACTTCCTTCTTCATTTTTTTGTAGTAGTACAGTAGCAATTGTAGAAGAAGATGCAAATGAGAAAATTTGAAATGGCTTCAAGTAATCTGGACTGATTAAAACAGGAGCTTCTTGGAGAGCTTCTTTAATTCTTCCGAAATATTCCCTTTCATCTTTATCCCACTTTAATTCAACATCATTTTTCAACATATATATTATTTTCCAGACAATCTCAGCATAATTTGGGAAAAATATTCTCAGAAAATTGATTTTTCCAAGAAATTGTTGAATATCCTTCTTACTTCGAGGCAATGGAATTGTCTGTATGGCTTCAACCCTTGCTGGATCAATCTTTACTCCTTGCTTTGAAACTATATGGCCTATCAATTTTCCTTCTTCTAGGGAAAACAAGGATTTTCTAGGATTCAATGATAATCCATATTTCCTTCATTTTAAAAGGGCTTTCTCCAAATGTTCTAAGTGTTTATCATCAGAACTTGAAAAAATTGTAACATCATCAAGATAAATAACTACAAATTTGTCCCTTACAAATGCAATATCCATTGCCCTTTGGAAAGTAGCTCCTATATTCATGAGTCTGAATGGCATCCTGGCATACATGAATGTTCCCTAGGGTGTAGTGAAAGGAATTTTCTTTTGATCTTCCTTCTCCACAGCAACCTGATTATTCCCAGAAAAACTGTCAACCATAGATAACCTATATGCTCTAGTTACTTTCTGCAAGACAAATTCTATCTTTGGCAAAGGATAATTATTCTTTAGTGAAGCTCTATTCAAGTTTATGAAATCTACACATAGTCTTATCTCTCTATTTTTCTTCCTGACTGGTACAAGATTAGAAATCCAATCTGAATCTCTTAGAGGAACTATAATCTTTGCTTGTAAAAGTTTTTTTACCTCTTTTTTAATTGGAACCAGCAATAAGGGGTTGATTTGTTTGAGCTTCTATCTATGAGGCTTAATCCCATCTTTCAATGGAATTTTATGCTGAATAATACTTTTATCATAAGTTTTTAGATCTTCATATGACCATGCAAATACATCGATAAACTGCTTGAAAATATCTATGTACCTCTCTTTGTATTCCTTTGGAACTCCTTTGGATAGTTTGACTATTTTAGGCTCATGTTGAGTTCCTAAATTATAGTCCTCCATTTCTCCATCTTGGGCTACCTTTTTTTGGTTTACTGCCACATCGTTAGCTTCAAAAAGTCTTTCAAGAGGTACTCAACCTTTGGATAAAATATTATCTTTCAACTGAATTATCTTCTGGTCTCCAATTGTCTGCTTCATATTTCTAGACATTTCACCTTGATCACTTTCATCCACTTCTAAATCAATTTGACTGTCTTCAAAATTTCCAATCATCGTCAAGAACTGATTGATCTTCTCATCATCCTCAAATACTTTCCAATGATTTACATTATCAGGGATTGATGGCCTATGTCTCAACTCAATCTCATATCTCAACCTTGGATTGATTGGTGGTTTGAATGTACTAGCTGCAATTGCTAACAAATCTTCCATTCTATTCTCCTCACTTGGAATAAACTGTAAATTAAAGGCCTCAAAATAATTTTCAATTAGATCCCATACCTCATTTATATAGGACCTTAATCTGGGATGCTTAGTCTGACACCAATTTTTAATTTTCCTTACGATCAATTCAGAATCACCAAAAACAGAGATAGACTGAATTCCCATTTGTTTAGTTGTTTGCAGACTTAAAATCAATGCTTCGTATTCAGCTACATTATTAGTGGATTCAAATTTCAGTTTTAAAGAAAAAAGGTGCAAGGTTACCTTTAGGAGATACAAATATGAATCCAGCTCTAGTGCCCTCCCTTGAAAATGTAGCATTGAAATAAAACTTCCAAAGCTTATTTGACTACAGCTCCTTATGTATAATGGCTAAAGGGAGCTGATTTTGTGAATCTTCAACAAATTCTGCATCCTCATGCAATATGAAACAAGAGAGATCTCCTTATCTTGCCCATAGATGGGGGAATTACTTGCATCTTTCTTGGTAGTAGTTTTCAGAAACCTGGTTTCTCTGTATAACCTCCTTTCCACCCCATTAAAAACAAGAATGATGGCATATGTGAAATCTAATTTCAAAACTCCTCCAAGTTTTGCCCCCTAAGATCTAGACAACAACATACCAAATCTGGCTGGAATATCTACTACTACCACATCCATCATAATACTCTTAGCTGGAATTTGGGCTAAGGAAACAACCATATCCTTGATAAGACCCACACACTTTACCCTTTTTGAATCAAAGGAATAAAGGTCTCTATATGGCTTGGTAATTTTCAAATTTAACTCTTTCATCACAGACATCGGCATTAGATTATGTGAGGCACCAGAATCTAGCATACAATTATGTAAAATGAAGTCATGTAACAAAACTGATATATAAAAAGGTGGAACAAAAGAATCTACCACTTCAACATGAGGTCCAAAAGTAACCATTGGTTTTTCCTCTTGTAGGTTCACTATATCACCCACCTCATTAGACTAAGATAAATTAATAAACTCTGCAATTTATTTCTTATAACCAGGGGTTTTGACCAACTCAAGAAGTGGTACTTGAATCTTCACTTTTTCTAACTCTTTTGACAAAATGAAAGTTTGATTTTGTTTTTTCAACTTTTCAGGTTCTTCTTGGTTTCTATTTGAATCTGCAACTTGATCAGAAATAGTAACAATCTTCTCCAACATATTAGGATCATTATGTTTTATTTGGGAAGCATCAGCTTGCTGTTTTTCTTTTTCTTTTTCTTGATTCATGGGCCGTTTCCCCTTGTCTGAATTTTTAATTTGTTTTTTCTGTAGTGGAATTGCCGTTGGAGTAGGTACTAATTCTAACTCTTTCTCTTCATCAACTTGAGTTCTCAATCTCTTTTTTGACCTCAAATCATATTTTTTATGCAATTCGGATTGCATAAAATCAGTAAATTGTTTATAGTAATCATCCATTTCTTCTTGATCAAATGAGATATCATTTACTTCACTTTCCTCTTCATATTCTTTTTCAATTTCTTCTTCTGATTCACCATCCTCGATATACACAACATAAATTTGATCTTCATCTTCCTTTTAATTATCATCAACAGAACGTGATGGTGCTGCCTCTATATATAAAGGTGCTTGCACTTGATCCTGATCCTTTCTTGCTCTTTGCAAAATCTGCAGGGGCTGTTTTCTAAACTGAGGATTAAAAACCCCTCTGTTCTATTTTGCAGGTTTATTGTTGTATATTTCCAGCTTTACTAGTTTATTTGACAAATTTTTAATGACCTTTGTCATATCATCTATCCTCCGATCTTGAGATGAGGCTCCTTCTTTATCTTGAAATTTCCCAGCAGCTGACATATTTGCCTCAATCTCTAAGGCATCAGTTTGAATTTGTTCAAGAGTGGGGGATCTTCTTTCTCTCAATGTAAAACTGAAATCCGACTCAAATGCTCTAGCAAAAACAACCTTTTCTCCAACAGGAGGAGGTTTCATTTCCGCAGGAAAACTATTGTACAACTTATTAAATCTTTCACAAAATCACTCATACTTTCATTTGATTTTTTCTTTATAGCATTAAATTATGTTAAAGAATAATCATGGTCCCTTTTTTCTCCCCATCTCTAGATGAACTGTCTTTCTAATTCATTCCAATCATTAATTGAACCATTGGTAATCCTTTGAACCATTTTCTTGCCTCTCCATTTAGAGAGTATACAAAAAGTCTCATCACAACATCTAGATGTCCTACATTAAAATTCTCAGCAAATGTGCAGAACAAGGGCAAGTGTTGTTCTGCAATTATTTCATCTTCACCAGTAAATCTAGGGATCAAATTGAGGTACTCCTAAGGCATTGCATTCATTGGTTGGGATAGACTTCATGGTGCATATGTATTCACCAAGAAAGCTGGGGCTGCCATGTTTATGCCCTGATTAACTGCTCCTTGAGAGGGGGTAAAATGGATACCATTTGTAGGTGGGGATGAATGAGGTGGAACAACTAATATAGGGATAGGTGTATGAATAATAGCAGAAGAACTGGAAACTATAGGAGGCTAAGTTTCTATAGGAGGAAATGATACAAACTAAAAAGATTGTTCTTCTAATGTTGTTTCTTGGAAATGAATGGGTGAAAGTGAGGATTCTTTTTCTAGGAAACTGAGTTTTTGAGAAATATCCTTGCATGAAAATGTATGTGAATTTCTGCCTAGTGCAAGCAGTGTGGCATCAGGTGTAGAAAATATTTTTGTTTTCTGGCCCTTCTTTGAAACTAGCTTTTCTGGATCAGATAAAATAGGAGCTTTTTGCTGAGAGGTATCTGACCTTGTGTGAGACCTCTTAGGAGCCAGAATTATTTTAAAGAAGCACAACTTATTATTTCCTCCTCTCTGAACAACCAAAGGAAATATGAACAAAACCTTGGGAAAACTTTGAATCTTCACTCCCCGGCAACGATGCCAATTAATGTTGTACCTTAAGAGACAATCCCTTAGCTGTGATAAGGAATCAGTGCTTAAGACATTTTATAATTATGTCACTAATTTTATGTCTCTGTTTTATTAACCTTCAATTATTTATAATCACACCCTTAAATACTAAATACTATGAATGATTTGCAATGCTACCACCTGTTAATGTTGAATGAATTGACTGGAAGAAAATGTAAGGTGAAGTTCAAACTGATATGCCACTTTATACAGAAAATACCATCCCAAACTTCAGAAGAAACATGTGAAAGAAATAGTTAAAACAAAGGAGCGCCTATTAAGGTTTTTAACTCTTATACACAGAAGTAAGAAGAGACCTGCTGCTCATAGCTTTGTTTTATTCATAGAAGGAAATACATAATGAAAACTGGAATACATTTCAACACAAAAAAATTTCTAGAAACTTTCTCACTCATTCATTAATCTTTTAATCTTTGAGTACAAAATATTTGTCCAGGAGCTCCAAAACTCGGAACCTTCCTTCCTCTTGGAAATTACATTAAATACAATAAAAAGAAGTTTGGAACTGCTATAACCAATTCTAACTACCAAAACTACTTCATGACTTCGAAGGCTGTCTATTACATGCCTTGAAAATGTCTTTTAACAATTACATTGACTTCAAAAAATAACATAAAGTAAATATCCTAATCTATAGGAATTGTTGACGAAGTGGCTTCTTTTCCTTGATTAACTGATTTGTCTTTCTTTGTTGCTGATCCCTTTGGCAAGTCAATAGTCCAGGCTCTGCGCTTTTTCCATATTTCCACCTTCATCTTGGATGAATGTGTCAAATTGTGATACTCCAATCTAAATGCAGTAATTCGGTCATAAGATGGCCTTTCAGAGAAAAGAGTTTTTACCATCCACAAAAGTTGAAAATGTCTTTGCAAGAAGTTGACCATCGTCTCTCCTTTTAGTACCTGAGTCTTCTCATGCCTGTTGTCAATCTTGCTTTTTGTCATCACTAGTGAATTCTCATAAGAGCTCCATGGCAGAAGATTCACCTCAGCTCCCCAACATGATGGCAAGCCTACCCTTGTCATTTTATCAAAATATTTATCAAATTTATCTACTACTTTGATTTCTATTAATTTCTTTTCTCTAGCCTTTCTGTGATCATTCCTGATAATCATTTTATTAATTTCCACTGCATACAACATTATATCCAACATATCATTCTCCTTTAATTCCTCATCTAATTTGGAATTGATATAATCAATAAATCTTCTAGCCCAAATGGCTCTATTAATCCCTTTCCTCTTGTCAAACATAATCGGTTCTTCACATTCCATAATAAGGCTCTTTTCTTGTGCAATAATCATTAGGAAGAACCAATTTGAATTCATTTCTGAGATGATATCAGTCCAGATGATATCCTTAGCTTGTATTAATGACACAATACCTTTCATTCTTTCTTTGAGATTCTTGATCTCAGCTTCAGCATTTCTGAAATCCATTTTGTACTTATCTGTTTCGGTTTCCATGACCTTCATCAATTTTGTAACAACCTCTAAATCTGTTTGAGCCTTCTTTCTGTCTCTCTCAGCCATCTGCAACTTAGTATTTAATTGAATAACTTGTGCTTGAGGATCTGCATCACTTGTAGGAAAAACAAAAGTACAATTATGATTATCAATGTGATTTTGTAAAGAAATTGCAGTCTGCTTCACTTTGGAAAGTTCTTCATCCTTCTGCATAAGTTGCTGCAACAACTTCTCTTTTTCCCTCTCTACCTCTCCAATCTCTGCAGCCATCGAGTGTTCACCACTAGGTAACCTCAATTTATTCCTTAATGTAGATATCTCTACTTCAGCACTTTGCAAGACTTTCTAAACAACAGTCTTGTCACTAGGGACTACACCAATCTTAATAATAATCTTCTTCAACTCTTCATTTTGGACTGTTAAGGCTCTTGAATTGGCCTTTTATAATTTCAATTGTTTGATAACTTTCCCTAACATGTTTTCAGCTTTAACTGCGATTGAATTTGTCTTTGTGAGATCATTAACAATCAATTTCCCAGTCTGCATATGAAAATTCATTTTTTCCATTAGTGGAATATTTTTTACATCCATAGTCACATTTACAGTATTGAAACTGTTTGAGGACCCAATTGAATTCCTATGGGATGTGACAGAGCAATCCTGAATTGATCTTTTTCAAGATCCATTACGGTCGACAACATTTTCTGATCGGTAGTAACCTGATGTTCTGCTTGGTCCTCCATACTGGCATTCATTCTCTGATTTCTCTCTTCAATTTGAGAAAACATCTGTTTTATGAAGGGTACATGTTCATGAGAGGATTCTTGACCTCCAGGGGAAGAGGGAGCATTCTTCTCTTCACCCAAATGCAAGGAAAAACCAGGTGAATTAGAGGAATGATCTTTAGCAAATTTTGTCCTTTTCTCATCTCTTGGTGTCTCATCATCCAAGTCAATAACAACTTCTTTACCTCTTTTATTTGCTTTCTCAGTTATAATAGGAGTTTGAATTCTTGTATTTATTGAACTTATTTCTTCTTTGTTTGCCGCCTTTTCTTGCTCAGGTCTACTTTCATGAATAAAAGCCGAGTATCTGTTCTCAATTCTTCTTCGTGAAATTATACCATGGGGATCATAAGCCCATTTTTCTCCTAGTAACAAATGTGATTCCTCCAACAGTTTTGTTACTTCTTTAAGCACCTACCTCATATTAACTATGAAAGGTCCCACACTCATAGGAAATTTATACATATGGCTCTTCTTCATAGGAACAAAGTGCACATTATCAACATTCAGGCTCTGTCTTATAAATTCTAAGGCGAAAAGCCTCATTGGTACAAATGTTGGGAGCCTGTAAGGTTCAACAGCTACTCCATACAACCTTATTTCTGAATATTCTTCCAACACAAACCAGTCCCCAAATTTACAGCTAGTTCCCAAATGTATAAACTCCTAGGCTTTGGGTAAAAAACAGGGGGGATGAACTCCATTCAAAATTTTATATGCAATGGGCATATACTGACTAGAAAAATCAAATAACCCCTCTTCATTTTGCTCCCTTCTAATTATATCTATCTAGAATACAACTAACTGTCTTTTCTTGTTTACATCCATTATATTTAGACCTAACTGCATGAATTCTTCAACATTTTGGTATAAAAATAAATAGAAAATCAGTGAGGGAAATTTAAAAGAACCTGTCAGTGAGAGACTCATCAACTGCGAATTTACTACTTCTTGCCAAAAGGATGGAATATCCAGGACCGTTCTTGGCTTCATCATCATGGCAAAAATTCCCAGGACTGACTTGTTCACTGCAACGTCGTCTTCTTTGCCCAAGATTTTAGCAATACCGCTTAATATGGGTTGAGTGTCTTCGTTGAAAACTTCCATAGCGAATTCTCCACATTCTGGCTGAAACTGCTTCATATTGGGCTTCAAATGGAACATAAATTTACTGAATTCTTCTCCTGCAAGGCTTTCATAGTAAGTAACTAGTGAATCTTTTGAAAATTTAACTGATGGTTCGGCTTCAGGAAAACACAAGGCTTGGCGGATTAATTGGGTAGACACCTACAGAACGTTTTCCCATTAGGAATTCATTACGAAACACTTTCCGGGATACAATGCGGAAACCAACTAATAAATAGACTCTGGGAATAAATGTGTCTTCAAGATGCATGCAAAAAGGACCCCAGATGCTTTCATGGTAGAATAGATAGGGGAATTATCATTATTCAATACAACTTGTTGATGGAATGGAAGATGAATTACTGAGGTTGCAATGTCTTGAATGTCTCTCTCATTATCCATGAGAGGAATGTGACTCGATGAACCAGACAAGGAAGACCTTTTAGCCATGATTAAAAAAGGTGCTAAAGGAATACTTGTGCAAGGTGACTAAAACTGAAAGGTGATGGGAAGGAGCAATAGGTCAAAATGCGATAAACTGCGAAGTATTTTGAAAATAAAATGAAAAACACCCCTAAATAGGTGGCGTGTTTTTTGTGTTAAATGTCTATGCAACGTGTCACCTGACCATTGGACTGATTTGACATGGAAAAAAATTGTTCTCCATTCAGCATATGATGTCACTGTGAGGGGTCTCGGGGTACGGCTGCAAACTTCGGCTTGTGCCCCCGCAATCGATATCCGCTGTTGATCTTCATCGCCTCCACAGTAACCCCAGTCAACTGCGGGGGCACCCCTTTCCATTAACTCTCGCGCTATTAGTGCTCGTGGGTTGGATCATCCGGTTCATAATTTTAATAACATCACTCTCCACCTTATGAATTGATCGACGTTTAAACTGATATGAAACTCGCTTGTACAAAGCTTAAAACAGTTAAACTTTAATACATCAAACTTAAAACATTTTTCTTTTTATGCCAAAGTATAAAACTATAATACTTTAGCATATTTTCTTTTCTTTCAATTTCATATTTTTTTTTGTATTTTTAATATAAAATTAAAAGGATATGCAGATGATCCACAACACTACCAATGAATCAACACCCAAAGATATTGCTTCTGAGAGTAGATAAATGACTGTAGTGTATTCTTCTATGTTATTGGAAGCAGGACCAATGCAAACCTCTCTTGAAACTAACAACTGACTAGATGGATAATAAAGTACCCAAGCCGCAGAAGCTAAGTCCCGAGTGTGTCTACTAGCACCATCGGCGAAACCATAATGACTCATGATATCCAATACAACCTGCAAAAGCAGATCAAAAAACATCACCATCACCTCATAGACCGAAAACTCAGACATGTACAAAAACAAATACAAAAATATATACAAAAAGGAAGATGCCAAGTCGAGTCCTAGGCATAATACCTTTTTATATAGAGCCCATTTCTGGGCTCTACCAACTGATTTCCCTCAAAATCCACCAAAATATAAGCTCCTATACTGATTCCACCTGATTATAGTAGGGATTTCCTCTTGTATCTTGCGACAACAGAATCTACTATCAGTATGGTTCTGGTTCAAGAGGATGATGCTCTTGCAGAGAATGTTATATACTACCTTAGTTGAGGTTTGGTAGGGCCTGAACTCCGATATTATCCATTAGAGAAGCTTTCTTTAGCAAATGTCCATGTTGTGCAGCAGCTCAGACATTATATTCTCCTACGAAAAAGTTATGTTTTGGTAGCAGTCAATCCATTTCAGTTTGTTCTCAGCAGGCGAGTGATTGGGGGAAAATAAAATCGGTGGATTGTGATCTTGTAGGAATTTGATCTTGAGTTTATGTCTGCCAAGTACAAGAAATCATTAGTTTCCGCAGAGTTAATTTCTAAGTTTCCTTGTGGAGAGGAGATAGTTTATGATGAATCCTTTCCGGATGAACATATTTTTCTCATCTCTTCACATGATCCTTGGTATGGGGATCTTATTGTATATCTTCAGATTGCGAATTTTCCTTCAACTTTTTCTAAAGATGAGTGCCATAAGTTGCGTCACCTGGCTAAAAATTATTTGATCATCGGTGATAATTTATACCGTTGAGGAGTCAATTTGATCTTAAGACGATGCTTAACTCTCGAAGAAGCTGAGGTTGTGCTGAATGATTGCCACAGTGGAGCTTGTGGTGGTCACTTATCCGGGCTTGCTACAGCCCAAAAGATCTTGCATGCTGGATACTTTTGGCCTTCAATTTTCAAATATTGTATAGAGTCGGTCAAATGGTGTCATCCGTGCCAAGTGTAAACTCGAAAGATGCATGCTCATCCAGCTCCACTCTTCCCAGTTGTCACTATCGGTCCTTTTACAAATTGGGGTATTGATTATACTACTTGTAACCCGCCTTCAGCTAAAGGTCACAAGTACATTATTGTAGCAGTAGACTACTTCACGAAGTGGGTCGAGGCTATGCCTACTTTTGGGAATGATGGTGAGACAACATCTCTTTTTCTCTTCAATCAAGTTATTTCTCGTTTTGGTATTGCTAAAGAGATTTTCATTGATCATGGCAGTCATTTTCAGAATAACATGATGGTTGAGTTAGCTCTCAAATTGGGTTTTTGGCTTGAGCATTCATCTCCTTATTATCCTCAAGCCAATGGGCAAGTGGAAGCCATGAACAAATCCTTGAAGACCATTCTTCAATGGACAATTGATAAAGCTATATCTAGTTGGCATATTATGTTGTATCCTACGCTTGGGGCATACCAGATGTTAGTAAAAATTCCAACTGGTTTTACTCCGTTTCAACTAGCTTACGGGTTGGAATCAATATTTACCATCGAGTGTGAGATTCATTCTCTTAAGTTGGTTGTAGAACTTCTTCTTGACACTTCTAGTCTCGAAGAATGCCTCCATTTGGAACATCTTGATGAGCAGCATCGAGATGTCGCCACGATGAACAAAGCACATAAGAAACAGGTACAAGTTCAGTATGATAAAGTGGTCAAACCTAGGTTTTGATAAACACCATAGATGAAAAGTGGTGATGTGATCTGCCAGATCCTCTCCATTCTTTCCTTCAAACTTTGGAATGTCAAAAGGTAGTTTGGTGGGGACCGGAGGCCACCACGGACTATATCGGATTGGATCATTAGTCAATTTCGACAAATCTGGAAAGTTTAATGTTGCCAGAAATGGTAAATGAAGAGGAGCATGGGAATTCCATCCCTAATAGGATGAATTTCCCACATTCTGAAAAGAATACCCTGGATTTGATGAGGCACCAGGTTGCCAGAAAGTGTTCGTAGAAAACGTTGGCCATAGGAAAATCTTTGTTACCCAGCATTTGGAGAAGGACCCCCTCCCAACATGGAGTTACTATAAACAGGACTAGTTCTCCCCACTGAAGTAGGAATGAAGAAGAAACCCCCTGGTAGGGATTCCATTTGAAAAAGGAGAAAAAGCATGATAAGCACTAGACAAAGAGATAGGAACATTCCCTTGGTGACCAATGAGAAAATGATTAACTGCCCCTACTACTGTAAAGATAGGGTTCCAACACATGAAGGTAGTAGAAATTTAACCTCCAAAACATGGATTAAAATTCTGAGTCTGGGAAGTAAAAGGAAAATACCCTAAGGAAGGATTTGAGTGAGGAATATGCCCACTTCCAAAGGGGAACCCTTGAAAAGAATCTGATCCACTAGCTATAGAGGAGATGGGTGTGGATGCAATTGCAGCAGTAGAAAAGAAAATGGAGGAATTCCACTAACGGACATTCCGAAACAAAAGGGACCAGATTGAGAAGCTTGTGCTTGGTTATAACCAGAGCCAAACATAGCAGCACTAGAAGCAATCAAAGATATAGCAATAGTGCCTCCTCCTTCAACTTTAGAAGGAGTCTGAATACTTGCAGCATTCACAACCGAAGTTGTGTTCCTAGTCGTGGCCATCAAAAGGTAAGAATGTGATGGATAAGGACTCTCAGGTCTTTTAGACTCAATTCCGGTGTACTCGCTGATAAACAAAGAACTAGAAGGAAGAGGAGACGGAAGTGATTCAGGAGATTGAGGTACTTCCTCTACTTCTACTTCTTCCTCTAGAAATAAAACTCTCGAGGTGGGTGGAGTACTCCAGGAAAAATTTTAGGGGCGAATTTTAGCCCAAAGGCGAATTTTAAGGGATTTTAAATTTTAATATGGCAAATTATTTTATATAAAACCCATTTTCTATAGTTTAATAAAATTAGCCCAATAATTATTTTAAAAATAATTAATTATTAAATATTAGCGGACCAAAAAAAGGCGCATAAAACTGAAAAAATGAAATCCGCCTCCGATTTTTTTTGGTTGGAGAAGATTTCCATGGCATTTGCCTAGATTTACAGGGTCGGAGAGAGGGGTTAGAATGATTCACCCCATTTTTTCACTGGTTCACCGGAATTTATTAGAGGTGGTTGGGGCTTTGTGTACAGGCTCGCCGATCTTCTTGTTGGCTGAGTGAGGGACTTGACCGACTCTCTCTGGTCTGTTAGGCCTTCGTTTTTGACCTATGCAGGGTGGTTGGATTCAAGGGATAGGTGCCTTGGGCTCAGATGTGGTGGATATGCTCAGTTGCACGCATTGACGAGGGAAACTGGTTCCACGACAGCTGGTGAAAAGGGGGAGACAATGCAGAATGTTGTGAAAACATGTGCTGAATTGGGTGCCCCTCTTATTGGAAGACAGGGAGGACTGTTAAAAGATGCGGTTCCTGTGAATAATGTGGGTAGAACAATGCGACGAGTGCCAAAAAAATTCAATGGTATATGGGCAACGCTGAAAAACCACAGAAACTGGATGATGACTTGGTCATAACCTCAACAGAACGCCTAGGGCCTGATCCGAGTGTTCTTTCCAAAGGAAAGATCGGGGATATTAAGGTCCTTTTCCTCAGGAATCAGTGTGCCAGAGACCGTGGAAGATAGTATGTCAATGTTGCCACCAGCATTTGGGTCAGTTGGTACGGATCACGACGTTAAAATATCTCCTTTAGTTAAAGAGAATTGGTCTGTTCCTGCATTCTGGAATTCTCCGCCTCCAAGTTCCCTACCCCTGCCAAAGTTCTTTGTTCGACAAAATGGGAATTCGACAACTGCACAAGTCAGAGTTGATACATCGGCAACAAGAGATCTTAGGCGTCTGTTGGGTCTAGAGTAAGAATCTGTGTGTTTTTACCTTTAGAGTAGTTTAGGCAGATGTTAATATTACTGATCTTCTTTTACGTATTCAGCATAATGGTTAATCGTAGGGACATGACATGGTTACGATCTCCTCATTTTTTCCAATGGAATCTACCTTGATCAGATTTTAGCAATTTAGTAACTATTATATATAGTATTGCTACTTTTTGTATATAGCCAAGGCTAGGTAGGAGGACGGGTAAGAGTAGTTATTCTCTACTTACAATGGCTGATTACTCTAATGGCATTGAGGGGATGATTTAAATGGCATACCTCAAATATAGTGTCAGAAGATATTTTTGGAAGATGCTTACCTGTATGAGGGACAGCTACAGAGCTTCCTTATGCAGGTTAAGTCGGTATGATTCTCATGTCTGGAACATGCTACTATTCTGTTTGGCATTTATTGATCCCCTGGGCTATAAGAGATTTCAGCTTTTTATATTCCTAGTAGTGATGTCAAGTAAGGTCCTAGCAGATATTTGAAGGTGTTGGATCAACTTGAAGATTTTTTAGTATGAACTGTAAATGGACTGCTATCTTGGTCACTCAATTAAAATCTTACTCCATGCTGCTCTATTTGCAGCATGGAGAAGGCCAAGTTATCTATGGTGTACAGCTACCGTCATGGATTCAGAGGCTTTGCAGCTAAAATATCAGATACCCAGGCAACGACTATGGCCAGTGAGTAATTTCACTGTCGTGACCACCAACTTTAGATCAGTTCGTCAGGAATTGATGGGCTAAGCTAATTTTTATTCTGGTTTCCTGAACCCATATGTTATGTGTTTCTGCTCCCATTACAAAAAGGACTGGTTTTTTTTCTAAATAGTTGTCTTCACAGTATCCTTTTGATTTGCAGAGATGCCTGGAGTTGTTTCTGTATTTCCCAACAAGCTGAGAAAGCTCCATACAACCCATTCTTGGGAATTCTTAGGCATGCCATATGGCAATTCTTTGGGAACCCCAAATGACTCTACTAGACCTCAAGAGGACGTCATCATCGATGTCATAGACACAGGTACCATTAATTCAAAAACCCTGGTTATTATGTCCTCAGTTTATTTTTCCTTTTGGCGGGAAAACACCCTTTTGGGCAAGACACTAGCAAGCCAGAAAACTTCAGCATTGAACCTGCATCCAAAATATTTCCATTCTGACACAATCACCCTGCACTTGCACCTGGACCTCTACGCTTTCCTTGGACAAACCACCCGGATTTGTTCTCTATGATATATAACAAAAAATTGGGCACATTACTGGTCACTCTATTTTTAGGTGGACAAATAGCAGGGAACGTATTCCATGGAATTAGAATAAGCACATAGCCAGAAATATACATTCGAAATAATGTGTATATCGTTTGAATTTCTCGATATCCTAATTTCGGACTAAACTGACGATTATTTGGAGTGATACCCTCGTGCTTAGAAGTAGAAGTATTTAATGGCAGAATCCTCTTACGGAGTCTCAATATTTACATATTAATGAACAGGTATATGGCCTAAATCCCCAAGCTTCAGCGACCATCTGATGTTTCCAATCCCTTCACGTTGTAAGGGAGTATGACAAAGTGGTGAACAATTTCCTAATTCAACATGCAACAGGTAAAATGTACTCCATTGCAGTTCAAATTGCTGCATGAATTCTAACAGCCTTGTGATATAGCGATATTTTTGTTAGATATTTGAAGAAATATCACTGACAATTACATGACTTATTTCAGTAAATTGATTGGTGCTAGGTATTATTTGAATGGACTGGAGGCTGAGAAAGGGAAACGTTGAAAACAGTGAGTTCAGGGGTTAACAGAGAATATAGATCTGCAAGAGATAGCGCAGGGCATGGAAGCCATACTGCTTCTATTGCAGCTGGAAGATATGTGAGGAATATGAATTATAGTGGTTTAGGAGCTGGAGGTGCCTGGGGGGGAGCTCCACTAGCTCGAATTGCAGTATACAAAACATGCTGGGAATCTGGATGTTATGATTCAGACATATTGGCAGCATTTGATGATACCATCAAAGATGGAGTGGATATCTTATCTCTTTCATTAGGTCCTGATCTTCCTGAAAGTGACTACTTCAGTGACGCAATCTCAATGGGCTCATTCCATGCAACATGAAATGGAATTACTGTTGTTTGCTCAGTTGGGAATGATGGGGGTTCTGCTTCTACAACAAATCTGGCTCCCTGGCTTATTACAGTGGCTGCTAGCTCTACAGACAGGGACTTTATTTCTCTCATCAAATTAAGCCGGAATAATTCTACCTACCATGTAAGCTCTAATTCTTCTCATGATCAACCATTACCCAGGAGAACCATGGTTATTACTTCAGGGAACAATATCTCCTCATAAATTAACAACGATTACCAATTGCATGTTAACCCAAAGGCAATAACGCCAACAATTCTCCTTCATGATTCAGTTTTCTGATTTTTACTCTCAGATAGCATCCTCATCATCTTGCACAAGTAAGTTACATTACAAGATATTTAAATTTCTTCTGGTAATAGTGTAGTATTGTTCTCCATTTCTTCAACTGAATTTCGTAGGAGACACATTGTCCTCTAGTGTTTGCATTCACTCTCAATTCTTCAGTTATGACAATTCCATATTTCTGGACTTCGTCTTATTGTGGTTCCATGGGTGGAATTATTCCTCCATGTACGCGAGTCCAGTGAGCCTCTTGCCTGATAGTTTCATTCCTGTAAATATTTGTAAAGGAAAAACTTCATATTTGTTTTCTAGAGTTGTCACCATTACACAATTTATTTCATATGGGAAGGTAAGTGAGTCCCTCCATAATAGAATATCGTATATTTGCAAAATAAATTACTCAAAAATGTGATAAAAAATTTAACCCACACGAGAAGAAGTGGATAACAATAATCTGTAATTGTCAGGTGAGAGTCTGAATATAGCAAAGATGAATGCGCCTACGGAGCTATTGTCTGTGGCAAATGCACATGCAAAATAATTCACTCCTTACCAATCGAGGTATCTCAGGATATAATCAGGCATATTGAAGGCAGTGCTTATTTAGTACCAGATCATTCTGTCTACTATGATCGATGGATGAGCTGTAACCCTCTGGCTTTTCGTGGTGGATTGTGCAGCTTCTGTCTAAACAGCTCTTTAGATCCTTCTAAAGTGGCAGGAAAGATAATGGTTTTCTTGCATCCTGAAGACTCTTTTGAGTCAAGGATATCTAAAAGCCAAATAGTCCAAGCAGCTGGGGGATTGGGGATATTTCTCATCGATGAGATGGGCCAGAATCTTGCCATTCCTTTCATGATCCCTGGTGCGATTGTGGACAACACAGTGGGTGCTAAACTTCTTGCCTATATCAACACTACCAGGTGCATCATCTGAGCAATATGACTGCAAGCACAATCTGTCAATCATTAAAAGCTATAAATACTTATGTTTTTCTATGATAACCTATAATGACTTCACCCACATTTCATTTTTTAAGTGCCGTGAAATCAAAAGCTTGAAGAATTTTCCACAGTTTAAAAAGGGTAATAAGAAATAAATCTACCTTGGTAGGAGAAGTGCTTATCAGTAATGAGGAATTAGAAGAGCTGCATCTCTTCTAATTTTGCGAATAACAGTATCAGTCAAGATAAACCCTTTTAATGGAATAAGCAAGCTTACCTATTAAGTCTTATCCCTGCATCATATAAGCCCATTGAAAACGTAGGCTGCTCTTTTCATGTCAATTTGATTAAAGGATCCAGATAGAGTTGCTTGTTTATTTGTTTCTTACACATTTGGTTTGCTTAGATTGACCAAATGAAGAGGTTTTTAATGTCTCAACAATCTGAAACTGTGTCAGGTTTCCTAGAGCCTATATATTGCCTGCAGAAACAGTCTTCCGACTCTGACCAGCACCTCAAGTTTTAGCATTCTCCTCAAAAGGTCCAAACACACTAACACCGGACATCTTGAAGGTATGGGAAGTTGGATCTCTTGACCTCAATGCTTCAATTATCAGAAATTTCATTTGTAACCATCTGATGTTTTTCTGTTGCTTTTCTTCTTGGATAGCCTGACCTAACAGCTCCAGGGTTGAATATACTAGCTGCATGGTCACCAGTAAAGAAAGGCATGCATTTCAACCTTTCTTCAGGTACTTCCATGGCTTGTCCGCATGTGTCAGGTATAGCTGCACACCCATCTTGGACTCCATCGGCTATTAAGTCTGCCCTCATGACCACAGGTAAAGTAACGTGTACATTTTCTATCTGAAAGTAGAATCTTAAAGGTTATAAAATCTTTGAGACCTAAAATATGTGGTTTTGTGCTGCAGCTAATGTGCTGGATAAAAATAAGAAAATCATGACTGCTGCTCCACGAGGAAGGACTACAAACCCATTTGGCTTTGGAGCGGGACTTTTAAACCCTGTGAAAGTAGAAAATCCGGGACTTCTGTATGATGCTGGCCCTAAAGATTATATCAAGTTTCTCTGTGGGATTGGCTATGATAATTAATCTCTTAGGCGAGTCACAGGAGATCATAGTGTATGCACAAAGTTTCGCACAACAGCTTCCAATCTCAATTATCCTTCCATATCAATTTCAAAATTCAATGGAAACAGCTCGGTCGTCCAAACAGTGACAAATGTAGGAAACACAAATAGTACCTATATAGTGAGGGTTTCTCCACCAAGAGGAATAAGTGTCCAGGTTGTTCCAAGTGTTCTGAAATTTAACTTCTATGGCCAAAAGATTACTTTCACAGTGCAGTTAAAAAGGGTCATCCAAACTCGGGGATACGTATTTGGATCACTGTCTTGGGTAAATGGAAGACAAAGAGTAAGAATCCCTTTGGTGGTGGGTTGTTTCACCTCTTAGGACTTGTATGGGATTCACTTTAACTTGAGTTGAATCTATCCTAGAGTAACATGGAATACTGAGGGAATTGATTAGTTATTTCTAAGGAAGGAAAGATGCACAGTTCTGGTTATTTTTTTGTGACAATAAGTGTTTGCAGAATATAATTTCTCATGGATCTCCGAAGAACAATTTGGAATTGCAAGATAGAAAGCTACGGACAGTCTTTTGTAGAGACAATGAAAATGAGGATCTCTGTATAGTTTGGAGAATCTCATTTGAAATATGCTTGTCAAGATTTCTTTCAAAGTGCAGTTCAAAATGGTCATCCAAACTCGGGGATACGTATTTGGATCACTGTCTTGGGTAAATGGAAGACAAAGAGTAAGAATCCCTTCGGTGGTGGGCTGTTTTGCCTCTTAGGACTTGTATGGGATTCACTTTAACGTGAGTTGAATCTATCCTAGAGTAACATGGAATACTGAGGGAATTGATTAGTTATTTCTAAGGAAGGAAAGATGCACAGTTCTGGTTATTTTTTTGTGACAATAAGTGTTTGTAGAATATAACTTCTCATGGATCTCTGAAGAACAATTTGGAATTGCAAGATAGAAAGCTACAGACAGTCTTCTGTAGAGACAATGAAAATGAGGATCTCTGTATAGTTTGGAGAATCTCATTTGAAATATGCTTGTCAAGATTTCTTTCACAGTGCAGCTCAAAAGGGTCATCCAAACTCGGGGATACGTATTTGGATCACTGTCTTGGGTAAATGGAAGACAAAGAGTAAGAATCCCTTTGGTGGTGGGCTGTTTTGCCTCTTAGGACTTGTATGGGATTCACTTTAACGTGAGTTGAATCTGTCCTAGAGTAACATGGAATACTGAGGGAATTGATTAGTTATTTCTAAGGAAGGAAAGATGCACAGTTCTGGTTATTTTTTTGTGACAAAAAGTGTTTTCAGAATAACTTCTCATGGATCTCCGAAGAACAATTTGGAATTGCAAGATAGAAAGCTACGGATAGTCTTCTGTAGAGACAATGAAAATGAGGATCTCTGTATAGTTTGGAGAATCTCATTTGAAATATGCTTGTCAAGATTTCTTTCACAGTGCAGCTCAAAAGGGTCATCCAAACTCGGGGATACGTATTTGGATCACTGTCTTGGGTAAATGGAAGACAAAGAGTAAGAATCCCTTTGGTGGTTGGTTGTTTCGCCTCTTAGGACTTGTATGGGATTCACTTTAATGTGAGTTGAATCTATCCTAGAGTAACATGGAATACTGAGGGAATTGATTAGTTATTTCTAAGGAAGGAAAGATGCACAGTTCTGGTTATTTTTTTGTGACAATAAGTGTTTGCAGAATATAACTTCTCATGGATCTCCGAAGAACAATTTGGAATTGCAAGATAGAAAGCTACGGACAGTCTTCGGTAGAGACAATGAAAATGAGGATCTCTGTATAGTTTGGAGAATCTCATTTGAAATATGCTTGTTAAGATTTCTTTCACAGTGCAGTTCAAAAGGGTCATCCAAACTCGGGGATACGTATTTGGATCACTGTCTTGGGTAAATGGAAGACAAAGAGTAAGAATCCCTTTGGTGGTGGGCTGTTTCGCCTCTTAGGACTTGTATGGGATTCACTTTAACGTGAGTTGAATCTATCCTAGAGTAACATGGAATATTGAGGGAATTGATTAGTTATTTCTAAGGAAGGAAAGATGCACAGTTCTGGTTATTTTTTTGTGACAATAAGTGTTTGTAGAATATAACTTCTCATGGATATCCGAAGAACAATTTGGAATTGCAAGATAGAAAGCTACGGACAGTCTTCTGTAGAGACAATGAAAATGAGGATCTCTGTATAGTTTGGAGAATCTCATTTGAAATATGCTTGTCAAAATATTTGATGAAGCAGGAAAGAATGGCGTTGAAATTTATGGAGAATTCTTTTTCCTAGAAACCATCCTTGGCACAATTGCAAATAGACAGCATATCTTATATGATAAATGGTGAGATAAGCAGTGAAGTATTGGCTTGGTTTAGTTGGACAGCAATTGAGAAAATTGAAAGGAGATTAGACGTGCTTTCTTCCAAAGCACTGCACAACTTCTCCAAGGCCAAACTATTAATCCAGATTCTTTACTATTGTATTGTTTTTCAATTTGGTGTTGCCAATTTTCAATACAGAAGAATATGGTTCTTACGTCTGTAAGCCCAATTTCTCCTAAGGCAGGAATATACTTCAACTTTTGTATTACTTTTGGTCAATATTCATGTTAACCTCTTACCAATTTTTTTTAAATTAGTGGAATTGGTAATTGGTGGTTAATTCTAACTACTTTTACTATAACTTCTAAGTGATCTGCCCTGCATATAACACATAGCCATAACTTCGTAATGAAGGATTTGAACATAAAACCTTGTATTCACATTTAATTTTTTATGAACTTGCCAAGTGAAGTCACAAGGACCTGGGGGCTGTCTGCAAATAACATATTGTTGCATATTGTTTGTGAAGGATCATTCCTTTTCTTGGGTTCTACAGCATTATTTAATACTATTTAAGATGTTATCAGATGGAGAGAACTTTAATAATTGGTATTGACGATTGGAGCACTTTTTTGAGAAAAAATAATTCAGTTCAATTTTTTTCCCAATCAAGTATCCACTCTCTATTTTGTATGTTAGAGCAAGATTATTTTTTTTCCCTTATGTAATCAAGCATCCACTCTTTAGATGGTATTTCAAGGTAAGATATTTTTTTATACTGATATAATATGTCACAATATCACTTTTTGAATCTAGATGGAAAATAACAATTATTCTTTCTAATTAATAAATTAGAATGACAATTCAGTTTAATTTTTTATAATGGGTTGTCAATTACGTAACAGAGTAGTTTGGATGGCAGTTTTTTTTGAAATCTGGTAAATTTTTTTTTTTTGAAATCAGGTAGTTGGAATGTTTTATGGTGAAAATGGATTCAGCACCATCAAAAACCCCTAGAACACTCAAAATACTGCCCCTAGAACACTCAAAATACTGAAATTTAACCACTGTAATCCAGATTTTCAAAAATCTTTGCCACAATTTTTCATAATCTTACCGATCTTATTCTATTCTACAATATCAAAAACCTCCTATAATTAAGAAATTAATTTTTTTTTATAGAAAAATCAGCTAAATTTCTGTGTAAGTTCAGCTAAATTTTTGTGTTTCTTGAATGGTCTGTGCGCCATTGATTTTCGCCTCTTTACCACCAAATAAGAGAGGGAGCATTTATCAATTTGTTTGTTGCATGCAACCAAACAAGAGGGGTAGAAGATGCATGACAGAGTTGACAATTGAACAGAATGCCCCAACCTCCTCCAGTTGGCGGGGAAGGCAGGCCGGAGTGGAGACCTCAAAATGCAAGGGAATCTTTGGGACCAATGCCATTCAAGCTAGTAGGAACTCGGTCTGCAATAAGACCAGTAGAGGAATGTGCTGCAATTGGTTTAAGAATTTTTTTATTTTTAGAAGTTTTCCGAGGCAGAACTACATGATGTACTGAGGAAGTGCCAACCTGACAGATGGAGTTAGGCAGGCTGCCAGGTCAGATCCTGACTAACAAGCGCCTTGATAGCTATCAAATTCACAGTAACAAGATGTAAGATATAGATGTCAATATTCAAGTAAGGTGTGGCATACCCATCCTTTCCCTCCAAGACAACAACCTCACGTGCAATGTAAAATTTTGGTTTTGTATCATCAACATGGCCATATCTGTCAGCTCAGCGATATTATGACCACAAAAGAACAGTATTTTTTTTCAAATTTTGAATATGTCATGATATTTTGAAAAATATTATATACTATCAAAATATTATGATGAAATCAGATCTTTGGATTTGGATTTATTATTAAAACATCATGTTTCATATTTTTGGATTATTCTATCTAATATTTTTACATTTATTTATTGAAAAATTATTAGGAAATGTTTTTTTGTTTTCGAAAGTTTGAAATATATATATATATATATATATATATATATATATATATTTTTATTGTTTGGCTGAAAAGTCTATTTTTTTAATTAATGGTAACAATATATTATTAATATAATATTTGCAAAATTCATAGTTTTAAAATATAGAATTGGTTACTGGATTGGTTTATCTAATAAACTGGGGTTGAAATCAGCATTGGTCAATATCAATGAACCCATTTAAAAAAAAGAAATACATTAAATAACTACTTTTTAATGATTTTTTTTTTTTTAAATTTAAAACGATAATATCAAGCCAATAGAGACAAAATATGCAAAGTTTTCTCATCTATATACTATGTAAAGGTGAATATATTAAAATGACACCAAGTGCAATACATATTGTCAACAAAATACATAAACAATGAGGCTCTAAATGACTTATAAAGTCCAAAAACAATGCTACAAGTTATTGAAGCCATTTGCCTACTACAAGACTACAAGTCTACACATGATCAATCATCGAATTCGTCACCACTACTAGACACAGGATCATCAATGGGTACATAGATATCTTCTAAATCAAAGTATGAACATGCCTTCGCCTCATCTGCAACCTTAGTAGTAACACTGCCACCAATAACAATAGAAGTGGACCTAATGGAAGCATGAGTTGATTGAGCTACATGACTAGTGTCTTCCATTGGTTGTATGGCTTTGCTTGATGCAACTACTAATCCTGGTTCTAATGGTGCTACCAAACCTGCTTCATCCTCCCCTAATGCCATGTCAATATCAAAATCAACATCAAACTTAGGATCTTCAGTCTCCGGGCCACCCATTCCGATGTTGCATCAATATCTTCCAACACAATGGGATCTAGATCAAGTCTTTTGTTCATCATTTGGTTGCGCCTTAGTAAAAGGTTGTATTGCACGAAGACAAAATCATTTAAACATTTTTGTTCCAAGCGGTTTTTCTTCTTTGTGTGTATGCGCTAAAAGACAGACCAATTGTGCTCACAACCTGAAGCATTGCAATTTTGGTTGATGAATCTAATTGTAAACTTTTGTAATTGAAGACATTGGCCGCCAAATGACTCACCAATGTGCTGCAAAGAAAAAGACATTAATTAGTAACTTAGTTCATTTCATTTCTTATTTAAAAATTACAAGTATTTATAGATAATTTGAATTGTAAATTGGTAAACAATTTAACTTGAAAAGAAAAACAAATTGGAATTGCTTACTTGGTTGATACACATCTCTTTCCATCTTTGCCAAGTTTTTGTCAAAGATACCAGCATACAGAAAAGAGTAATTTGTTTATGTATTTCCAATTGGTCTGCATAGTTAGGGACCATGTGCTCCAAACAGTCAATCAATCCATCTCAGACCTCCACAACCTGCAGATATCCTAGCCGAGATTTATAACGATACTTTGGGTTCAAAAAATACCCAACTACATGTATAGGACGATGGAGTTGATTGTTCCATCTGTTATCAATGATCTCCCATATACGGTCATATTTAGCTAACTTATCCTTGTAAGCTAACCGTATCTGCTCCTTTGCCTGATCCATAGCGTCATAAATGTAGCCCATGGTCATTTTTTCTCCATCCACCGTCCTTAGTACCTTAATAAGAGGCTCGGTAATTTTCACAAGCTTTGCATACTTTTTTGAAAAATAATTGTCAAACTTTCTTTTTTTGTGACTTTTCCATGTTGTCTACGAGCCCACCAAGATTCAATCCAATCATCAAAAGAAAAAAATTTCTGCAAGTTTTTTTGTTGATAATTGAGACATTGCAATGTGAGGAAGTGAGTTGTAAATCTCATAATTGCAGGGCTAACAAGTTCTTTGCCCCCAATGTTTTTTCTTCATTAGGCTCAATACCCATGATTGATTGTAGATGTAATTTGTAATGCAATTGTCATGCCCTACAGTGTTTTTTACCCACTCCACTTTTCCTATGTCCTCAAACATGAGGTCTATGCAATGTTTAGCACATAGAGTCTAAAATATGGTCTTATATTTGGACTCAAGCATCTTTCCAGCAAAAAAATAGTTTGAGACATTATCTATGATGACTTGCACAACATTCTACTCCCCCACTTCCTGAATAATCTCATCCAAAAACTCAAATAGAAGGGTTTCATCCTTCACCTTATCATATGCATCAACCAATCTCAAAACCATGGTTCCTTGAGGGAAAGAAACAAGGAAATTAATGATGGTGTGGTTCTTTCCATTGATCCATATATCTGACATGATGGAACAACTTGTTTTGATCCATGACTCTCTATACTTAGCCAAATACTCATCAATGGAAGAAATCTCTTTTTGAAAAAAAGCTCCTCTCAAGCCATACATAGTAGGGCCTTTGGATCCCTTTCCTGTAGCTATAACAGAGCCCAACATAGCTTGGTAATAAGGTGAGCGAGCAACATTAAATGTGATATTTGCATCATACCACCATCTAGCAATGTATTGATAAGAAAAAAATTTGCATTGTTTTTTCTAATGTTCATCCAAAGTGGGTTGATGACTTGGTTGGGAGGAAGTGGGATTAGAAGAGGCAGTGGTAGTAGAGGATGAGAAATAACTATGGAGGTTTGTTCTCTTTATTTCTTTAGATTGTTGGCCAAAAGCAGGAGGAACATAGTGAAAGGGGTCATTGGTGGAAGGGATAGAAGAGGAGTCTTGAATCTCATAATCATCATACCCAATCTCTTTCATGGCTTGTAATAATTCCTTCTTCCTTGAAATTTATTCTTGGATGGCCTTATCCCTAGCAGCGAAAGGCTTCCATTTATAGTTGTTACACTTATGGTGGAGAAAATGGTAACCAGTGGATGGATTTTGAAGTCTACTCTGAAACTTGTCCAAGGTTTCTTGGATGGGAATAGGTGGGTGTTTTATTTGGCATGTAATGGAAATCTATAAATTTTGTTTGGTGAAAATGGTAACTGGTGCATAAATTTTGGAATCTATTTTGAAACATATTGAAGGTTTTTTTGGATGGGAGCAGTCGCTTTTTTTATTTGGGATGGAGATATATAAATTGTGTTTGGTGGCAGCATAGTTGTTGGGAACAAGCAGGTTGGCAATTGATTGTGAGTAAAAGTCGGGCAGCAAATTTACAAAAGTTATACTAGACCTGGATTGAGCTATTCAGTGTAACTGCTTCTCTAATTAAGATTTTATCTTTGGTTGAAAGCATTTATCTCCATAGAATGACAATGGATTTATGAAAGAGCATGGATTTATGAAAGGGCATATATTTGTATATCAGTAAGAATAAGAAATCAGTTTCTAATTGTAGTGATAAATTGTGTTTGGTGGCAGCATAGTTGTTGGGAGTAGGTTAACAGTTGTTTGTGACTAAAAGATGTGCTGGAAAGTCCGTAAAATCCTACTAGACCTGGATTGACCTGCTTCAGTGGAACTTCTTTTCTAATTAAGAGTTTATCTCTGGTTGAAAACTCTTATCAATAGAGAGTGATGATGTGTTTCTATGTAGGTGGTTGAAAATGCTTATCGATAGAGAGTTATGATGTGTTTCCATGTAGGGGGTATGTGTTGATGAGAGGCATATCTATGTATATCAGTAAGACTGAATAATCCATTTCTAATGGTAGTGACGAATCTAGTATGTATCTGTCAATATGATTTGGAAAGCATTTGAAATTGCAAGCATGGACCACTATGAAGATATTTTGGAGCTTTTAATGAAACTTTATCAAGCATTATGTGAATAGTCAATTGCATATGTACAGTGTACTGTAAATGGACGAGTCTTGCAGACTAAGCTGCTTAACTTTATTACTGTTTTCATATCGCATCTTTCAACATTGAACATGCATATCCCTTCTTACACATTCTAGTTGTTGGAATGTTGAAGTATTTTATGCAGCTTTGATTTTAATATCTGCTATTGAATGATTATTCTATGGATGATATGTTTTTTTTGCAGTTCAGGAGAGTTGTTTTATTCATTTATGGATTTCGGTGCTTATTTATTTAGCATTCTTACGTTCTGTGCTTTTGTGTTATTTTCTGGCTTTGTGTTAGTGCTTTTTCTTCTCTACTTCTACTCGTTCACATTTCCACCTTATAATGCGCTTCTCTTTGAAGCTGTTCTTGTTTAGAACACTTTTTCCTTGGAATTCTAGTTCACTCCATTTGTTTGCTTTCTCTTGCAAGATGTATTTACTCTCTCCTTGCTTGTTTTATATGGCTCTACTATTACTATACATATGTATATTCTTCAATTTGAAATCAAAATTGCTCTACTTGTTACCGCTACTTTTCTACTAACAAAACATTCATTTGTTTTTTTGCAGTTATGGAGAGAAGTTGTTTTGCACATTTATGGATTTCGGTGTTTTTGTGCTTAGCGCTCTTGCATTCTGTGCATGTGTTATTATATGGCTTTGTGTTCAGTGCTTTTTCTTTTAGTAGACTCTGCCCTTCAATAAATGCTTCTCTGCCTCCGCTCATTCACATTTCCATCTTATAATGGCTTCTCTTGGAAGCTGTTCTAGTTCACTCCACTTGTTTGGTTTCTTTTGCAAAATGTATTTGTTCTCTTTCATTGCCTGTTTTATATGGCTCTACTATTATTATAGATATAAATATTGTTCAATTTAAAACAAGATTGCAAAATAGTGGCAAACTTATCAAATACATATATAACCAAAGCGATCCCTTGAATATAAGAGACAAAAGGTCTAAAGGCTACTTGCTAGCACTACTTCTCTATCTAGCAGTCAAAGGTCCATTTTAAATTCTTGCAATCAGAACCCACCTATAGGTTAATCACCTGCGATAAAAACCCACCTACAAGTTAATTACTTGAGAAACAATTGCAACAGTCACCCTCATGAAATGTGACATCATCTTTCCCAAGGCATACACATGAGTCCACTTTGCAGCAATTCATAAAAGGTTGGTGAAGACCTTGAATAGTCTGCATACCCCATCAAGGAAGAAGCTATCTTCAATGCACTCGAATTATCTTTCTTGTCTTAATGGTAAGAAAATATGGCTAAACACGTTCCTAGATTCGTTACTGGAAAGTCAATAACCATATCATTTAATTTCTTCTGGGTGCACAGTAAAGGCATATTTTTTGTCATCGGTAGGTGCCACTACTAATTGGACTATTGCCCGTGAGAAAATTGAATTTTTTTTCGTTGCATGCGTGTATTATGGTGATTGCTGTATAAGTAAAAGATAATCAATAAATACACTTCACCCCTATCCCGTGCCCTGTGTATCTATTATTTTCAAATTTTTCCATTGTTGAAATGTTTGCCAGTGCCTTTCACTATAGAGGCTTTTGCAAGAACAACCGACCTTATCCAAAACTCAAAGTGAATAGAGATCTAACTTGGGCTCCTTTTGTAGCTTCCTCCTCTCTGTTTTAACTCTTAATACATTTCATTTTACCTTCTTTATTTGAAGTCTCAATTTTGTTTGGCCAAGTTCTCCAATTTTTTTTTAGAATTGTTTAAATCGCATCAAATTGCCCAAGGAACTTCTGGTTGTATTAAAAGGTTCTAAACTATGGCTGCTACTCAATGTTCGATGTATTAGAAGGTTCTAAGCTGCTTTTTGTACTCAAATAAATACAAGGCTAGGTTATTGAATTTTTGGTTTTGGGTTTCTTCTTGCGAGGTAGCTTGCCTTTTAGCAACAACATTCAAGGTAGGAACAACATTCAACGTTACCTTGTTAAATTTCCATGAAAAATTTACAACTACTTAGATGAATCTCTGATAATTGAAACTAGTTAACTTTCACCAAGATACAATGCCTTTTAGCAACTTAGAAGCAGTGGAATAAAAGACACAGAGATAAAAACACATCACACAATTGACACGCTTTTCTCTGGAAACCCAATAGGGAAAACCTGCTTTGCTTGATGTGGCTATTTTATCGATTGTACTTGGAGCAATTGAATCTATTACAAAGAAATATGTCTCTCTTGAGAAAGCATTATGCTTCTCACACAAATCTCAGCAAATCATTAGAGAACCTTTGAGGTCTAAAATGGGCCTCCTAAGAAAAATTTACAACCAAAATAAACTTTATAATAACCAATAGGATTCAAGATGATGATGTCAACCATGGGGGCTAAAAAAATAAAAAGATTAAAAAGTAATAAAATAATAAAACTACATTTTCAACTTATCTCCCAAGTTTTTACTCAAATTTCAAGTGGAAGTATTATTTGGATGCAAAATTTAATTCCTCATCCAAGGAGTACTCATGTTCCATACTTTCGATGGACCCTGCTACACGAAAAATGAGAAATACATGAAAAAACATGACTGAAACTCTAGCGCTAGCCTTCTTGATTGATCTGTGCTCTAGCCTAATTGATCAACTTGGTGCTGGTCTTTATACTGATCTCTACTTTGATACCATGTTAAATTTCCATGAAAAATCTGTAAATACTTAAATGAATAACTGATTGTTGAAAATGTAGTGAGCAAGGTCTTCAGTTGCACGCATTAACGAGGGTGAAAATTGTTTCAGTCATAATTGACTTCATCACATCCACGAACAACTTGCCAGTAATTGATATCTGGCCAGATTTGTCATGCCTATAGAACAAGATGGTTCTTTGGGTTATATTTTATTTGGACTTAGAAGTTATAACTACCAGATTTGAAAAGATGCATATACAGAAAATGTATCTCTCCTTGTACAAATTTAAAACAAGACATCATTTGTACAACAATACTAGGAGAGCATTGGCAAGTTGTAGAGTGGACCTCCTCTCCAATCAATGGAGCTATTAGGTAAATACAGGGTGCCACTGCTACTACTTGTGGGATTCTGCTACAAATAGATTCATGGCATGGCATGGGCATGACATGGGGAATTCCGAATGGAGTTTTTCTAATGGTTCTCTTCATGTTGATGGTTATAATTTTAACAGATTCAGCAGGGTGGCTGCAACTGGCACATATTCCTTTCAATATCCAGATTTTGAAGGCACGAGAAGGAATAATATTTTGAAGAAGTGAGAAGCAGTTCACCTTATTATAGTTACCATGCTAGGTCTTCCTTTAAGATATTTCCAGCATCAAATCATTTCCATAAATATGGTTGTGTAAGAGTCGTGATGGTGTTGTAATGTAAATTATGTTTCCATAGTTGAACATCGGAAGTATTTTGCGATATTATTATTGTACCATGGCACCTGGATCAGATCTAATGTTTATCAACACTTTTTTAATAGCATGTTTTCTTTTCTTCCCATTGTTGTTCATTTCTCCTCAAACTCCTCTCCAACCTCAATATCAGTGCTAGTAGTAGCATGAGCAACAACACTACGCTTAGCAGAACAAGAAGAACGTGTTTTCCAAACTGCACGAGAACTACTTCCCTCACGAGTCACCATGTGCCATGCTTGGTCTTGGTGGTTCTCTTCCTTCTACTCTTGGTTCAACTACCATATCTTCATTGGAACCAACACCCCGAACTCCACTAGACAACGATTCACCATTTTGTAGTAGTGATTCGCCATTTGTATTGGTGATTCGCCATGATTTTACAAGATAATATAATCTCATGAGAAATTCACCAAAAAATTATATATACATATTATATTATTAATAAAATCGCCTTCCATTTTTCCTATGTATCATGGGGATTCGCCCATTTATTATATATATAAATTTAGGGGGGTTCTTAAAATTTTCCCTGGAGTACTCCTCTCAGTACTGACACCAACACCAAAAAAAACTATAGAAACTTCAAGCCCTAATGGAGGATCTCTCTCCGCTGTGTATGATAATACCGGGTGATAACCACCTTCTAAATTACTCCTACGCCTTCTTGAAGAAGGCTCGACACTCGCGAGTGACAACCCATGAAGCCGTCTCAATTGACGAATCAATCGGTCAGCCACTTTAAAAGATTGATTAGACTCAAAAAATTACAAATCTAAGCAAGCTAGGAGAAAAAAGCACTCACTACAAAGTCCCTAAGATATAGCCAAGCAAGCAACCTTCAAGTATTTCCATTCCAAGTGATTAGGATTGAACACCAAAATACAAGAAAGTGAAAAATAGGACCTCCCGAAAGTAGCCTAGGGTAATTACGACCCAGATCCACTAGCGAAGGTAACAGAGATAGTTACACTGACCTCCTAACAACAGCCTTTGCCGGTGCAAGTACCCAAGCTTCACAAGGGTACCCTCCAGAAGTACTGATGGAAGTGATACAAGGTCTGCCTCAGGTACCACGGGTATTCCCCCCCGTAGTTACCTATGTGATACCTAGGATGGGCCACTAAGGACACCAATCTGTATCAACAGTCGGGCGGAACAGTCTTAGGTCAAGATTCAGCAAATCAGAGAGGGGGTATCTATCTTCTCTGCCTGCACTTTCCCTCGCACTTGACTCTCTGGAGGAGAGATTTCCTGGTCCACCTAACGGTGTTGGATTTCGCTCATTAATAAAATTATATGTTTCAAAATCTGAGCAGCCTTGGAGAGTTAACTCTCCACCCACCTAATCCAAGGCCCTACAACCTATCTAGTTGATGTATGACACTTAAAACAAAAATTGCTAGTTGTTTTTAAATTATATCACTTATTTTAATCGGCTATTATTTTATGTCAAGGGAATATGGAAGTGAAACCAATGATGTTTGTATGGCGCAACAAGAAACCAATGAAAAAAAAACTATATGAAAATGCACTAATTGCCTTTCAATGAAGAGTGATTTCTACACAGGTTCTACGAGACTATATATTTTTTTACTTT